>OX333076.1:20804590-21404590 GCA_946863875.1 Alloplasta piceator
GTGGCTCTCTCGCCAGTGCGAGAGCGCCCACCGACCGCCACCACCTAACGGATCTCAGGCGAAGTACCGAGATCGTGGCAGGTCCCAAGTCGTCCCGTTACAGTATATAGTCATATTTTACGAATAAGAATCATTCAGAAACAAAATATGTTTTGGTTTTATAGCTTTTTTTATATTAAACATTTTTTCAATTCGAAAATCACAATGTCTTAATATTATTAATATCTCATGTCTTATTAATGTCAAAAGCACAACAAAATTTTGAAAATAAACATGAAAAAAGAAAAATAATATGACTCGAAATCAATCGTTAGTGATATTTTATGAGGAATTAATGAATAGATCTTTTTCAATTGATCTTGTTGATATTTATTACGCTCGTGTATTTGTAAAATTTGAAGTTCGATCTCACTAATATTGCGGCAATTTACTCGCAACGTTTGAACAAAATGTTGCAAAATGTTGCCTAGGAACATTCCCGAAACATTGCTGAGAAGTTTTAGTGCAATGTTGTGTAGCAATGTTGCACAACATATCTGCAATATATCATTGCACGTGCAATATGACAACATTGCTGCAACATTGCAGCAATGTTATGTGCTGTAGGAGAGGCTGTCCGAGGCCTTCAGAAACTCTACGGAGAGGCTATCTCAGGCCTTCGGAAACTCTACGGAGAGGCAATACGAGGCCTTGGATAGGCTTTCAGGAACTCTACAAAAACTCTCTACTCTGTTTGAGGTATTTAGAAACTCTTCGTTGAGGCTGAAATTCAACAAAGAGGCTTGTCCGGGGCTTTCAGAAACTCTGCGGAGAGGCTGTTTAAGGCGTTTGAAACTCTACATAGAGGCTGAAACTCACAAAGAGGCTGTTTGAGGCCTGCAGAAACTCTATGGAGAGGCAATCCGAGGCCTTCAGAAACTCTACAAAGAGGCTGAAACTCAACAGAAAGGTTGTCCAAGGTCTTCAGAACCTCTAAGTAGAGACTGAATTTCAACAAAGAGGCTCCCTTCACCTCAAAAAAGTATCATTTTGTTTATAAGGAACAAAAATGATTTCAGAATGGCAGTATCTTGTTTACAATTAATGATCTTGAACATACTTTATGTTAGTTTATTTGGAATAATATTCGAAAAAAATGTTTAATTTGAAAAATAAAAATGAAAATGCATTAAAAATTAGATCATGCAAATTTGAAATTTGCAAGTAGCTTCCTCATTTTTTTCCGTCGTTCGTCAAGCCTTCTTTACGAAGACCTCCTTAACCATCTTCATGACATGTATATTTATCATGTTTTAAAATAATGATTAGAAAAAAAAATGTAGGAAAAATAGCCCAGGAAAGAACAGCCCAATTATCGTGTAATTTCGATCATTTAATTACATTTAAAAATTAGTTTTGTTTTCTCTGGGAAGGCGAAGCCCCCCCCAACCCCCCAGGAGGGGCTTCGCTCCCTCCACCCCCAGAAGGGGCTCTGCACCTTCACCCCGCTGGGGGGCTGCCGCTCCCCGGACCCCCCACTCCCGCGTGCGTCACACGCACCTCCAATCATCGCACAAAAACATTTATCACACACACACACCCGACTTTGCCTCCGTGATACACACTTCAATTTATCCGTGTTAAGAGGAGGCTAAATACCGACACTAACACCTCGAAATTGTCATCCAAACTTGCTCTTATACACATGGATGGAATTGAATAAAATTTGAACATCATCAGAACAATGGCAGGAATGGAGCCTCACTAAAATTTTTTCGAAAAACAAAAATTTACAGATTCACTTACCACCACGAAACTGTAATTGAAAAACTTAAATTATCAAACTTTTACTGCATTTCGGGGAAAAACCAAGAGTGAGGCTCAATGAAGAACGCCACGATACAAATATCGAGACGTTTTCGACATTATTTTATCAAAATGACACGCCGTAACTTTGGATGGCGCATCAAGAGATAAGTATCAATAAATTGTAGTTTTATTGAAAAACGAAATGGCGAAATGTAGTTCACAGACGTGCGAGTGAGGGCAGCACCATGGATTCTGACGAGTAACCTATAATATTTAGGGGGCTCGAATGAGTTCGTTGGCATTAGCTGTAACGCATTTTAGCCTCTCAATTGACAATTTATTCTTAATTCATTTATCCCCCTCTTAATTGTCAAAATGTAATTAATTTTCATCCACGGTTGTCGGAGAAAGACTGGACGACGATGATACGTCGATAATGTAGGGATTGAATAAAAATGGTATTTAGCCTCCTCTTAAGCGCCTGGCTGATGGTGGGGAGAGAGAGACTGTCATGCGCGTGGCGCGCGGTGGCTAGCGGCGCGGATGATGGTGGGGGGAGAGAGTCAACGCGAGAGAGCGAGGTGTTGAAACTATTTGTCGAACAATGAAGAAAAATTCATGGTAATATTACGATATCTCAAGATTGCCTGCACCGAAAAATCTGAAAATGGGCACAATGGAAAGGAAAAAAATAACAACGACCGCGTCTCTAAATATAAACATATATATATATATATATATATTATAACGCTTTTTGCGTTATGGACAATTCAGAAAAAAATGCGGAGGGAGGGGACCGGGATTCGAACCCGGGACCTCTCGATTGCCGGTCGAGTGCTCTTCCAACTGAGCTATCCAACCCGCTACCGACATTATTTCCGAATTGTTCATATGTACACGATTTCGTGTTACAATATATATATATATATATATATATTATATATATATATATATACTATATATATACTATATATATATATATATACTAGGGGTCCGTGCGGCTCGGGCGCTACGCGCCCTCGCATCGCAAGCCAAAACTTCCAAACCCAAACCTCCAAAACCAAACCTCAAAACCCAAACCTCCGAACCCAAACCGCCAAACCCAAACCGCCAAACCCAAACCTCCAAACCTAAACCGCCAAACCCAAACCTCCAAACCCAGAACCGAGCGGGGTGAAGTTGGCCATGGAATCGAGGCTTGAGCGGGGTGAAGTTGGCCATGGCCTCGATTCTTGTACACAGCGGCGGCGGCGATAATTTTATTTCTTTTTTTTTTATTTCTTTCACTTTTTTTTATTTCTTTCACTCCCCACCCGATGTTTTGTTGCATATATCTGAAAGAAAATTCCCTGAAAGCTACAGCCCTTAATATTATTATTAAGTACTTTCCTTTCACGTGATAAGTTTTTCCATCTAAAATACACGTAAATGAAAAGCTTTTCTCTTTAAAATTTTACCACTCCGCGGTTTTTTATGCTATTGCATTGATTTTGATCGCAATTCACGCAGAATTGAACGATCTTTGAAAGTGTCTTTAACAGCGTAAGTGTAACTTACACTAGTGAGATGGTACGAGGTCACTAAAGAAATGATTAACTTTACTGAAAAAATGTGGAGGAAAATTTTTCTGAAAATCTAATTTCCTACAAAAAAGGTTCTCTAGACCTAATTGCTAAAATCAATATTTCTTGAGATATTGAACCTTAACAACTTATTTGTGATATGAAAAATTGTATGGATTATCGAACCAAAAGTTTCAAATTGTTGATATTTCATATCATATCACCACTCGTGATATGATATGTGGTATGGTGATATGATATAGAATATCAACAATTTGCAACTTTTGGTTCGAAAAACTATACAAATTTTATACCATAAATAAGTTAAGGTTCAATATCTCAAGCAATATTAATTTCTTGTAGGAAAGTAATTTTCCAACAAAATTTCTCTCTGCGATTTTTCGGTTAAGTTAATCATTTCGGAGATACTAGTAAAAAATCGAGAATTTTGGGTAAAAATCAACTTCAGGGACCCGTAGGAAACAGCAAGGTTGGGCAAAATTGAATTACTATACACAAAAATTACTTTCAGTAATTGTAATTCATTCGAATGAAATTACAATTATTTTCAGCAATTGTAATTGATTCAAACGAAATTATAATTATTTTTAGTAATTGTAATTGATTCAAACAAAATTACAATTACTTTCAGAAATTATAATTGATTCAAACGAAATTATAATTATTTTCAGTAATTGTAATTGATTCGAATGAAATTACAATTACTTTCAGAAATTGTAATTGAATCGAACGAAATTACAATTATTTTCAGAAATTGTGCTTGATTCGAATGAAATTACAATTACTTTCAGAAATTGTAATTGTTTCGAATTAAATTATAATTAATTTCAGAAATTGTAATCGATTCGAACGAAATTACAGTTATTCTTAGAAATTGTAATTGTTTCGAACGACATTAAAATTATTTTCAGTAATTGTAGGGTGGGGGTCGAAGAGTCGACTAACCAATATTTCGAACGGCCGAAATCCCGAATTTCATGATTACGAGCGTTCGAATAACGAAGCGCCGAAATCCCGAACGCCAGAAAAGCGAAAGCGGAGAGAGCCGCCCCATGCGTAAGAGAGAGAGAGAGAGAGAAAGAGAAAGAGAGAGAGAGAGAGAGAGAGAGAGAGAGAGAGAGAGAGAGAGAGGGAGAAGGAGATTGATTTGATTGATTAATTAAGTTTATTTATGCCCGAGTAAAAACTAAGGGGCAAAGTACAATAAGCATGAACAAAAGAAACACAAATACAGAAGCAATGAAGTAACAGCGCAGCAGATAATACAATATAAAATAAAGTTGAAACTCCAAGAAAAGTAAAAAATCGAGAAATACAAAATAAAATTGATATTAAAATTGAAATTACGATTAAAATTAAATATAAAATTAAAATTAGAATTAAAGTTCAAAATAAGATTAAAATTACGTACGGTGGATGATAGTAATAAATACGGCTGAGTGCACATACAATATGTGTTAATGTCGGTTTTCAGCGCATAAGAGTATACCTGTCGAGACGAGCTCACCCTACCGTTCTCTGAGTTCGAGCTCGAAGAGGTACTCGAAAACGCATGATTTAAAGATTGGTAGTGATAGCGATGAACAGACATGTCGTGGCAGAGAATTCCAAAGGCTGAAAGCAGAGAGAAGGAAGGATTTTTGGTAGCTGGATGTGCGATGAGGGGGAATGGAAAAGGTGCGTGTAGGGACAGTCGAGCGGCTAGGGCGTTGGGGGATAAAGAGGTGTGCGATGAAGTCGTTGTGGAGATATGAAGGGGTACGAGAGTGAAGAAGGCGATAGACAAAGCAGGAAAGAAAGTAAAGTCTCCGGTTCTTGACTGAAAGCTATTTAAGACGGTGCCTGTACGGAGTGATATGTTCGTCACGTCTTAGGTCGAATATGAATCTAATGCAATGGTTGATGAGTTTCTGTAGCTGTGAATTGAGTTCGTCAGTGAGGTTGTGGTAAACGAGACAACAGTAATCAATGAGAGGAAAAATGAGAGTAGAAATGAGTTTGATACGGAGTTGCTGGGAGAGCGAGTTTCTGGGGTATTTTAGTTTGTAGAGCGAGTAATGAACCTTTTGGGAAATCAATTGGACGTGGCCCCGCCACGACATGTCTGAGCTGAAAATGACGCCAAGATTCTTAGCGTCAGTGACGTACGGAAAGTTGACGCCATTGATCGTGATCGGAGGAAGGGCACAAGAGTAAATTTCGTTGACATACGGAGCACTACCCATGATAAGGATCTTGGACTTGTCGAGATTTAACGTGAGACCACTGGCTACTACATAGTCGGCTACAGAAGCAGCGTCGTATGCGATCATTTGAAGAGCGTGGTGAAGTTCAGATGGCTTACAAGTCAAGTATATTTGCAAATCATCGGCAAAGATGAGGTGTTTGGTGTGCCGTAGTCTACCGGCAATGTCATTAATGAAAAGAGTAAATAAGAGAGGCCCAAGGAAAGAGCCTTGGGGTACTCCACAGGTGACAAGCTGTGCGTCGGACAAAGTATTACTTTCGTCGGCCACCATCTGACATCGCCCGGCAAGGTAAGAGTAAACCCACCTGAGAGCCTCGTTAGAGAATCCAAGACGTCGGAGCTTGACAAGTAGCTTATGATGGGAGACTTTGTCAAAAGCTTTACTGAAGTCGAAGAGCATTAAAATAGTCACTAGTCTCTCGTCGATCCCTTTCTTAACATCATCCGAAAGTCTCAGTAGTGCCGTTTGCGTACTGAAACCAGATCGGAAGCCGGATGGAAAAGGGTCAAGGATGTTGTTGTTGTTAATGTAGCTAATAATTTGCTGATGTGCTAGTCTCTCTAGTATTTTGGAAAATTCCGGGAGGTTCGCTATAGGGCGAGTGTCGGAAGGAGATAGAGGCGTTCGTACTTTGGATAATGGTCGTAACAGGGCCGTCTTCCAAGTATGAGGGAAGACAGACAGTCTCAGGGAGTCGTTGAATATCGAGGTCAAAATATCTAAGATGGCTGGAAGGGCAGCGCGAATGGCGAAGAGTGAGATACCGTCGGCTCCACATGATAGAGACTGAGGCGAGGATGAAAGGATGGTCTGCGTGATTTGGTGGGGCGAGAGGGAGAGGGAGAGAGAGAGAGAGAGAGAGAGAGAGAGAGAGAGAGGGAGATGCGCCTCCTCTCTCTCTTACGCATGGGGCGGCTCTCTCGACTTTCTCTTTTCTGGCGATCGGGATTTCGGCGATTCGTTATTCTAACGCTCGTAATTGTGACATTCGGGATTTTAGCCGTTCGAAATATTGGTTAGTCGACTTTTCGACCCCCACCCTAATTGCAAATGTTTTGAACGCCATTACAATTACGTTCAAAAATTGTAATTTATTCGAACGGCATTAGTACATTCAGTAATTATAATTGAATGGCAACCCGGGAAAAATGGACATATATAATCGTATATAATCATATATGTATTGTTACGTCCCGGATTGATTTATATATTTTTTTCACTTGTTTATTTCGAACTTCGTCGACTTACCGTGACGTATCGCAGAAATTGGGTTGCTCCAAAGTTTAGACGGGAATGTGCTCATCAGGGATAAGAGCAGAACGAGTGGGATCCGTAAATGATATTTTTCGTATAATTTTGATTTTGGAAATATTCCTTTTAATTTCATTGGCAATCGGGCGTTGCCTTGAGCGTTGCGGGTTGATTCGTTTAACGAATAATAACTCGTCAAGGGGGGTGAGTCAGCTAAAATGAATAAAAAATCGATTTAAAAAAATTTTTTTTTTACGTTCTGTGATATCTTTTGCACCTATTTTTCAAGCCATAAGACGATTTTTTAAAAACGGCTGAGTTACGGACCAAAAGATAAAAAAAGTGCACTAAAAATAAATAAAAAATTTACAAATTTGTTTCAAAAAATCTGAAAAATTTGGTAAATGATATAAAAAATACTGAGAATCACTTAGAGTCGAACTTGGCAATGGCGAACTTTTTTTCGCCGTTTTCAACTTGTAAATGAGGCATTCCATGACATTGCGATCAAAATCTTGCCTTGATGATTCCGATTTCCCTCTCAATTTGTTATTTCAATAAACACATTGAAAAAAAATTTCCCAAATTTTTTCAGCATTTTTTGGTCACGCGTTTTTTTTTTTTTTTTTTTAAGGGACCCCTTTGTAAAATCTGAAAAAATTCAGAATGATCTAAGAAAATATAACAAAATTTTTGGGGTTTGTTCTAAAACGGAGATTTTAATACTCAATAAGTAAAGTTTTTTTTTGCAATTTTTTGAATTTTATTACTCATAGAGTATTAAAATCTCCATTTTGGAACAAAGCCCAAAAATTTTGTTATATTTTATTAGATTATTCTGAATTTTTTCAGATTTTACAAAGTGGTCCCTTTAAAAAAAAAAATATCCAAAAAACGCGTGACCAAAAAATTCTGAAAAAATTTGGAAAATTGTTTTTCAATGTGTTTTTCTATATAAAAAATTTAGAGGAAAATCGAAATCATCAAGGCAAGATTTTGATCGAAATATCGTGGAATGCCTCAACTTCTACATGCGCATAATACAGTGCTCTTGCAGAGCGCGCCGGATTCAAAACTCATATTTCTCTTATGAAAATCTTACTCTCGTGTAGAGCTTGCGCCTCGTCCGCAATATGGCGATCACCCGCGTCTTTTAAATGTTTAGCCCAATTATTTTCATCGCACAATTCTATAGCGGTTATCTTATGAATTCTACGGAGAAAAATGTGCGTCTGTAGATTAGATGGTGCTGTAGTATGAATATTCATACTAAGCATCAATAACACAATTTACATCAATCTTTTTATTCCCTATACAAATTTGTGAAACACGTATAGTTAAGGCCCTGCAGCGCCCAAAAATATGAACCCTCGCTATAGCCGTCACGCCGAGGTACGTCACTCCAAGCCATGTACTAACGACTAACCTATTCATGATGCCGTTCTTTTTGACAGTTCGCGAAACTTTATCGGTAGATTTGTGTTTATTGAATTATTCCAATTTTATTTCATTTTTTATCGTTTTATTGGGATCGACAGTTTTTACGACAAACATTGGCCAACGTTTCTGTTTATCCGGACGAAAAGAAATGTTTGATGTTGGCACAGCGAAAGAAAAAAGTCGAAATATCATCACATGTGAATCGCCAGTGAAATCTAAAAATTTTCCGGTAATTAATATTTTTGACTGTTCAACTGTATTTTAGAGCTGACACATTTTTTTATTAAAAAAAGTGAAAACAGTGTTCAAAAATTTTTTTTTCATGTGCAGAGTGTTTTGTAATATGATTTTGTATACAGGTGAATTTTATCTGTAGCAGCCAGGAGAGAAGAAAAATCTTTGCCACACCATCAACTTCAGATGCTGTTTGCCGAAACCTGGATCTTCAAACATTCTGCGCGTGATTCTGAAAAAACGGCTCGATGGATTTTATTCCAACTAGTCTCATTTTCTTCGTAGTGGATGTATCTATCGTATGGACGCGGTACATTTTGATTAAAGAACTTTCCTTGAAGGGGGTATTGGCTCAAAGATTTATTCAATCTAGTTTTAATAAAACTTTTTCAAAATTGATGCGTAGCTTCAAAAGAGAGGCTTTAAAAAAAAATATGCCGCGTTCATACGATAGATACATCCGCTACGAAAAAAATGAGACTAGTTGGAATCAAATCCATTGAGCGGTCTTTTCTGAATCACGCGCAGAATGAAAAAACTTCAAATTCTGTTTTCTACAGATTCTGGGTCGTAAATAAGTAATATCTATTATGATTAGAAAGTGGGATGCGGCTGCTTCATATTTTTTTAATAATTAACTTTTTTCAGTTTTTAAAATAAAATAAAAAAATTGATTCCTTTATACCCTTTACATGAGTAAAAAAATAAAATAAAAATAAAACATGCATTAGAAAATTTTGATATTTTGTAAAATATGCGAAATATCAAAATTTGCCAAGATATGTTTTATTTTTATTTTATTTTTTTACTCATGTAAGAGGTATTAGGAATCAATTTTTTTATATTTTATTTTAGAAACTGAAAAAAAGAAAATTATAAAAAAAAATATGAGGCAGCCGTGGCCCACTTTCTAATCATGCTAGAAATTACTTATTTTTTATCCAGAATCTGTGAAAAAAATTGGAGAATTTTGAAAATGGTGTTTTTTCAGTTATGCACTTTTTACACAAAAATGATTGTCGCGCCACCTAAAGGAGTGGCGAGAAAAATCTTTAAAAAAATTAGGTTGTTTTTGAAGTGGAATTAATGCGAAAAAAAAGTTATGCAAGGATCTGATGACCCGAGGGAAATGACCCCACGTTTTCACTGAAAGTGCAGTGAAAGTCGGGTTTTCCAACGACGCACTCGACCCTTTTTTCATTTTTATGGAGGGTCAAATGGCGAGCGTCGAGTGACGAACGACGACAAGGCGTTCGGAAAGACCCACCCTGTTGGTGGTGCGTGGTGTATGTACCACGAGTGTGCTGTATTGTGTAGAGGCCCAGGAAAAGTAGTGGGAGACTAAGAAGTCTAAAAGAGATGTGGGCATTCTTTCTCGGGTCATTGGACAGAGAAGAGAAATTTTTGAAAAGGACTCAACACACTACACCTCACTAGCACTGCTATCGGGTGACTTCTAATTTGTATCAGATTTTATTATTATATCGAATCTTAAATAAATAGTGTAAGCCGTGTCACTGCGGCAGTCAGTGAAGCACTCAATTGTTTATTAATTTATGAATCGAACTATTTGCCTGTCTCGATTTGTATAGCTGACATCAGAAGAGGGATAAAGAACGTTTAATCCGGAGACTCGAACGTTGATGTGAACATTGTGTCGGTGAAAAGGACAATTTCGACTATGGCAGGGGACAGTGAAAAACGTGCCGATGTGGAAGTGACAGACGGTGAAAATAGTGCTAGTGAGACACGTAGTGTACGATCCAGAAATCGAAAAAGAAATCGTTCTTCAACGTTATCAGAGGTCGAGCACGATACTGATGACTGTGCGAAAAACGAACAGAAAAAATAATCGTTCGTCGAAGTTGAAGAAGGAAAATAAGCGACAGCTGACGTTGCTTACTCAACGAGAACGAGCTCCATGCATCTTATAAAATTTGATCAAAAAAATACCGACGCAACTGGCTGGGCGAAAATGGTTGACGAAGGGGTTCGACGCTACCATCCGGATGACTGGGAAATCGTTCAGCACCTGGCTAAAGCTTTTAAGCATGAAGCAGCTCAGTGCTTCACTGGTATGGATCCCTCCGGAAAAAGCTGGGCCGAAATTCGTGCTGAATTTTTGAGCGCGAATGCGAAGAATAAGAACGGAGCCTCGGAGCTTCATTCAATCTGGACGGACGATGTCGAGTTCACGCTCGAGAATTTTATAAAGAGGGGAAGGAAGATAAAAGCTTGGCTCAAAGAACGGAAATCGCTGGACGAAACCGCAACTCAATTGGCCGGCTTATCGTACTCGTTCAACAATCGATTGGTTCGAAACATATTCGTTCGCGAATCGCCTCACAACCTGCAGGAAGCAATGTCGTACCTCGATGGAAAAACGACCGATTACCAACGTCCGCGTGCATCCTTCGGAGCCCCTGGTCCACACACCAAGACTTCGACGCCGCGAGATGGAAAGTCGCACCGTTTGGACATCCAGTGTTTTCATTGCGGGAAGAAAGGACATCGTAAAGCTGATTGTCGATCGTCTTTGAAGCCGCATAGCAGCCAGCTGGACAACAAAGGCTCGTATTCCAAGAAGGCGGTGAGATGTCACAATTGCAAGGAAGAGGGCTATATCTCCCCGAATTGTCCAAAGAAGGAGGAAAAAAATGGTAAAGCTTTGTAGTCTGACCTCTACTGAAGGTACTTTGAAGCTGGCAGAAGGTAAGGTATTAACATTTACCTTCGATTCTGGTTTGTATTGTTCTATTGTGGGAGAAACATTAGCAAAAAAAAAATTGCCCGGTAGGAGATAATGCGTCTCTACGCGGTTGCGAGGTATCAGAAATGGATACGTTGATTGCTGTGAGCTAATTTCTGTGTGGGTCGATCTTGATCGTATAAGAGTTGAAATTGACTTATATGTAGTACCCGATGAAATTTATGCACAGATTTACTTTTGGGTAAAGAATTATTAACGAAAGTTTCGGTTAATTTGGACGGAATAACGATTGAATTTTTTAAACTGAATAAATTCGTTGGCGTGTGTAACCGAGAGATCGATGTAAATTCTATCGATTGTGCTTCAATTGAAATAAGGGTGAAAAGACGAAAAAAAGTTTGTGCAGAGACGCGCTTTCAAATTAGGTACTGTAGAACGGGAAACTGTGAGATTGCTGATTGACAAAACGCTCGAGGCAGGAATCGTTCGGGAAAGTAAAAAACCCATTGAATAGCCCAATTATTGTAGTAAAAAAAAAAGGCCAGATAGACTGTGTGTCGATTATCGAGAATTCAATTCTAACAAGGTAGCCGATCGTTACCTTTTGCCGTTGATTCAAACAATGGACCAATTCGATCGTTTATGTAGAGCGAAATATTTTCCATCACTTGACATGGTAGCCGGGTTCCATCAGATACTCGTAGAGACAAATTCGATAAAGAAAACGGCGTTTATTACACCTGGCGGCCATTATGAATATTTGACGATGGCATTCGGGTTGATGAACGTACCTGCTGTGTATCAGAGAGCAATTAACAATGCTGTTGGCGAATTGAGATATTCTTACGCGATTGTTTAGTTGGATAATGTTCTTACACCTAGCAAAACCGAGCAAAAGGCTTTCGATAGATTAAAAGCAGTGTAGAGAAACTTGCCGCTCATGGATTTTTATTCAATTTGAACAAATGTAAATTTTTGAAAACGCGAATTGATTATCTGGGATATATTGTATCGAAAGGAGAGCTGAGGCCCAACCTTCGAACGATCGAAGCACTGGTGCAATCGCCCATCCCTCGAACGCAGACTCAGGTAAGACAATTGCTGGGGCTAATACCCTATTTTCGTCACCCAAATCCTCGCAGATAGATTCTCCCCTTGGTATAAACTCACTGCGGGAAAAACGAGGGCAATAAAACGGACAAGCGAACATAATGACGCGAGGACAAAAAGATGAAATATTTGTCATTTAGGCTGGGAAAAGACTCTTGATAAACTGTACGAACTTTATTGGTTCCCTCACATGTCAAAACGAGTTGAAGAAAAACGTGATCATAGATGGATTCACGAAATTTGTCAGAATAAATTGGATAAATCATTTAGACAAAGAAACAGCAATTTATCAGATCGAGAAACATTCGTTTACTTTCATGGTACCGAAAAGAATCATTTGCGACCAAAGTTTAGGGTTCACAAATGCACGCTTTAAAGAATTTTGTAACGAGAAAAATATTTTGATTCATTTGATAGCTTCGGGAACGCCGAGAGCTAATGATCCAGTTGAAAGAATTATGTCAACGATGAGGAATATGTTATCGATAAGCAAAGATCAGGGAAAGCAATGGCAGAACGAATTAAGAAGCGTGCAGCTTGCAATAAATCTGACAATACATAAAACATTACGAAAAAGTCCCGCTGAGATTTTGTTTGGTACGAAAATAAACGCGATAGAGATCACGCCGCGCGTGATATACACGTGGTGGGCATAGTGAAATCCCGAAGAGCAAAAGCAGTAGTCAGGAAAGCCGAACGTAAACTAATGCTCGTTCGTTCGATGTTTTTTTTGTTTGTTTCAGAAATAAATGGATAGATGCTGGGCACTCGAGACGCGTGCTAGTCAGTATGGCCGTGTCGCATCGCAGTGTAAGTCGGGTTTTCCAACGACGCACTTGACCCTTTTTTCATTTTTATGGAGGGTCAAATGGCGAGCGTCGAGTGACGAACGACAAGGCGTTCGGAAAAACCCACCCTGTTGGTGGTGCGTGCTGTATGTACCACGAGTGTGCTGTATTGTGTAGAGGCCCAGGAAAAGTAGTGGGAGACTAAGAAGTCTAAAAGGGATGTGGGCATTCTTTCTCGGGCCATTGGACAGAGAAGAGCAATTTTTGAAAAGGACTCTACACAGTACACCTCACTAGCACTGCTAACGGGTGACTTCTAATTTGTATCAGATTTTATTATTATATCGAATCTTAAATAAATAGTGTAAGCCGTGTCACTGTGGCAGTCAGTGAAGCACTCAATTATTTATTAATTTATGAATCGAACTATTTGCCTGTCTCGATTTTTATATCTGACATATATATAACGGTTATTTTGGTAGCACTTTTGATCGGCAATCGAGTATTTCGATGACACTTGGTCATTTTGGGTGTCACTAAAGTTTTTTCAAGCATAGTGATAACTTTGGTGACGTCACAGAAATCCTCATTTCTCAGATTTCTCTTATTCATTATAAATCACCTTCCACGGTAAGCAAAACTTTTGTCTAATTGCTGGATAACACTGGCGATAGATTGATTATGGGTTTCCATAAGATTATATATCGTTATATGAAAAAAAAAAACAGAATACCTGCTTATATTACGAAGCCTGACTAACATTTGAAATTTCTGATAAATAAACGTATTAAAAATGAATTCTGATAATTCTTGCTTTTATTTAATCTCAATGGCATCGATGTACATCAATTAAACGTCAGAACACTTATCTATTAGTTGAAATAGCTAACAACAACGTTGGTGTCACAGAAGTGACCATTGTACAATTAATAGTGTATTGCGGTGACTTTTTAAATTATTATAAGAATAGTCACCACAGAAACCATTAGAAGGGAATATGTACATTTTGGTAACAGATAGTATATATATTCGAAATGTCACCGAAACGATCCATTCATGATACATAGTCAACTTTGGTGACACGTCTGTCACCGAAATACCCAATTTTTAGTTATTCTCGATCTGGTTGATGAACTATATTAGATGTAGAGATGACTGTTACCAAAGTGACCGTGGAATCGTGTATTGTGCATTTCCATAGCTGTTACCAAACTAGCCATTTGGGCCAGTTACCGGGTACTTTTTTCTGCTATCTTCTACCCAATTGATTTTGTTGTTAGAATATATTCGGGGGTGTCCCCTGAATATCAATTTCAAATGGCGTAACAGGGGGAGTTGAGCTTAAGCCGCCATCTTTAAAAAACGCGTTTCATTAAATATCTCGCGAACCGTGCATCGTACGAAAAAAACTTTTGAGATATTTTTCCGCTACAAATTTTGTTTAAGACTTTTTCTGTATACTGCATAGATTATAATTTATAGCCCGTCAATCGTTTTTCAAAATAGTTTTTGCTAAATACACTACTCGCCAAAAATATGGGAGCAAGAAAGATTTCCAAATTTTTTGGAAATTTTCAACAGGGTTTATTTCAGTGAAAAAAGGTCGTATCGAGGTCATAAAAAAAGCATTTTTAAGCTCAAAAATTATGGTTTTCAGATCTTTTGGTCAAAAAATTTTAGGAGCTACGGTTCATACAAAATTTTTAAAGAAAATTTTAGGAAATTATTTACCTTTTTATTTTTACTCCTCGGGCTTGGCAATGTTATTTCCAGCTAAACCAATGCATGGACCAGATAGCCTGTTTATTCAGCTTCAATTTCCTCTTTCTATTTTTCTTCTACGTTGATTTCTCGCGGAGATATCCGACTTTGAATAAAAAAAGATCTTCTTGTCATTAACCAATGATGTCTCAGCAACTGGTAGTCGTACAGAAATTAATCGGGCAGATTCCGAAATTGTAATAAATTTCCTACAAGATTCTTCCAAGAGTATTGGGGAAACAAAATTTCTACGCGCAATATTCAGCTGGAAAAAGTACAAAAAAGTGACTTTTTCCTTTGATTTGGTAAATCGACTGCAGCTTTGCTAATATTGATAGGAGGCAACGATGTTTTTTGAGGAACATTTACAGCTCAATGTACTCCCAATAACCCTGCAAATTTGCAGATCGATCCATTTAACGGTTTTTCCGGACTGATCGATCGAAATTTCCAAAAAAATTAAAGGAGCCTAGTTTTTGTCTGTGGATATCGGGTAACCTTCTTAAAAATGGAAAAATTGATTTCTTTTCGACTTTTTGTACAATTCTGCGTCTGTAACTGGTTCAATTGAAAAAAAAAAATGAAAAAATCAAATTTTTCAACATTTTTTTTTTAATTACAGAAATTTATTTATTTACAAATCGATCGATTGAATGGTTCTTCAAGACCGATTGATCCAAATTTATAAACAAACCGGACAAGTGCGAGTCGGACTCGCCCACCGAGGGTTCCGTACAAATTTGTAGGTACATATTATAAATAGTTCAGGAATCATGTCCCTGTTTTTTTGTGATTTAAATAAAAATATACGGCTTTCAGATTTTTCTCTTCCCTACAAATTAGTAAAACTTTTAAAAAATCTACAAAACGATTTGGTCACCCATACAATTATGACCGCTCATACCGTTGCTTATCCTCGATGATTGATTACGTACTTTAAATAAAGACTATATTTTTCATGACTCAATTACAAATGTACAGTTTTCTGATTTTTCCCTATACTTGTAGTATAAGACGATATTATTTGCCAAATTTCATAGTTCTATGTCAACGAAAAATACCCTATAAATTATGATTCCCTTGAGAGTGTCGAAATATACATTTTTTGTGGCATAAACGCCTATATCTTTTTTTTACGTTAACTTAGAAGTTTTATTTTTTCACAGCTTCAAGGGACTGTAGACCCGAGTATATGGTTTTAATTGTTCCTATACGGGAGTGTTCCTATAAGGGTCCGGTTTTTCCTTTTGACGTACGGAGCACTAAAAAAATGAAAGGAGCAAGGTTTTTGTTTCGAAACATCGGGTAATCTTCTTCAAAATTGGAAAATTGATTTTTTTTTTTACTTTTTTTACAATTCTGCATCTGTTACCGGTTGAATTTGAAAAAAAATTCCATAATTACAATTTTTTTATTACATTTTTCAAAAAATTGAAAAATAAAATACTGAAGCGTTCTTGCAGAAATTTGGATTTGTTTCATATCAATTGCGTTTCCCTTAAGCTCACGCACAAGAGAAGCATAAATCCGACCGTGCAACCTTCATGCGGTGCGCTTTGGGTAACGCAAATGCCGGCAGTTGACAAGCAACAATCCAAATTTTCTAAAAACGCTGCGGTATTTTTTTAAAAATTTTATAAAAAATTTCAAAATTTTTTTTTTTTTAATCCAATTGGTAACAGATGCAGAATTGTAAAAAAAGTCGAAGAAAAACAATTTTCCCATTTTTAAGAAGACTATATTATGATGTATCGAAACAAAAACCTTGCTTCTTTCATTTTTTTTTTTAAATCTTGATCAATTGGTCTAGAAAAACCATTAAAATCGATTGATTTGCAAAAAAAATTGAAAATTAAAAAAAAAGGGTTTGAAATTTTTTTAATTTGCCCGTTAACAGATGCGGAATTATAAAAAAAAGTCGAAAAGAAAACAATTTTTCCATTTTAAAGAAGATTACCCGATGTTCAGAAACAAAAACCATGCTCCTTTATTTTTTTTTTGAAAATTTTGATCAATCGATGTGGAAGAACCGTTCATTGGATCGATCTGCAAATTTGCAGGGTTATTGGGGATAACCATTGAGCTGTAACTATTTCTTAAAACATTAGCTTTCCTATCAATATTAGTAAAGTTGCAGTCGATTTATCAAATCAAGGGAAAAAGTCACTTTTCTGTAATTTTTTCAAGTAAATATTGCGGGTAGAAAAAAATGTTTCCCAATACTCTTGAAAGGATCTTGTAGGAAATTTATTCTAGTTTCCGAATCTGCCCGATCAATTTCTGTACGACCACTGGTTGCTGAGATATCAGTGGTTAAAGACGAAAAGATCTTTTTTCATTTAACGTCGGTTATCTCCGTGAGAAATCAACGTAGAGAAAAAAAAAGGAAACTGAAGATGAATAAACAGGCTACCTCGTCTATGTATTGGTTAAGCTGGAAAAAAAATTTCCCAACCCGTGGACCAAAAATAAAAAGGTAAAAAAGTTTCAAACATTTTCTTTTGCGCCATTTCTTGAAATTTCGTATGATCCGTAGCTCCGCAAAATTGTCCTAAAAATCTAAACAAAATGCGTACACTGAGAGAAAAAATTACTAGAATCAATGAAATAAACTTTTGAAGGACCATGCATGTCTTTTAATACAGGAAGCACTGAGAAAAAAAATTTGTTGAATCAACAAATTAATTAGTCCAATCATCAGGAAAAATGATTGATTCAATCAAATGCGTGTTTATTAATTGTTGCTAAACATTTTATAAAAAATATATAGCCCTTACCAAATAATTTAATATGCATAGTTTAGTGACCCCAAAAAGAGACAGATAGAAAAAAAAAGACAAATCTGCGCCAATTCTCCGATCTAATTTCTCTGTCCGACCGAGTTTCGAACCCTCGACCCTACCTACCATCATACCTGTCTTACCTAACTACCTAACACGCTACCTATTACGCTATCGACTACTACTACGCACTTGAAAAAAGTTAGGACTTATGAAGATTCGAATATAAGAAAACATTTAAAAAACCAGTTTTTTAATTTTTAATAACTTAAGTATACTACTAAAGTATACTATAGAAATGATAGTTCTTTGCTTGAAGGAAATAAAAATTTAATCATTCCAAACAAATATCCTATTGGAATAAAATAATGTGTTCCTTATTTTACTACAGCTACTTTTAAAATAATTACAATCAAATTTATATCTAATAAATATTGAAAATACTACAGAAATATTTTTAGAAGTAAAATAATGATGAATTTATTGCAAATAAAAAATTTTGTTCGAAAAAAATAATTTAATATTTGTGTCATTTTTCAGATCCAAATAATCTCGTGTTTATGATGCGATAAATGTAATTAATCTAATGAATACAAATTCAATTAAATCTATTTAAATAAAAATATTTTTTGAAGTAAAATAATAATGACTTTATTGCAAGAAAATAATTTTTTCGATAACCCAAATTTAATCAAATCTATCACGCATTTAATTGTTACTATTAAATAAGAGTTTAATATAATGGAGTAATAGATTCGTGAAAAAATTTTTTTTTAATGAAGAGTGAATTTCTTGGTTCAACAAATAAATAATCGAATTAATACTTTCATTTAATAAATAAATTCATGTTCTCAACTTCAGTAATTTTTTCTCTCAGTGTAGCAACTCGGTTTCTGCGTAGAAACTGAGTTTTTACGCGTTTTGTTTAGGTTTTTGGGACAATTTGGAGGAGCTACGGAAAACCTAAACAAAATGCGTAGAAACTCGGTTTCTACGTCGAAACCGAGTTTTTACGTATTTTGTTTAGGTTTGTTTTTTTCCTTAAGGGAAATTTCCTTGAAGAAAATTTCCTTAAGGAAATTCACAGCAGTTTGAACTACCGAAGGAATTTTTCCAAGAATTTTTCTAAGAATTTTTCTAAGAAGGGACTTTGGCAACTGTCACAAAAATGACAAAGTGTCATCAAAATACTCGATTACTGATAAAAAATGTTACCAAAATGACCGTTTTACATACATATGGAGGAAAACGCGGCACTTTTACAATTCCTGGACCTGACCATTTTTTATTTTTAGCGAAACTGCGCTCATTTCATCATATGATCCCAAAAACCACTCACAAATTTTATTAGATTTTTTGGAGCCACCATGGCGGAATACAAGACCATCGAATATTTTCGACTTTTGAAAATATTTAATTTTCAATCGATGATATCTTTGTAGCCGTTAATCGTATCGAAAAAAATATAAAGAGGTTTTTTTTTCATTTTGAGTCCATCTTTAGATTAAAAAAATGTCCAATTTTTTTAAAGCAAATGTAAGCAGTCAAAATAATTTTCAAAAATTAAAATCGCGATACTCAAAAACCCCCCCTTCGAATTTTGAATAAAAATTCTGAAAAATACTAGAATTCATTACCAACATTTTCGAAAAAAAAAACGATGGGATCTCTGATGGTTCGCGAGATATTGATTTCTTAGTATTTATTTTACTACAAAATGCAATCTGTAATGAAGTTTATGATTTTTAGACTCATCGCTATAAACTTTCATATCCACAATCTCATTTGAGGAATTAGTTGAAGAGAAAAAATCATAAATCATAATTTGTTATAAACTTAACGACATAAATGTACATCACCAAAGTTATAGAGAATTATATTTGCTACAATTTTGATCTCTACGATTTTTTTGCTACAACCAACATTAGTCCTACACTTGCGGTAAAGGCGCAAGTCTAGGACCTTGCGTGAATTGTTTTTAAGGGAATTGTTTTTGCTCACCCTAAATATTGGTTGTAGCGAAAAAATTATAGAGATCAAAATTGTAGCAAATATAATTCTCCACAATCATAGTTCTACACATTTATGTCGTAAAGTTAATAACAAACGCGATAATTCAATAATTATACTTTGTTACTATTTTCCCCCATGACTCGAAAAATATCGATCGCACAATAAAATTTGCAAGAAAGAAGTTGTAGGAAATCGCATTTGCAACTACTTGAGTCTTCACCTTTTTTGTTGGAAAGTTGAAAATGGCCGAGATATTAAACAAAAACAGTTCTCTCTTAAATTCAAGATGGCGGCTGACGCAGCAGCGAAATTCGGTCGCCATTTTGAATTTTTACTACTATCGATCCCCGCTCACGGTCGTACATACAGGTCTGGAAACTCTAGTGGTGGGGGGTGACCCACTTAGTGTGACCATCTTGTAGTTGACATTATTCCCACCTGCAGCGCTGCACGTTAGAGATATTGCAAAAAAGCGAATAAATAATTCCTAACTAAGAAATTTACATGTTAACAACGAGAGTAATGCTCGGTTTATGCAGCGGCTGTAACGTAACTGTAAAAAATTGAAATTATATATTGCCCTTGTGGCGTTTATGCGGAATTGTTAGCTTATTTGAAAAATCCTTGCAGCGCAGCGCCACACACGGTCAGATGGCGAACCTGCGAAAGAGCCACACTAAGCGGGTCACCCCCACCACCGAAAAAACAATAGAGTTTCCAGACCTGTATGTACGACCGTGCCCCCGCTTAAGGTTAAAACAATAAAATTGCTCATAAGTATTTTTGCAAGATAAAGCCTTTTTTTGTCTAATCCGACTGGACTTCTCTTTTTCCCTCGGAGCCTTGGCTTCGGCTTGGTCGCACACGGACGTGCTGAGCTCCTCGTGTGTTAGTTATCTGACGATTGCTGACGATATCGGGTGGGGGAACAACCGCATGTGAGGGGTCGACAACTTCGGCCGCACTCGGCTCTGCCGGAGCGACACGAACATCGTTCGCTCACAGATATGGGCTACTCTCATTGTGTTGGCGGGTGCGAAGGCACAGAGTGGGGATAGATTTTATACCCGATCTGGCTGCACTGCTCCCGAGTCCCGACTGGTGTGAGATGCGCATTGCACGCACGTGCGACATTTGCGCAACTTCGATTTTTGCAAGTGTCTAGCGGTGCCAGTCCCGCCGCTCTTGCTTGAATCGAGATCGTAATGTAACTACAACATATTTGGGAAAGAGTAAATCAATTTTTTAAAAGAAATTACAGTTAACCTTAAAATATAACGAAGTTTATAATTCTTTATCTCATCGTTGGACTACCATTAATGATAAAAAAACGTAACCTCGCGGTAATAAGAGCATTTTCATCAGTATGCTGAGAATTTATGAATATGGAGGTTTTTTACCATCCATGGTAATTGATGAAAAAACCATGAATCTTAGTTGTGATAGCATTTAGTTTCCTCCGCACTGGACAAAATTCAATTTGAAATGAGGTTTATGATTTTTAGACTCGACGATGGAAGCTTTTGTATCCATAATCCTATTTGAGTAGTTAGATAAAGGAAAAAACCATAAATCCTGGTTTTTGTAGAATTTTGTTTGCTCCGCACTGGACAAAATCCAATTTTTAATGAGGTATATGATTTTTAGAATCATCGACTTTCTAAATTTCCATTATTTATTGGTTATAGCCGATATGGTGAAAAAAGTTACAGTTAAGGAGGTTCATCTGGTACCGAGTGAGTCAAAAGAAAAATCTCAATGCTTAACCTCAAAATAAGCGGTGACTAGCGTAGTCATTGACAATGCTTAACCTGAAAATAATCAGCATTTTCGAGACTAATTAATTTATTATGAATCTCACAAGTACCTAATCGATTTTATGAAGCTCTAAAAATGTTCCTCAGATACTTTTTCATTAATTATTAAATTTTCGTAAAAATCTGTATTGTAATGATTGTGCATTTAATATATATAGATGGTATCCCATAAGAGCCCATGTTATTTCTCACGAACAACGTACCCTCAGGTCTTGAAATTTTAACAGATGACTTTTTAGATATTAATAACTATATTCTGATTTTTTTATCAACATCTGTATTGTAAATCGTGTACGAGATAAACTTCCTTAAGCTCAAAATCTGATCAATTGGAATTTTACAAGAATAATATATTATCAGTGTATATATTTACTCTCACTGCCTCGAAAATACCATGCTGTGCGATGTCATTATTTTTTTCGTGAAAGAAACATCTTGAATAGCAACAAATATTTGGGGAAAAGTAAATTATTTTTTTGAAACAAATAACAGTTAACCTCAAAATCTGACGATGTTTATGATTCTTTATCTCAGCGTTGGACTACCATTAATGATAAAAAAACGTAACTTCGGTAACAGCATTTTTATCATCATGCTGAAAATTATAAATGTACAGTTTTTTCATTATCCATAATAATTGATTTTAGAAAAGCTTTAGCAGAATTTCTGTTTTACTGTTTTTCTCTGACTGTGAGGAAGGTTGAGTAGGACAATAATTATTTGATCGTATAAAAATCTTATATAAACTTTATTTCTCGATGATATATAAAAGCGTGTACGCGCGACTCGAGCCACCGATGAAGAGTGCTGGAGACATTCGTTCGACTGTTAATGTCTCCGAGAGATCACGGAAACACCCGAGCGCGCTGACGGCGCTTTGGGTGCATTGAGATCGTACGGTGGTGCTCTCTGCCCCGAAAACGAACAGCTAGATGCGACTAACTTATTATTTTTGCTTCCATACTACCGCCGTTTGAACGTCTTGCTGCGGAGGAAGTAATATTGATCATTTCACACAGTTTTCTGAAAAGATCGCGAGGAAGCGGTTTCGTAAGGATGTCTGCACGTTGCATTTCGGATTTGATGTACGATACCATTATCTCTTTATTTTCATATTTTTCTCGAATGAAATGGTATCGTATATCTATGTGCTTCGTGCGTTTATGATACACTGGATTCATGACTAGTCGTATCGCGCTTTGGTTGTCTACGTAGAGACTAGTTTCGATTTTGCATGAGTATCCGAGATCACAGATTAATTTTCGTAGCCAAATGGCTTCTTTGGCTGTCGTCGCAGCAGCAACGTATTTGGCTTCAGTTGTGCTGAGCACGACGAGCGTTTGACGCTGAGATGACCACGTCACAGGCCCGTTCGCCATACAAAAGATATAGCCGGTTGTTGACCTGCGAGTTTCTATATCGTTCGCGTAATCCGCGTCTGAAAACCCTGTCAGTTTTTGCTCGCTACCGCCGCTTCTATATTCAATAGTGAAATCTTTTGTTCCTATTAAGTAGGCGAAGATACGCTTTACTGCACGCCAGTGCTCGACTGTATGATTGCTTAAGAATTTGCTTACGGCGTTTACTGCAAACGCTATGTCCGGTCGAGACACGGTTGCGAGGAACATTAGAGACCCGATTGCTTCGTGGTAGGGTACAATGTTTGACGTTTCTTCGTTTTCGTTTGCGGGTTGAAACGTTACATGAGGGTCGGCGGGTACGCTAACTGAATTCGCGTTTTCCATGTTAAACCTCTTAAGAATTTTCTCGACATACGCGACTTGAGAGATTTCGAGCGTTTTTTCGACTCTATCGCGTTTCAGTTGCATTCCGGCAAAGTTACTAGAGTCGCCGATTCTCATTCTAAACGCTTCTTGGAGTTTTGCAGCTATATAATTCAATGTTTTTTTGTGTATTCGCGGCGATTAGCCCGTCGTCAACGAACAACGCTAAGTAGACAGTCTCTTGGCTCACTTTACCAACCAAGATACATTGATTGGCTTCACTGGACTTCAGATTAAATTGACTCAAAATTTCTAAGAACCTTTTGTTCCAGCACCGAGGTGCCTGTTTGAGTCCGTATAGTGATTTGTTCAGTTTGCATACACTGTTTTTCGCTGCACTATCTTCGATCTTCAGTCCTTCGGGGATCTCCATGAAGATTTCTTCCTCTAGTTCACCCTAAAGGAATGCTGTCTCGACATCGAATTGAAGAAGCTCGAGGTCTCGTTCGGTGATGACTGCCAGAAGTACTCGCAGCGAGTCGTATTGCATGACTGCCGCGAAAGTTTCCGTGTAGTCCGTGCCTTCCCTCTGTTGGAATTCTCGAGCGACTAATCTCGCCTTGAATTGCTTTGTTCCCTTCTCGGGATCTTCTTTGATTTTGAAAACCCATTTTGAATCTATTGTTTTGATTCTTGATTGTTTTGGTACAATCGACCACGTTCCGTTTGTGTCGTGTGCCTGCAGTTCGGATTGAATAGCACGAGCCCACTGCGTGGCTTCGTTTCTATTACTTGCTTCTTCATATGTTTGGGGAGCAGTATGCTCCGCAATATCCGCCTCCAATTGGTACCTCTTCGGAGGACGAATCTTGTCGCGATTCCTCAGTGCTCTATCAACTTGTGACGTTCCGTCTCGAGCCTCGCGCTCGACATTATCAACAACGGTTGGGCGTGGTTCCGGTCTTCGGATTTCCTCTTGTTGCAGGTTTACTTGATCGTTTTGTTGATCATCTTCTTCTGATTCTGGATCTTCTTGTTTCGGTGAATTTAGCACGATCACGTCAGTTAACGCGTCTTCATCATTATCGATCTCAACTTTTCGTGGAAGGTGGCGTTTCGCGTTACTTTCACCTTCCTCGTGGCTACGTTGTACATCCTGTAATTCGTCGAGTCTCCTTCGTAGCCGACGAAGATCATTTTTTCTCCACGTAGATCGAATTTCTTCGTGAACTGTTTGGGTATATGTACGAATGCGATCGCACCGAAGATCCTCAGATGAGACATGACGGGCTTCTTGCCCGTCCATTTTTCATACGGAGTAGAGGTTCCACCAGCGAATATCGTGCGATTCAGAATATACACGGCGGTGTTAACAGCTTCTGCCCATAAGCTGATTGGAAGATCCTTCGCATGAATCATCGTGCGAGCACTTTCGACGATGGTTCGATTATCCCTTTCAGCTTTGCCGTTTTGTTGGGGTGTATACGGAGCTGTATTTTCTTTCTTGATCCCTTTTGTTTCGAGATATTGGTTCATTTGCGCGTTGCAGAATTCAAGGCCGTTGTCTGAGCGCAAAACTTTCATCGAACCTCCGAATTTGTTGCAAATAAGTTTCTCGAATATTTTGAACTTATCGTAGACGTCTGATTTGTGTCGCAGGAAATAGACGTGACGATACGAGGTGGCATCGTCCTTGAACGTGAGGAAGTATCTCGCACCTCCGGGTGTTTCCTCCGACATCGGTCCACAGACGTCGGTGTGAAACATCTCTCCCGGTTTTGTAGTCGTCTTTTCGCGTTTCTTGAACGATAAGCAGTGCGCTTTGCCGAGATAGCACATTCCGCACACAAAATTGGTTGAATCGGACATCGTGATTCCGTGTACGAGCCCCTTGTTTACGAGTTCGCGAATCGCTCGCTTATCGACGTGCCCGAGTCGCTCGTGCCACACTCGTAAATTATATGCTGCTGTATTTGCTTCTTCCTTTCGGGATTTTGTTACGCGGAGTAACATACGGTAGATGTCATTGTCCTGTCGTACGCCGGTTGCTACAATGACTTTATCGCGCACGATATTTACGAAGTTATAGTTAAATGTCACATCATAGCCACGTTTCGTGCACACGCCAACCGAGAAAAGATTTTTCTTCAAGTCGGGAACGTGGAGCACTTCTTCGAGTCGTGCATCATGCCACAAACCGTTGATGAGCTTTTTTGTGAGTACTGTTCCTTTACCGACCACTTCGCACTCGTCACCGTCGCCAAGAGTCACTGATCCGCCGTTGGTTATTTGCTTATAGTCGGTAAACCAGTCACGTCGTTATGTCATGTGTTTAGACGCGCCGCTGTCGGTAAGCCAGACCTCGTCTTGACCCATGGCTAGTAGTTTTCTCAACTGCTCGCCGCTCGTTATCAACTTGTGACCCGCACGCTTTCCACTTTGCGATTCTTCGACGATGAACGCACAATCACCCGCGATTTGGTTACTTTTGTTACCGTTTCCGCCCTTTTTCATTGGATACTCATGCGCGTAATGACCGAGCTCACTGCGCCGGAAGCACTCGACATCTTTTTTATTTGCGCTCTTTTTTGGTTTATTTTTCTTTCTTGTTTTATTTTTATTTTTGTTCACGTCTTTCGCGGCGGAAAAGGCACTCGCACTTTCATCACTTTGATTAAGTCTCATTTCTTCACGAATAAGTCTTTCTTCCAGGTTCGCGAGAGTTTGTCGTTCGGGATGTACGCTGTCCCACGCGGTTTGAAGCGTTGCATACTTCACCGACAAACTTCCGAGTATTTTCGCGATTATCATTAAATCGGACACTTTTTCCCCAACATCTTCGATTTGTGCGGCTAGATTTCGGATTTTCGCGATGTGCTGAACGACCGAGTCACTCGACGTCATTCTATACTCATGAAACTTTTGTAGAAGCAAAAGTTTATTTGTCGCGGATCTATGTTCGTGAATTCGACACAAATTCGCCCACATGTCCTTGGCTGTCTCGCACACCAACAGCGGCCCGAGCTGCGAATACTCGAGCGCCGACGAGATAAGGAACATGGCTTTCGCGTTATCGCGCACCCACGTTTTCGCGGCGGCCGACGTTCGATCTTCCGGAGGATTCTGCGTTCCGTCGACCACATCGTCGATCTCGTTTGCCACAAATAACATGTAGACTTGAAATTTCCACCCTTGGAAATTATTTCCGTTGAATTTCTTTACGTGTCTCGCCGAGATGTCTTGAGACATTTTGGATTCGATTCACTCGTTTCGCTTCACTCGAACGCACAAACACGTGTTTCGACCGGAAATACACAATGGCTGTCGCGACCACGTTTTCTTCTCACCTTGCTCACGGTCAGGTTTTTTTTTCAGGCAGTTTTCTTGCGAAGAACTGGGCCCATAACCTTTTAGAAAAGCTTTAGCAGAATTTCTGTTTTACTGTTTTTCTCTGACTGTGAGGAAGGTTGAGTAGGAAAATGATTATTTGATCGTATAGAAATCTTATATAAACTTTATTTCTCGATGATATATAAAAGCGTGTACGCGCGACTCGAGCCACCGATGAAGAGTGCTGGAAACATTCGTTTCGACCGACTGTTAATGTCTCCGAGAGATCACGGAAACACCCGAGCGCGCCGACGGCGCTTTGGGAGCATTGAGACCGTACGGTGGTGCTCTCTGCCCCGAAAACTAACGACTAACTTATTATTTTTGCTTCAATAATTGATGAAAAAACCATGAATCTTAATTGTCATAGCACTTTGCTTGCTATGCACTGGACAAAATGCAATCTGTAATGAGGCTTATGATTTTTGGACTCATCGATGGAAGCTTTTGTATCCGCAATCTCATTTGAGGAGTTGGTTGAAGGAAAAAAATCATGAATCCTAGTTTTTGTAGGATTTTGTTTACTCTGCACTGGACAAAATTCAATTTGTAATGAAGTTTATGATTTTTAGACTCATTGATGAAAGCTTTTGTATCCACAATCTTATGTGAGGAGTTAGTTGAAGAAAAAAATCATTACCCCTAGTTTTTGTAGAATTTAGTTTCCTCCGCACTGGACAAAATTCAATTTTTAATAAGGTCTATGATTTTTAGACTCATTCGATGGAAGCTTTTGTATCCACAATCCTATTTGAGGAGTTAGATGAAGAATAAAAATCATAAATCCTGGTTTTTGTAGAACTTTGTTTGCTCCGCACTGGACAAAATTCAATTTGTAATGAGGTTTATGATTTTTAGACTCATCGATGAAACTTTTGTATCCACAATCCTATTTGAGTAGATGAAGAAAAAAACTCATAAATCCTGGTTTTTGTAGAATTTTGTTTGCTCCGCACTGGACAAAATTCAATTTTTCATCAGACTCATCGATGGAAGCTTTTGTATCCACAAACTCATTTGGGGAGTTGGTTGAAGACAAAAAATTATGAATCCTCGTTTTTGTAGGATTTTGTTTACTCCGCACTGGACAAAATTCAATTTGTTATGAGGTTTATGATTTTTAGACTTATCGATGAAAGTTTTTGTATCCAGAATCTAATTTGGGGATTAAGTTGAATAAAAAAAAAATTAGAACCTCAATATTAATAAAATTTTGTCCACTGCAGAATGGAGAATATTTGATGGAAGATTTTGTATCAAAAAATTAACTTGTGGAGTTAGTTGAGAAAAAAAAATCATTAACCTTAGTATTAATAGAGTTTTGTCCACTGCACAATGATGATACATTTGCAGCCTATGGGGAAAAAGTGTACAGGTTTATGATTTTTTATCATGCATGGTAAATGTTGAAAAATCACAAATCTTTTTTTTTGTAGCACTTTTTCTGCTGCACACTGGACAAAATACAATCTGTAATGAGGCTTATGATTTTTAGACTCATCAATGGAAGATTTTTATCCAAAATTTAATTGGTAGAGTTGTAGAGATTTATAAAAAAACATGAATCTCAGTATTAATAGTATTTTGTTCACTGCACAATGAGGAATAATTATTTCTTAGCAGACTTAGAAAATAGTGTCGAGGTGTATGATTTTTTACCATCCATGGTAGTTGATGAAAATATCATGAATCCTAATTTTTGTAGCATTTTTGTAGCAAGCTTCTGATTTTTAGACTCATCGATGGAAGTTTTTATATCTGTGGCTTCCAGGCAGAATAAGTTAAGTCCATTTTATCGAAAAATGAGTTAACAACGGAAATCAGTCTATTGTTAGTTACTCTTTTATCTCAGACATTTGTTACTCAGATTTATTTGATTTGATAAGAGATACAGCCGTATTTCATAACCATTTAAGTCCAAATATCCCGGCATAATGAGTTAAGTCCAAAGATCCCGGTAAAACAAGTTAACTCCGCATATGGAATATGATAATTATGTAGTGACAAATTTCAACAATGGTTATAGTTTCTCCATTTTTTAGTACAATTTTATTCATTTGTTATTGATTCAGCCTCCAAATACATCATAAAATTGTAATCAGCGCATTTACTTTTTTCATCAACTGATTTTAACATTTTTCTCTTTACAAATTGTTTATTCGTTTAAACACATTGCTATGGATCAAAATTGCAAATAGATCATAAAGTAGTAATCAGCGAATTTGCCATTTTCAACACAAGTATTGATTTTAAATTGATTCAAAGGGATCGAAAAACGTATTAAAATGATCCTAAATGAAAAATTTTCAACAAGGACATCAATAAACAACTTTGAAAGAACAAAATCTTCAAATTAAGTTATGAAAAAGCTTAGGAACGTGAAAAAAAACAAAAAGTTGAAATGATAATTTCAACTTTTCGTTTTATTTTTATTTTTCACATTCCTAAACTTTTTTATCAACTAATTATAACATTTGTCTTTTAAAAATGATTTATAAATATAATTGTTTATAAATATTGTTTATTTGAAATTAATACCTATTTGTAGTTTTAATCAATAAGAAATCAATAAAACTGTACAGAAAAATAGTTAAATAACCATTGTTCAAATTATCACTAATTATCATTCTCCATATGTGGAGTTAACTTGTTATACGGGGATCTTAGGACTTAAATCGTTATGCCTGGATATTTGGACTTGACATGAATATTCAATTGTTATAAACAATTAGAATGATTAGAAATTGTAATTTTATGGTCAGATATTTTGCGATCCCGAAGTATCTCTCCTGTATTGACGTGTTATATTATTGAGAATCGAATCTGTCAAAATGGAAACAGCGATTTCTCGGAATTCTTGTTTATGGATTTAACTCTTCAAACTTGAAAGCCAGATATCCAAATCCTAATTTGAAAAGTCTGTTGAAAAAAAATCATGAACCTCAACATTAATAGTATTTTTTCCACTCTACAATGAAGAATATTTTACTTAGCAGCGTACTAAAAAAAGGATTGGTATTGACGTGTATGATTTTTAAACATCCATGGTTGATGTTGATAGAAAAGACATGAATTTTAGTTTTTATAGCATTTTGTATGCTGTACACTATCCATAGAGAGGTTTATGATTTCTTTACTCATCGATGCATTTTTTGTATCCGGAATCTATTTCGTGGAGTTAGTTGAAAAATGTCATTGTCATGTTATTCAGTAACAAAAAAAACTCGCCAAGTACTTTCTATTTGTTTTCATTAATAATATTTATTTTTAAAAAAATTTCAATTGTTCAATTATCAATTAATGGAGTTTTATTTACACAACTTTTAAAAAGTTTTTTACGAAGCCCAAGTGGTCAACTAATTTTTTCAATTATCTACCATCAAGATGTTTTCGTATATCTTACAATCCGGCTCCGCCGTGTACTCCGCAATACGTGTTGTGAGTTTCCTGTCTATTTATTTCACTACTTTTTGTAAGTACAATTAATTAGAGTTACTTCCGTAAATGTACTTATCGCCAATTCTTATGCAGGATTTTCGAGGTTTTTCGTTGTAATATACACCTTACAACGTGGAGGATTTTTCTAATTTTTACTTCACCTCAAGGCAGCTCGGCAACGAAAATTGAGGTCTTTTTTACAGTGAAAATTTTGGCCATAGTCATTGTGTCACACAAATCCTGAAAAAAATGACTTTCATCTAATCGCCCCAAAGTTTTGATATTTCGCCGTCCATGAAAAAAATACAAACCACAAGTCAACCACGCCTAAATACAGTAAAAATTATTTTCAAAAATTTGAGATAAATATATTTTCATAAGCATTTGCATTGTTGTAAAAAAAACATCAATACAGAGGAGACCATTTAGAATGAATCTATGGTTTACTTTTAGGGCAAATCCCTGAGATCCATCCCCCACCTTTCCGCTAGCCAAGCTCCTCCACTCCTCCCTCAGGTCGACGCCTGTAGTACCCCTTCCCATACCTTATACCCCTCTCAGACAAGCCCAGTCTGCTGTACCCGTTGCGTTTGAGTTGAGTTTGCGTTTGAATTCGAGTGCGAGCCGCTAGATGGCGGCTCGACTCTGGCAGGGGAGATTGTAACACGAAATCGTGTACATATAGACAATTCGGAAATGATGTCAGTAGCGGGTTGGATAGCTCAGTTGGAAGAGCGCTCGACCGGAAATCGAGAGGTCCCGGGTTCGAATCTCGGTCCCGTCCCGCCGCATTTTTTTCTGAATTGTCCATAACGCAAAAAGCGTTATAATATATATATATATGTATATATTATAACACTTGATTCCAGCATACCCGAATCCTTATAACTTAAGTAACCCCTCAGAAGTTATGTGAACCCTCGAGACTTGTTTACGGTCCGTACTGCCTTACATTTCAAAGTACATTTTTTGGCCTATGTTACATAAATATGATATATGTATAAGAATATTACAAATGGTCGATGATGTAGTGGTGAGCGTGGCAGCATTAAGAATTGGTTGAAACTGAGGGTTGAGGGTTCAAATCCAAGTGGCGACAATTTTTTTTTTTTGTTTTTTAATTTCACTTGTTCCTTAGAAACTACCAACGATGAATAAAAAACCAATTCTTATTGTAACTACTAATAAAAGTATAGAATAAAGAATGAATAAATAATTAAAATATAGTTATACTAGGGTTCGTGCGGCTCGGCCGCTACGCACCCTCGCGTCGTTAAGGTTCGGGGTTGGGGTTTGGAGGTTTAGGTTTGGGTTTGGAGGTTTGGGTTTGGAGGTTTGGGTTTGGAGGTTTGGGTTTGGAGGTTTGGGTTTGGAGGTTTGGGTTTGGAGGTTTGGGTTTGGAGGTTTGGGTTTGGAGGTTTGGGTTTGGAGGTTTGGGTTTGGAGGTTTCGGTTTGGAGGTTTGGGTTTGGAGGTTTGGGGTTGGAGGTTTGGGTTTGGAGGTTTGGGTTTGGAGGTTTGGGTTGTGGATTCTTGTACACGGTGGCGGCGGTGGCGGCGGCGGTGGCGAAATATTTATATAATATAGAGAGATATAATTAGATATATAATATATACGAGGTAATCCAGCTCAAGTGTGTAAACCCGTTTCCCTTACCCTCTCGGATTTGTGTCATTTTTTTTCATATGATCGCATTGAGTCTAAAATACACCCTCATATTTTTTTAGATTTTTCCAAACATCCCTTATTTAAAAAAAGACAAATTTTCTAAAAAAAACGCCATTTTTTAAAAATCAAAAGATATCAAAATTTTCAAGCTATCACCCGTAGTGGGCAGATTTTTTTCTGTGTTTTACGTGATGGATTTAAAAAAAAACATTTTTTTTAAAACGCCATTTTTTTCAAATCTAAAAAAGTTCTGAATAAACCGTGATAATATATAAAAATTTTCAAGCTATCACCCGTAGCGTAGTGGGCAGATTTTTTTTCTGCGTTTTACAAGCTATTAACGTTCTCAAAATTCCAAAAAATTCTCAAAGAGCTCACATTGAGCAGATACTCAATTTGAGTACCAAAATAGTTCAGTGTCTGCTCAAGGTGAGCTATTTGAGAATTTTTTGGAATTTTGAGAACGTTAATAGCTTGTAAACCACAGAAAAAAAAATGTGCCCATTACGGTCGATAGCTTGAAAATTTTGATATATTATCACAGTTTTTTCAGCATTTTTTCAGATTTTTAAGAAATGGCGTTTTGTTCAAAATTTTTTTTTTTTTAAATACGGGTTGTTTGGAAAAATCTAAAAAAAATATGAGGGTGTACTTTAGACTCAACGCGATCATGTAAAAAAATGACACAAATCCGGGAGGGTGAGGGAAACGGGTTTATACACTTGGGCTGGATTACCTCATATAATATAATTATGTATAATCCTATGTGGCTAAATATGACTGTAATATATGGTCATATAGAGACAAATTTCGTTCATGATCATATATGAAATATCATATATGAATATAAATGATTACATATTACCATTTTTTCCCGGGAATTCATTAAAATACTTTTAAGTAATTTTAATTAACCTCCAGATTACACTGTAAAAAATGTTGTAGTAAATTTAACAAAAAAATGTGAAATTTTATGTATATACAATATGTTATTTTTCATATACATGTGTATAGTAATATTCCAATATAAGTATCTGAAAAATTAAATAACTTCTTTTAATTTTAATGTACGTTCGTATATTAAAATTCCAATACATAGTATGATTTTTAAAGCAGAATCATAAAAAAAGATATGAAAATTAATATTCTTTTGTGTATTAAAATTAAAAGAAGTTAAAATTAAAAGAAATTTCATATACGGTATATTAAATTTCATTATAATATTGAAAAAAATTTTCAATGGTTGATTGCAATTTTAAGCAAGAAGTGCAATGCAAAAGAAGCAATAATGTATCTGAAAATTGCGAAAAAGTATACAAAAACCATTTTCATATACGGGGATTTTAATTTTTGATGTTCACTTTTTTAATTTTCATATACAAATATTAAATTTAAGATTGTTTACGTACTTTACGTATTATTTAATATATATTTTATCGCAGCCGTGTCCTGTTGCTCACTTTTTCTTTTACACACTGTTGCTATAAGTTTTTGTTTGACTGTTTGTGTGTATTGAAGTGACAGACGCGATAGAGACGTGGAGCTGTTCTCATCTCTTTTCCATTCGTGTGATAAAATTTATATACTGATCTGGTGAAATTTGTATTGAGCTGATCTCATCCCTCTCTGTTTATCTGATAATTATACTGTTGATCGATTACTCCCCTGTGAAAATACCAAACCTCTGAAAGACTGTTTCTGACCCAAGCTGGCAACCTCGATTTGACAGCCCTTGCGGCTCTGCTATCTGTACCACGTCGTGTATAAGGTCTGTTTTTTTGTTGAATGATATTGTGATTTTGATTTGTATTTAACCAAGGTTCTTCGGCTTTTTCCTCCACCACGCTGTGGAGGTTTTTATGCCATAATAAATTCTTAACTTTCTGTTTAATTGTCTCTTTCATTTCCATCACGCTCTGCTGTTTAAATTTATTCTTCATCGAAAACATGGTCCTTCGAGCCGGATATGAGCGTGTTGGGAATTTATTTGCTATAATCAAAAAATAATGCATATATTTTTACTAGGTTAATACTAATTTATTATTCAAAGGTTTAATTTCTTAATTTACTTTATTTTAAGGTTCATCCATACCGCATATTTGGAATCAGATTTATATATAAATCATGGCTCCTAATGTGCTGAGGAAATTGACAGCGCTGCAAAGTTCTCGTGCGGCTGAAATTAACCGAATGCATGCACGATTTGAAGATGAAGATCAAGGAGCATTAACTCGGAATATTATCGATTCTCGATTTAGATCAATAACCAAAATATGGGATGAGGCTCGCCACACTCATAATGAAATTATTACGAGAGAGGATTCAGAAAACAACGACTATATAACCAATGATGTTTTCGCACAAATGGAAAACGTATATACAGCCATCCATGATAAATTGTTGAGGCCGCTCAGCGATCTTGATACGTTTGATTCGGCAAACTCGAATCCTACGATGCGAGAACTTAACGAGGATGATTCAGAGTTCAGGCCTCGTACCGCAAAACTCCCAAAACTGGATCTTCCGACATTTTCTGTTCGATATGAAGACTGGGACGATTTTTGTGATCTTTTTGGGTCATTGGTCCATGACGTTCCCCGTCTGCCCAATGTTACGAAGTTACAATACTTAAAATCATGTCTCACAGGCACTGCGGCTGATCTTGTAAAGGATGTATCGGCGACAAACGCGAATTATCTCTCTACTTGGCAAGCTCTTAAATCTCGATTCTCGAACTCACGACTTACTGTGAATAATCACATTTCTGCTTTGATAGATTTACCTAATCTAAAAAGAGAATCCGCTGAAGAGTTACTAGCTTTCAGCGATGAAGCTCAACGTATTGTTCGTGCATTGACCACTCTTAAAATGCCAGTTCATCATTGGGATACACGGCTGGTATACGTGGTGGGCAGCCGTTTAGATCCTGAATCCTGAAAATTATGGGAGGCTGAATTGAGTCTCAAAGATCGGCAAGTCGTGATAAGAGCTGCTGATCCTTCCGCTGAAATCAATCCATTGGATCGCTTCCCAACGTTCATCGAATTTGTTGAGTTTCTCGAGCGACGTTATCAAGCACTGAATATGATCGCTGCTGAAGCTAAAGCTAACAAAAAACCTGGTCCCAATGCGATGAAATCGGCATCGCATTGTAAGAAAGTATTCCATGCCAGCACGGATCCAAACAATCGGAATGACAAAGGCCGGCTGACTGATCGTAAATGCAGCCTTTGTTCAGGGGGACATTATATTGGATTCTGTCCGAGTTTTATTTCAAAATCGCTTTACGATAGTCGGCATGAGGCGCGTTGATTACGTCTGTGTTTCAATTGTCTCGGCGCTCACAATTACTGAAAGTGTGAATCAAATCGTCGATGCGGCACTTGTCGGGATAAGCACCATACATTGCTTCATGCATTTCCTGGGAAGCACACGTCTTCTAATTCTCGAACTACTGAAGATGCTAACAAATCTCAACAAAACCGACCCACACAACTTTCGGAAGGAGTTAATACCTTTACTGCACGCTTGGCTGCTCCACGTCATTCTGTTCTTCTTGTTCCTGCCCAAGTCATACTTATTGGGCCTCAAGGGGTTCAATATCATGTCCGTGCATTGCTCGATCAAGGATCGGAAGCGTCTTTTGTTACAGAAGCCATTACGCAATTGCTTGAGTTGCCGAAACGAAACTCAAGGATTTTGCTATCTGGACTTGGAGGGTCAAATGCTGGAATTGCCAGGTCAATTACGAAACTGAAATTGTGTTCCTCCAATGAACCAAATTTCTTTGTGGAGACAAAAGCCCCGATTTTGACAAAGCTTACATCGCAACTTCCTTCGAGAAACCGCATCGAGCTAGATTTCGACATATTTTCGGAACTGACCCTAGCTGATCCAGATTTTCATTGACCTGATACTTGGAGCAGATGTATATTGCCAAATACTGAAACCTGGACTCCGTCGGTTTTCATCGTCTCAAATAATCGCTCAAGATACAGTTTGGGGTTGGGTTGTTTCTGGTTCAACTCAGTCACGTGCTTCAAGGTCAGTGGGACTTCCCTCGCAAATTCCGCTCCTCGCCATGCACTGTTCTACTGAGGATTGTCTACAGGAGTCTCTTCAGCAAGTTTGGAATCTTGAGGAGGTATCAAATCCTGCTTCTAAGTTGTTGCCCGAAGATGAAGTTTGCGAAAAACACTTTTTAGAGACCCATACTCGTAACGCAGATGGTCGCGTTGTCGTACGTATCCCTGTAAAATCGGAGCCCCCGAATGTAGCTTCGGAGACTCGACGAATGTGTTTAGGTTCTCTTAATTCTCTGTATCGTCGCCTGTCTCGAGATCCACAATTAACTACAGCCTATCGTGAGTTCATGAACGTATATGAAGAACTCGGTCATATGGAAAAGGTTCCAAGCTCTGAATTGGGGAATCCACGGGTGTGGTATCTGCAGCATCGTGCGGCGATTTAATCTTCCACTTGGAAACTCAGAGTTGTATTTGATGCATCAAGGCGAGTACACGAGTTCCATGGTTTGAATGAGTTTCTGCACAGTGGACCTGCACTTCGGAGTGATCTTTCTCTTATCCTTCTGAAATGGCGAAAATATCGGTATGTTTTCAGTGCGGACATTATTAAAATGTTTCGTCAAATCCGTGTTCATCCGGATGACCAGGATTTACAGCGGATTCTGTGGGCACCAACTCCTGAAGAACCTCCGATCGATTATCGTTTAACTACAGTGACCTATGGGACTGCCTGTACACCTTACCTTGCGATTCGTACTCTCATTCAACTGGCACGTGATGAAGAAAGTCGATTCCCTCTTGGAGCTCTTTGTATTTTGACAGATACCTACGTTGACGATACTTTCTCGGGATCTAATGATCTGTCTGTTGTAATACGAAAACGAGTTGAATTTGTCGAGCTTTTACGTTCTGCCCGGATTGAATTGTATAAGTGGGCTTCGAATCATGCGGTTCTTCTTCCAACGTCCGTTCGTTTGATCAATTGCGAGTCTGAAAAATCGATCAGGCTAGACGAATCAGTTGAAACGCTCGGCATTCAATGGAATCCAGTCAAGGACGAGTTTGGATTTTCTATACAAAAATTAAGCGTAACTAATGAAGCTCCAACAAAACGTTCGATTCTGTCAAACGTGTCACGACTGTTTGACCCTCTTGGCTGGCTGGCTCCAGTCACAGTTGTTGCTAAAATTCGAATGCAAGATCTTTGGATATTGAAATATGATTGGGACTCTCCTCTACCGACGGACATATGAGAACGTTGGACAAAATACTGTAATTCACTTGCTGACATTCCATCTCTATCAATTAAATGTTGGTTGGGAGGTTCTGCTGATCATTCGTGTCAACTGCACGGGTTTTCTGATGCATGTTCGCGCATGTTGGCTCGACTAACAATTGTTATCACGTCTCGCTTTTGACTGCAAAAACTAAGGTAGCACCAGTGAAATCTACAAGCATTTCCAATCTTGAACTCTGCAGGGCTGCTTTACTGGTGAAATTGATTTGCGATATTTGGAAGCTGAACTGTCTCAAGGATCTTCCAGTATATGCCTGGTCTGACAGCCAGATTGTTCTTGCTTGGCTAAGGAAGCATCCGTGTCATTGGAAAACCTTTGTGGCAAATCGTGTATCTCAGATACAACCTGAGTTACTCTGTGCAGTATGGGCACATGTATCGACTAAAGAAAACCCGACTGATCTCGCTACTCGTGGAGAAGACCCTGCCAAGCTAAAGAATTCTAACTTATGGTGGCACAGTCCATGGTGGCTTTCATCATCCGTTGAAACCTGGCCGAAAACTTCTGACTCTATTAAAACACTTCATGTTCGCGAGCAACTTGATGAATCGGAGATGCTCTCCAGATTTTCGAGTCTCCCACGTTTAATACGGGTTGTTGCTTATTGTAGACGTCCTCTTCTCAATTTTCGTCGAAAGAAAAATCAGGAGGAGGTGTATACTTCGTTTCTCCCGAACTCAAAGATGCTCGCACTAATCATTCGTCTATCGCAAAATGCGGCCTTCTCTACTGAAATCGCGCTTCTTCGTGACAATAAATCGTTGCCAATACATAACAAACTGCGAAGGCTGAGCCCATTTGTCGACAAAATTGACGGAATTTTGCGGGTCGGGGAACGTCTCATATATTCTTCTCTTTCGGATGAATCAGAACATCCGCCTATTCTATCTAAATCTTCAGCTCTTAGTCGTCTCTTTGTGCATCAAGCTCATCAAATCTCTCTTCATGGCAGACCCACTGTGACGTTAAGCATTCTTCAGAAAAATATGTGGATTTTGGGTAGCCTGAGATTGGTGAAGTATGAAATCCGTACCTGTATTCGGTGTCAACGAGCACAGCCTAAACTGGCTCATCAGCTAATGGGAGATTTACCTGCTGTCCGTGTAACTCCAAACCGACCTTTCACTTGCACAGGACTCGACTATGCTGGACCTTTTCAATTTCGAACAACCAAAGGCAAGGGTTATCGGTCATACAAAGGATACATCGCTCTGTTCGTCTGTTTCACTACTCATGCTATTCATCTGGAGTTGGTGAGCGATCTGACAACTGCTTCCTTTCTGGCAGCCTATCGTCGGTTTACGGGCACGCGGGGCGTTTGTCGCCATCTTTATAGCGATAACGGATCTACGTTTCAAGGTGCTGCAAGACAACTTCAGGAGATGTTTGACGCGTCATCTCAATTTTATCACAAGGTTGCTTCAATTTCTGCGAATGAAGGGACAAACTGGACCCTTATACCACCAAATGCACCTCACTGTGGTGGTATTTGGGAGGCTGGTGTCAAGTCAACCAAGCACCATCTGAAGAGGGTTATCGGTTATCTTACCTTTGAGGAATTTCCCACGGTGTTAGTAGAAATTGAGGCTTGTCTAAATTCACGTCCACTGTGCCCAATGACTTTAGATCGTGAAGATCTTTCTGCTCTCACCCCTGCGCATTTTCTAATTGGGGGAACTTTACATTTTATTCCCGATCGAGAGCCTTATGAAATTTCTGAACATCGTCTTACTAAATACAAATTACTACAACGCATACGTAATAATTTCTGGAAGCGATGGTCACACGAGTATCTCCATCATTTGCAAGAAAGAGGCGAGTGGCGTGGACCAACAAAGAATGTTGTAAAAGGACAATTAGTCGTCGTAAAGGACGACCGTTACCCCGCTTCGAAATGGCACTTAAGACGGATCGTAGAAGTTCATCCCGGTCCCGATACTCTTGTTCGAGTCGTTACTGTAAAAACAGCGACGACTACCTTACGGCGTCATATAACTCGATTGAGTCATATCTTCCCAATGATATATCAGAAGAATCGGCAGGGCAGGCGGAACCTTGATCACGAAACTGAGACATCGATTCGTCTCTCGGACGAAGGCGGGCGGAATGTTTACGTACTTTACGTTTTATTTAATATATACTAGGGTCCCACACGCGCGCTGAAGCGCGCGACTGTTTTACCATCAGCGCTGCAGCGCTTCAGCCAAAAATCCTTAATGCTCGAATCATAGAGGGTTTGCGTTGCCTAAGAAAATTCATATGTTATTTGCAATAAGTGCTTTGCCAAAAACCTTTTCGGGAGACGTGAAAATTCGAAAAATCGTTTGAAAAAATTAAAAACTCGTCCTTTTCGTTGTGAACATAATTCGGCTTATAACTTGACGATATATCAAAGACAATGCTGTTTTATTTCGCACTCCTAATTTTCTTATTCTGAATTTGCAAATGCATAAAAACCGTGTTTTTGCCTATTTCTCGTGGTGATTTATTTCTTATTGATGCATATTCGTGATCAGCCTTCAATTTTACATCGATATAACTCCTAAAATGTGAATGAAAATAAATAGAAAGAAAAATGATTTTTCGGCGCCATAAAACCTGTCTACTTGCAACGCCACTTTGGTTGATCCTTGACCTCGACTAAACGTCAAATTTTTTTTGTCATTCAGAGGTTCGAAAACAGTGTTGTCGATCGGAAATTTGTCGGGCATTACGGATATGCTATTTGCGATAGTAAAATTCTCCACAGATCATGCTTAAAAGAGCCAAAAACCATTTCAAGAGCCTTGAAAAATTGAAAAGTCGATGAAAAAGTAAAAATCTCTTCCATTCCGTTGCGAGCATCAATCGGCTTGTATCTTGACGATATACTAAAGACAATGCCTTTTTATTTTCCTCTCTCAAACTTCTCATTTTCTTATGCCAAATTTTCAAATACATATAAACAGTCCTTTCGCCTTTCGTGGAGATTTCTTATTTATTCCTGCATACTCGTGATCAGCGGTCAATGTTCCATCGATATAGCCCTTGAGGTGTTCATAATTACGAGTTTTTCAAAAAATCACGATTTCTTCCCTCATCCCTCCCCTTCCCTTCTCTTCCATTCCATTTGTTCCCTGAAGGCTGGAGATCCAAAAAAATGTCCGTCATTTAGAGATTTGAAACCAGTGTTCTGAATGGGAAATTTTCCGGGCAACATGAATATGCTATTGATTGGGATAGTGAAATTCTTCACGGATCATGCCCGTGAAGAATCGTTCTTTTTTTCAATAAAAAGATCATGACGATATATTGAAGACAACGCCGTTTTATCTCGCCCTGTCCGACCGCTCATTTCCTTTTTCTGAGCCATGCATTTCACAAAAAGTCTTTTCGACTATTTCTCGAGGGAATTTGATTTTTTTTATTGCAAATTTCTGTTCAGCGGACGATTTTCCATCGATATAGCTGTTGAGATGTTCATAAAAACAAAGAAAAAATCAAGTCTATTTCCCCCATCCGTCGCCTGCCCATTCGCCGAATGACCTTTGCTGATTCGCGATCCGCCGGCCGATCAAAATTGTAATTCGTCATTTGAAGGTTCGTAGCGCGTGTCATGGAAGAGCTTTGCCCTGGAGGAACCGCCTTAATCATCACGATAACCTCTGCGCTAGGTAAGTACTTGACTTGGCACGCTGGCAGTCCGGTATATAACACCGTCATATGCCTATTTCGTTTGGGCACAGAGTTTCGAGCGCATGCGACGCATAGTGGTGGACGGGTCAACTATAGTTGACGCGTCCACCACATTGATTACGACCGAAAAATTCTGGTCAACGAATCTGCTAGGTAGCGCTAGTTAACGCGTCCACTACTATGCGTCGCATGCGCTCAAAACTCTGTGCCCAAACGAAATAGGCATATGACGATGTTATATACCGGACAGCCTGCGTGCCAAGCCAAGTACTTACCTAGCGCAGAGGTTACCGTGATGATTAACGTAGTTCCTCCTGGGCGAAGCTCTTCCATTGAACTTTCGGTCGAGCTGACCCTTGCGGATATCCCTAAGTATTGTGGATATCTCGGACGTACAATTTTATTAGTTCCGATTGCATGGGCGCTATTTCGGAATGACCTATACAAATTTTTGTATTAATTTGCGCTGGGAAAAAAATATTCGACCAAGGATTTCGGGTCGTAACGACCAGCAAACAGACCCCGGAATAGGTCGTTACGACTGATAATTCTTAGTCGTAACGACCAGCCAACTGGCCCCCGGAATGGGTCGTTACGATTAATAATTCTCAGTCGTAACGACCAGCTGACTGGCTCCCGGAATGGGTCTTTAAGACTAATAATTCTCAGTCGTAACGACCCACTTCTTACGACCGAGAAAAGTCGGTTGAAAAAAAACCACTTACGACCTTACGGTCGTCCAATCCGCTAGGGCCGCGCCCGTGGTCTTAACGACGAGAAATTCACGGTCGATTTTTTTCCCACGGGCGCCGAGCTGGGGGTAAAAATTTCGACTTAAGATTTTTGGTCGTAACGGCCAGGGCCCGCGGAACTAGCAAAAAATTATACTCAAAATGTCGGGTAGTAACGACCAGCAAACGCACCCAGGAACGGGTTGTTACGACTAATAATTTTTTGTCGTAACGACCCACAAGCAAAATGCGATGCTTTTTCTGACGACCACAAAATTACGGTCGACAAGACGACCATTTACGACCGTATGTACGGTCGTCGAATCCGCTATACTTGATGTTTTTCATCTACGGTATCATATATACAAACGGTGGAACTGTAGAAAATAAAGAGTTGCAAAGTCAACCTTGCCGTGAGCTCTGTTTATAACCATGAATAATGCTACATTTTCAATTAATGATATCTTGCTTGAATAGTCGTTAAGGGGCCTTAACATTTTTGGAGTATTGAATATTGAACCTCGACGATATCATATAAAAAAATCAGCGTTTTAGCTTATACTCAGCCTAGTGCTCATACATCCTTAATCTCCGTTGCAATCATCGTTCCCCAGACTAATTGATTAAGTACGAACAAATATTGATGCTTTATGATGCAGTTGATCGAAAAAATATTCAATAAATATTCAAAATATCTGTTACGTTTTGAATGTTATTTTTTTTTCATTTTTACAATAGTGATTACAGCATATATACATTTCAAATTAATGTTGAATATAATCAAATGTGTGGATATGCATATTGCAGTTTTTTAACGATACAATTCCTTGTATACATAATTTTTAACAACATTTCCAATTCGTTGTGCTCCAAGATAAACTTGGAGTGCTTCCCAAGAACGCACTCGCGAAAAGGCTACGTCTAGTTGGCCATGATTAAATACGTCCTTACGAAGATCAATACTGATTTTTTCAAACGTGATCCCTGTGATTGGCCTAATGATAAATTAATTGATGGGTCATCCATTCTATTCCATTCTACGAGAAAAATGTTTTTCGTCGTTTCATGGTTCAAAGCCTGATGTCGAATTAATTGATAAGTCATCCATTCTATTCCACTCCGCGAAAAAGTTTTTTTTCGTCGTTTCAAGTTTCAAAGCCTGATGACAAATTAATTGATGGGTCATCCATTCCATTCCATTCCATTCCACGAACAAATTTTTTTTCTTTGTTTCAAGTTGTAAAGCCTGATGACAAATGAATTAATGGGCCATCCATTCTATTCCATTCCAATCCATGAAATTTTTTTTTTCGTCATTTTAAGATTTAAAGCCTGTGTTTTGAATCGAAAATTCCATTCCACGAAAAAGTTTTTTTTTGCCGTTTCAAGTTTCGAAGCCTGATGACAAATTTATTGATGGGTCATCGATTCCATTCCATTACACGAAAAAGTTTTTTTTCGTCGTTTCAAGGTTTAAAGCCTGTGTTTTGAATCAAAAATTCCATGCTATTCTATTCCATTCCACGAAAAAGTTTTTTTTCGTCGATTCAAGATTTGTAGTCTGTGTTTTGGATCGAAAATTCCATTCCATTTCACGAAAAAGTTTTTTTTCGTCGTTTCAATTTTTGAAGCCTGTGTTTTGAATCGAAAATTCTATTCCAAACCACGCAAAATTTTTCCTTTGTCGTTTAAAGATTTGAAGCCTGTATTTTAAATCGAAAAGTCCATTCCAATCAATTCTATTCCATTTCACGAAGAATTTTCTTTTCATCACTTCAAGGTTTGAAGCCTGTGTTCTTAATCGAAAATTCCATTTCATTCTATTCCATTCCATGAGATTTTTTTTCCGTCGTTTCAATATTTGAAGCCTTCGTTTTGAATCGAAAATTCCATTCCATTCCATTCCACGAAAAAGTTCGTTTTCGTCGTTTCAAGGTTTGAAGCCTGTGTTTTGAATCGAAAATTCCATTCCATTCTATTCCACGATAAAGTTTTTTTTCGTCGTTTCAAGGTTTGAAGCTTGTGTTTTAAATCGAAAGTTCCATTCCATTCCATTCCACGAGAAAGATTTTTGTGGTTTCAAGATTTGAAACCAGTGTTTTGAATCAAAAATTCCATTCCATTCCATTCCATTCAACGAAAAAGTTTTTTTCGTCGTTTCAAGGTTTGAAGCCTGTGTTTTTAATCGAAAATTTTATTCCATTCCAATCGACTCCATTCCATTCCACGAAAAAGTTTTTTTTCGTGGTTTCAAGATTTGAAGCTTGTGTTTTAAATCGGAAATTCCATTCCATTCCATACCACGAAAAAGTTTTTTTTCATCGTTTCACGGTTCGAAGCCTGTGTTTTGAATCGAAAATTCAATTCCATTCCACAAAAAAGTTTTCCTTCGTCGTTTTAAGATTTGAAGCCTGTGTTTTGAATCGAAAAGTCCATTCGAATCCATGCTATTCCATTCCACGGAAAAGTTTATTTTCATCGTTTCAAGGTTTGAAGCCTGTGTTTTGAATAAAAAATTCCATTTTATTCTATTCCATCCCATGAAAAAGTTTTTTTATGTAATTTCAATATTTGAAGCCTTTGTTTTAAATGGAAAATTCGATTCCATTCCATTTCACGAAAAAGTTTTTTTTGTCGTTTAAAGGTCTGAAGCCTGTATTTTGAATCGAAAATTCCATTCCATTCCATGAAAAAGTTTTTTTTCGTCGTTTCAAGATTTGAAGCCTGTGTTTCGAATGGAAAATTCCATTCCATTCCATTCCATTCCACGTAAGTTTTTTTTGTCGTTTCAAGATTTGAAGCCCGTGTTTTAAATCGAAAATTCCATTCCACGAAAAAGTTTTTTTTCGTCGTTTCGAGGTTTGAAGCCCGTGTTTTAAATCGGAAATTCCATTCCATTCCACGAGAAAGTTTCTTTTCGTCATTTCAAGATTTGAAGCCTGTGTTTTGAATTGAAAATTCCATTCCATTTCACGAAAAAGTTTTTTTTTCGTCGTTTCAAGGTTTAAAGCCCGTGTTCTGAATCGGAAATTCCATTCTAATCCATTCCATTCCGTTCCACGAAAAGTTTTTTTTCGTCGTTTTAAGGTTTGAAGCCGGTGTTTTGAATCAAAAATTCGATTCCCTTCCACGAAAAAGTTTTTTTTTCACCGTTTCAAGGTTTGAAGCCGGTGTTAGGAATCGGAAATTTCTTTCCATTCCAAGGAAAAGTTTTTTTTCGTCGTTTCAAAGTTTGAAGCCTGTGTTTTGAATCGGAAATTCCATTCCATTCCACGAAAAAGTTTTTTTTTCGTCGTTTCAAGGTTTGAAGCCTGTGTTTTGAATCGAAAATTCCATTCCATTCCAATCTATTCCATTTCGATCCATTCCATTCCATTCCACGAAAATGTTTTTTTCGTCGTTTTAAGGTTTGAAGCCTGTGTTTCGAATTGAAAATCCATTCCATTCCATTCCACGAAAAAGTGTTTTTTCGTCGTTTCAAGATTCGAAGCCTGTGTTTTGAATCGAAAATTCCATTCCATTCCATGGAAAAGTTTTTTTTCTTCGTTTCAAGATTTAAAGCCTGTGTTTCGAATCGAAAATTCCATTCCATCCCTATCAGGACGAACGACAGTAACCGACAATCGTTTGTCTTGTGAAACGACGGTACTCGACGGTCCAACCGTCGGAGTTCATCATTTTACTGTCGAATGAAATACAAACGACGTTGGTTACTGTCGTTCGTCCTGGTAGGGATTCCATTCCACGAAAGTTTTTTGTCGTCGTTTCAAGATTTAAAGCCCCTGTTTTGAATCGAAAATTCCATTCCATTCCAATCCATTCCATTTCGATCCATTCCATTCTCTGAAATAGTTTTTTTTCGTCGTTTCAAGATTTGAAGCCTGTGTTTTAAATCAAAAATTCCATTCCATTCTATTCCATTCCAGGAAATAGTTTTTTTTCGTCGATTCAAGATTTGAAGCCTGTGTTTTGAATCGAAAATTCCATTCCATTCCATTCCGATCCATTCCATTCCATTTCACGAAAAAGTTATTTTTCGCTGGTTCAAGATTTGGCGGCCTGTGTTTTAAATCGAAAATTCCATTCCATTCTATTCCATTCCAGGAAAAAGTTTTTTTTCGTCGATTCAAGATTTGAAGCCTGTGTTTGGAATCGAAAATTCCATTCCATTCGATTTCACGAAACAGTTTTTTTTCGTCGTTTCAAGGTTTGAAGCCTGTGTTTTGAATCAAAAATTCCATTCCATTCCAATCCATTCCATTCCGATCCATTCTATTCCATTACACGAAAAAGTTTTCCTTCGTCGTTTCAAAATTTCAAGCCTGTGCTTTCAATCGTTAATTCCATTCCATTCCACGAAAAAAAAAATTTCGTTTCAAGATTCGAAGCCTGTGTTTTGAATCGAAAATTCCATTCCATTCCATTCCACGAAAAAGTTTTTTGTCGTTTCAAGATTTGAAGCCTGTGTGTTGAATCGAAATTTCCATTCCATTCCACGAAAAAGTTTTTTTTCGTCGTTTCGAGGTTTGAAGCTTGTGTTTTCAATCGAAAACTCCATTCCATTCCAATCCATTTTAATCCATTCCACGAAAAGAATTTTTTTCGTCGTTTCAAGATTTGAAACCTGTGTTTTAAATCGAAAATTCCATTTCATTCCATTCCACGAAAAAGTTTTTTTTCGTCGTTTCAAGGTTTAAAGCCGGTGTTTTAAATCGAAAATTCCATTTCATTTCACGAAAAAGTTTTTCGTCGTTTCAAGGTTTGAAGCCTGTGTTTTGAATCGAAAATTCCATTCCATTCCATTCCACGAAAACGTTTTTTTCCGTCGTTTCAAGATTTGAAGCCTGTGTTATGAATCGAAAATTTCATTCCGATCCATTCAATTCCATTCCACGAAAAAGTTATTTTTTGTCGGTTCAAGATTTGGCGGCCTGTGTTTTAAATCGAAAATTCCATTTCATTCTATTCCATTTCAGGAAAAAGTTTTTTTTCGTCGATTCAAGATTTGAAACCTGTGTTTGGAATCGAAAATTCCATTCCATTCGATTTCACGCCGTTTCAAGTTTGAATTTCTCGTCGTTTCAAGCTTTGAAGCCTGTGTTTTGAATCGGAAATTTCATTCCACTCCATTCCATTCCACGAAAACGTTTTTTTCCGTCGGTTCAAGATTTGAAGCCTGTGTTATGAATCGAAAATGCCATTCCATTCCATTCCACGGAAAAGTTTTTTTTCACCGATTCAAAGTGTGAAGCCTATGTTTTGAATCGAAAATTTCATTCCATTCTATTCCATTTTACGAAAAAGATTTTTTCTTTGTTTCAAGATTTGAAGCCTGTGTTTTGAAACGAAAATTCCATTCCATTCCATTCCACGAAAAAGTTTTTTTTCGTCATTTAAAGGTTTAGTGCGTGTGTTCTCGGTCGAAAATTTCCTGAGAAACCCGAATAAGCCATTTACGATTATAGTATCCCTTACGAAACCTGCTCAAAAATACAAAAAATCGTTTTGGCTCGTCTATTTGCAAATGGACTCCTGCTGGCCAGGGCGTGAGGCCATGAGGACTTTTTCTTATTGTTTAAAGTTTTAAAGCGTGTATTTTTAACCAAAAAATTTTTTGGGCTACACGAATAAGCTATTTGCGATGGAATAATTCCTTACGGAACATGCTTAAATATGCCAAAAACCCTTTTCGACTTTGCAAATGAACCTCGGCAAATCTGGGCATGGGAAATTGCTTATTCGTTGTTGAAAGATTCAAAGCGTGTGATTTCTATCGGAAATTTCCTGGGGAACACGAATAAGCTGTTCATCATAGCTCACCGATTTGTCGGTCTGATGTGACTGACATGACGCTCCGTATCTTCGAACGCATCAACTGTCAAACTCATTTGAGACTGTCGAAAAGTCGATGTACATTATTGACATAAAATCGTTATCCAAATATTCTGTTAGATCTATGGATGAACATCGATAAAATTTGTACAATTAAAGCAGTATTCTGGCCAGAACGGAGTCCTGGTGATCTACTCATCCTTGGGAATAATAAGTTATAATGAAGAAATCAAAATTACTGTTTGCTGATATGAATAATGGTTGACTTGATAATGAAAAGTTTTTTTCGCAAATTAAATGCTACTCACCGTGATTGCAAAAAATTGCACCAAAGCTTCATCTTTTCCAAACGATTTCGTCGATCAACACGACGTATAACCCTGCACCGACTGTCAAAACATCGCGCGCGACTCGCGATGTACGAATTCGCACACACAAATTACCGTTACACGTGATTGATACCCGTGTTTCTCTTGAAATCATCTCACCGACTCTTTTCAAGTGACGCGCAGATCCTTTATCCGTATTACGCGTAATGTGTAACTAACCGATTTTTCCGTCCATCGTGACAGACGTGTAACCGCGATCAACTGTCAAACTCGACCGAGACTCGCGCGATGTGTGAAGTCACGCACACGCGAGGTGTGAAGTCGCGCTCGAGTCCGGCCAACCGACCAATCACAGCACGAATAAAACGATGACAATGCTTGCGAGATTTTCGATAGATTTCGATATATATCGTTACCCATGAACTTTTTATTTGGGGATTTCATGGCAGCCGTGTCCTGTTGCTCACTTTCTCTTTAACACACCGTTGCTGTGAGTTTTTGTTTGACTTTTGTTTGTGTGTACTGAAGTGACAGACGCGATAGAGACGTGGAGCTGTTCTCATCTCTTTTCTATTCGTGTGTGATAAAATTTATATTCTGATCTGGTGAAATTTGTATTGAGCTGATCTCATCCCTCTCTGTTTATCTGATAATTATACTGTTGATCGATTACTGCCCTGTGAAAATACCAAACCTCTGAAAGACTGTTTCTGACCCAAGCTGGCAACCTCGATTTGACAGCCTTTGCGGCTCTGCTATCTGTACCACGTCGTGTATAAGGTCTGTTTTTTTGTTGAATGATATTGTGATTTTGATTTGTATTTAAACAAGATTCTTCGGCTTTTTCCTCCACTACGCTGTGGAGGTTTCTTATGCCATAATAAATCCTTAACTTTCCGTCTTAATTGTCTCTTTTATTTCCATCACGCTCCGCTGTTTAAATTTATTCTTCATCGAAAGCAAAGATGAAATTGTTAATTTTACAATACCATATCGATTTCGTATACTTGCTTTTGAAATTTCATATACTTTTCTATATTAAATTTAATAACATTTTTTACAGTGTAATAAAATTTAATGAATGTGACTGAATAAGTGTGATTGTGAGTACGAGGGAATGCGTGTAAGCACGAGTGAATGAGAATGAGTGCAAGTAAATAAGTGTAAGTGCGAGTGAATAAGTATGAGTGAATTAAAGTGAATGGGAGAGAAAGAGTCTGAGTCCGAGTGAATGAGCATGAGGGTGAGCGAATGAGAGGGAGTGTAAGTAAATGAGTGTGAGTGCGAGTGAATAAGTTTGGATGCCGGTGAATGAGTATGAGTGGGAGTGAATTTTGGTAAATGAGTGTGAGTACTAGTGAATGAGTGTAAGTGCGAGTGCAAGAGAATGAGTGCAAATGAGTGTGAGTGCGATCGAATGAGTATTAATGCAAGTGAATGAGTATGAGTCCGAGTGAATAAATGAGTGAACAAGTGTGCGTGCGAAGGAATGAATGTGAGTGCGAGCGTGAGTGAATGGGTGAGAGTGAATAAATTTCAATGGGACTGAATAATAAACGTGAGTATGAGTTTATAACTGCAAGTATTAGTAAATGAGTGTGCGCGACTGAATATGAGTGTTAGGAAATGAGTGTAAGTGAATGAGTGTGAGTATGAGTAAATGAGATGCATGGATGAGTGAGAGTTAGTGACTGTAAAGGAATGAACGCGCGTGTCCGTGAATTAATAAGTAAATAAGTGCAAGTGTAAATGAACAATCGTAAGAGGAAAGTTGGGTCCACTACGGACCACCGTTAAAAGTCGTATAATTCGTGGTACTGTTCAATAAAACTTGTTGAAAAAAATTAAAAACTGCCTCCATCTTTAAAAATAATAGTTCTTACTGCAGACGCAAAAAATCGTAGACATTCGTGATTAATAATTTTTATCTCGTGAAAATATAAACCAAAATGAGAAAAAACCGTATAACTTGACATTCGTTGTTTCTAAACTGTTCGAAATTTGAATATTTTTTTGATAATTACACACGAAATAACGCCAATAACGAGTTTCTGAATTTTATGAAATTAAAAGGTAATTTCTACTGCCCAACTCCATTTCATAGTATCATCACCCATGCACTTTTTAACCCGATCAGTGTAAGGGGGGGGGGGGTCGATTCGACCCAGGCCGAAATTTTAAACTTCTGCTATTGTCGAACAGAGCAAGGGGAAAAAATTGTACTCTTAGGTAGAATTGTTACGTAGAGTCTCGAGTCCCCCGGCTTTCTTTAGTCCGCCGTAGCGAGAGGTCGGATTTTGGTTTGGGTCGATTCGATCCCCCCCCCCCCCCCCACACTTTACGTATACATTGGTACAGGCAATATTTCAGGTAACTTTATTATTTTTCGCTTTTTTTGTACAAGTGAGAGTACAATTTCACTTCATATTAAATAAAATTAACTAAAAAAAGAACGATGTCCCTCTGTGTACGTATTTAGATGGGAAATGGCGAGATTCTCTGGGGCCGATGTGGCTCGAGCACTTCGTCCACGTGAACCTGTTGAACTATATTCAATTACATAACCATAATTTATCGATATATTACCGGATAAGTGGTTTAACATCGAAAAATGTGAATACTTTCTACCAAAACCTCCCACATTCACACCTAATAAAATGCATGCCTTCATATTGAAAAATAAGTGTTTAAATTTCATAAAAAATGTTTGCAATATTTTTTAGTGAAAGACACGCGCTTTCGCTTCAAATTGCTTTTTCACCCGTTCCATTTCATTCATTTGTCGCTGAGTTATGAATTCTCACGAGTTTATATGTTCATTGTTATTATATAATAAATAATTTGAAAGAAATCGAAAATTGCAAAGTTTTATCATAAATTAGTAGACTTGAGCGTGACACATAAATTTTTTCAGATTTTTAAGAACACTGTTCGATTTCAAGCATGAGGTCGATTCGCCACCCCCCCCCCCCCCCCCGCACTTAAGTATTGCAAAAAAACATTTGTACTAATTGAGTTAATCGTGAAAAAGTTTTAAATGGTGACAAAAAATTAGAATTATTCCAAGTAATTGTAATTGATCGTAAGGAAATTACAATTATTTCGAGTAATTGATCATAAACAAATTACAATTATTTCGAGTAATTGTAATTGATCGTAAGCAAATTACAATTATTTCGAGTAATTGTAATTGATCGTAAAGAAATTACAGTTATTTCGAATAATTGTTATTTACGAGTAATGAAATTACAAAAGTAATTTCTGCTGCCCAACTCTGCTCATCAGTGTAAGTTACGCTTACGCTATTCAGGACACTTTTCAAGATCGTTCGATTCTACGTAAAGTGCGACCAAATTCAATGTGATAGCATAAAAAACCGCGGAGTAGTAAAATTTTGACGAAAAAAGTTTTTCATTTACGTGTATTTTAGATGGAAAAACTTATCACGCGAAAGGAAAGTACTTAATATTAATATTAAGGGCTGTAACTTTCAGGAAATTTTCTTTCAGACATATACAACAAAATTTCGGATGGGGAGTAAAAGAAAAAAAAAGTCGAAAAAAATCGCCCTAATATAATATATACAGTACTCGACAATTGAAGTGGGACAGACAGTTTTTTCTCGATTTTGACGAGATTTAGACCGATTTTGAAAATTCAAAGAAGTACATTCGAGTAAATTTTGTTATCTTTCGAATGAGACTAATTAGAATGCGATCGGTTAAAAATTGACCAAGTGCGGGGCGATGGAGTCAGGGCGTGCGAATCACGATTTCCGGGACACCCCGGAAAAGGATATACGCCACCGTCACATGGCTTTTCCAGTAAAATCATTGGAAAGAGCAGCTCACGGCGGTCAGGATTCAAAAAAAAAAAATTAAAATCGGCCAACTCCTGGGGATGCTATCGCCCCAGGAAGTTGAAACGGTTTTTCGACGATAACTTGCGAGTTTGACGATCGATTGACTTGAAATTTATCACAGAGTCGTGGTTCGTCATAGCCGACGACCCGGTCTAGGTGGTATTGTCGAAAGACTCCTCGGGGATGAGATCTAGGGTTGTCCCGGATGCACTGTATCAATTATGCGCATTTTTCGCCATGATAGAGTTGTTGGCCGGAAATGAAAGTTGGTGCATCATAAAGGGGAAGATTAAACGAACAAAACGTGTGGTCGTGCAATAACCAAATCGACCTCTATCACTAAAGCGAAGGGGGTGAAAAATTGCATGAAAAATGCCGAAGTCGAAAAAGATCGCGTCCGGAGTCGCAAGGCGATGATCGATTGTTTTTGCACTCAACGTCCGACTAAAGGTTCTTTCACAACTGGAGTGAGATGGGCCAGTTTGGAAAAGCTCAGCATTGGAAACTTTTCATTATTTATTATTGTTTATCATCTTTATTTTTGTATTGAGATTTTCGCAATAATTAAGGGGATATGAACAATGAAAATGTTGAAAAAAGATAACCACCGTGCATATTAAGAATTCGATTTTTTGAAAGCGTCGATTTTTTTATTCAGCACTATTTTTTAAAATCATTATTTTTGCGTTGCAACTTTTTTAAAAAATAAGGAGGTATTAACAATAAAAATGTTGAAAAAATGATAACTACCGTGCATATTGAATTTTGATTTTATAAAAGCGTGGATTTTTTTATTTCGCACTATTTTTGAAGATCATTATTTTTGCGTTGGAATTATTGCGAAAATTAAGGAGGTAAGATTAACAATAAAAATGTTAAAAAATTGATAACTACCGTGCATATTGGGATTTTGATTTTTTAACAGCGTCGATTTATTTATTTAGCATTATTTTTTAAGATTGTTATTTTTGCGTTCCAATTATTGCAAAAGATAAGGAGGTAATAACAATAAAAATGATAAAAAATCGATAACTGGCCTGCATATTGAGATTTTGATTTTTCATAAGCGTAGTTTTTTTTAATTAGCACTATTTTTCAAGATCATTATTTTTGCGTTGCAATTTTTGCAAAAATTAAAAAGATATTAACAGTGAAAATGTTAAAAAATTGATGACTGGTGTACGTATTGAGATTTTGATTTTTGATAAGCCTCGATTTTATTATTTAGCACTATTTTTTGGGATCATTAGTTTTGCGTTGCAATTGTTGCAAAAATTAAGGAGGTATTAACAATAAAAATGTTGATAAATTGATAACTACCGTGCATATTGGGATTTTGATTTTTTTTAAAGGTCGATTTTTTTATTCAGCACTGTTTTTTGAGATTATTATTTTTGCGTTGTAATTTTTGCAAAACCTAAGAAGATATTAACTATTAAAATGTTGAAAAATGGATAACTGGTGTGCATATTGAGATGTTGGTTTTTTATGAGCTTCGATTTTTTTACTTAGCACTAATTTTTAAGATCATTATTTTTACGTTGCAATTTTTTCAATAATTAAGAAGATATTAACAATTAAAATGTTGAAAAGATGATAACTGGCGTGCATATTGAGAATATAATATTTGAAGAAGCGTCGATTTTTAATTTACCACTATTTTTTAAGATCATTATTTTTGCGTTGCAATTTTTGCGAAAATTAAGAAGATATGAACAATTAAAATGTTGAAAAATTTATAACTGGCGTGCATATTGAGATTTTGACTTTGAAGGAGCGTTAATTTTTTTATTTGGCACTATGTTTTAAGATTATTATTTCTGCTGTGCAGATTTTGCAAAAATTAAGGAGATATTAACAATAAAAATGTTAAAAAATTAATAACCGGCGTGAATATTGAGATTTTGGTATTTCAGAAGCGTCGATTTTTTTTCTTTTGCACGATTTTTCGTGACCCTTATTCTTGCGTTTCGACTTTTGCAAAAATAAAGGGGATGTGAACAATAAACATGTTGAAAAATCGATAACTACCGGGCATATGGAGTTTAAGATTTTTAAGAAGGGTCGATTTTTTTACTTTGCACTTTTTTTTGAGATTATTATTTTTGCGTAGCCGATTTTGCAAAAATTAAGGAGATGTTAACACTAAAAATGTTGAAAAATTGATAACTACCGTTCACATTGAGATTTCGATTTTTTACAAGCGTCGATTTTTTTATTTTGCACTATTTTTTAAGTTTTTTTTTTCGCGTTTCGACTTTTGCAAAAACAAAGGTGATATGAACAATAGAAATGTTGAAAAAACGACAACTACCGTGCATATTGGGATTTTGATTTTTCAAACGCATCGATTTTTTTTATTTTGCACTATTTTGTAAGATCATTATTTTTGCAATGCAATTTTTGCAAAAATTAAGGAGATATTAACAATAAAAATGTTCAAAAATTGATAACTACCGTGCATTTTGAGATTTTGATTTTTCAGAAACGTAGAATTTTTTACTTTGCACTATTTTTTATGACCATTATTTTTGCCGCTCGACTTTTGCAAAAATAAAGGGGATATGAACAGTACAAATGTTGAAAAATCGATAACTACCCGTGCATATTGAGAATTTAGTTTTTCAGAAGCGTCGATTTTGTTACTCTGCACTATTTTTTAAGATCATTATTTTTGCGGTGCAATTTTTGCAAAAATTAAGGAGATATTAACAATAAAAATGTTGAAAAATTGATGACAAGCGTGCATATTGAGATTTTGATTTTTCAGAAACGTCGAGTTTTTTAATTTGCACTATTTTTTGAGATCATCATTTTTGCGTTGCAGATTTTGCAAAAATTGAGGAGATATTAACAATAAAAATGTTGAAAAATTAATAACTGGCGTGAATATTGAGATTTTGGTTTTCCAGAAGCGTCGATTTTTTTCTTTTGCAATATTTTTTATGATCCTTATTTTTGCGTTTCGACTTTTACAAAAACAAAGGTGATATGAACAATAAAAATGTTGAAAAATCGACAACTACCGTGCACATTGGTATTTTCATTTTTCAGAAGCGTCGTTTTTTTTATTTTGCACTATTTTTCAAAATCATTATTTTTGCAATTCGACTTTTGCAAAAATAAAGGTGATATGAACAATAAAAATGTTGAAAAATCGACAACTACCGTGCATATTGGTATTTTGATTTTTCAAAAGCGTCGATTTTTTTATTTTGCACTATTTTTCAAGATCATTATTTTTGCAATACAATTTTTGCAAAAATTAAGGAGATATTAACAATAAAAATGTTGAAAAATCGACAACTACCCGTGCATATTGAGAATATGATTTTTCAAAAGCGCTGATTTTTTATTTTGCACTATTTTTTATGATCATTATTTTTGCCTTTCGATTTTTGCAAAAATAAAGGGGATATGAACAATACAAATGTTGAAAAATCGATAACTGCCTGTGCATATTGAAAATTGTATTTTTCAGAAGCGTCGATTTGTTGACTTTGCACTATTTTTTAAGATCATTATTTTTGCGGTGCAATTTTTGCAAACATTACGGAGATATCAACAATTAAAATGTTGAAAAATTGATAACAAGCGTGCATATTGAGATTTTGATTTTTCAGAAACGTCGAGTTTTTTAATTTGCATTCTTTTTTAAGATTATTATTTTCGCGTTGCAGATTTTGCAAAAATTAAGAAGATATTAACAATAAAAATTTTGAAAAATTAATAACTGGCGTGAATATTGAGATTTTCGTTTTTCAGAAGCGTCGTTTTTTTTCCTTTGCACTATTTTTTATAACCCTTATTTTTGCGTTTCGACTTTTGCAAAAATAAAGGGGATATGAACAATAAAAATGTTGAAAAATTGATAACAAGCGTGCATATTGAGATTTTGATTTTTCAGAAACGTCGATTTTTTCATTTTGCACTATTTCTTAAGATCATTATTTGTGCGTTGCAGATTTTGCAAAAATTAAGGAGATATCAACAATAAAAGTTTTGAAAAATTAATAACTGGCGTGAATATTGAGATGTTGGTTTTCCAGAAGCGTCGATTTTTTTCTTTTGCAATATTTTTTATGACCCTTATTTTTGCGTTTCGACTTTTGCAAAAATAAAGGGGATATAAACAATAAAAATGTCGAAAAATTGATAACAAGCGTGCATATTGAGATTTTGATTTTTCAGTTACGTCGATTTTTTCATTTTGCTCTATTTTTTAAGATCATTATTTTTGCGTTGCAGATTTTGCAAAAATTTAGGAGATATTAACAATAAAAATGTTGAAAAATTAATAACTGGCGTGAATATTGAGATTTTGATTTTTTAGAAACGTCGATTTTTTCATTTTGCACTATTCTTTAAGATCATTATTTTTGCGTTGCAAATTTCGCAAAAATTAAGGAGATATTAACAATAAAAATTTTGAAAAATTAATAACTGGCGTGAATATTGAGATTTTGGTTTTTCAGAAGCGTCGATTTTTTTCTTTTGCAATATTTTTTATGACCCTTATTTTTGCGTTTCGACTTTTGCAAAAACAAAGGTGATATGAACGATAAAAATGTTGAAAAATCGACAACTAGCGTGCATATTGGTATTTTGATTTTTCAAAAGCGTCGATTTTTTTATTTTGCACTATTTTTCAAGATCATTATTTTTGCAATGCAATTTTTGCAAAAATTAAGATGATATTAACAATAAAAATGTTGAAAAATCGACAACTACCCGTGCATATTGAGAATTTAATTTTTCAAAAGCGCCGATTTTCTATTTTACACTATTTTGTAAGATCATTATTTTTGCGTTGCAGATTTTGCAAAAATTAAGGAGATATTAACAATAAAAATGTTGAAAAATCGATAACTACCGGGCATATTGGGATTTTGATTTTCAAGAAGCGTCGATTTTTTTATTTTGCACTATTCCTTACGACCCTTCTTTCTGCGTTTCGACTTTTGCAAAAATAAAGGGGATATGAACAATAAAAATCTTGAAAATTTGATATCTAGCGTCCATATTGGGATTTTGATTTTTCAGAAGCGTCATTTTTTTTATTTTGCACTATTTTTCATAACCCTTATTTTTGCCTTTCGACTTTTGCAAAAATAAAGGGGATGTGAACAATAAAAATGTTGAGAAATCGACAACTATCGTGCATATTGAGATTTTGATTTTTCAGAAACGTCAAGTTTTTTAATTTGCACTATTTTTTGAGATCATTATTTTTGCGGTGCAATTATGGCAAAAATTAAGGAGTCGTTAACAATAAAAATGTTGAAAAATTGATAACAAGCGTGCATATTGAGATTTAAGTGTTATAAAAAATAGTACAAAAGAAAAAAAAACGACGCTTCTGAAAAACCAAAATCTCAATATTCACGCCAGTTATTAATTTTTCAAAATTTTTATTGTTAATATCTCCTTAATTTTTGCGAAATTTGCAACGCAAAAATAATGATCTTAAAGAATAGTGCAAAATGAAAAAATCGACGTTTCTAAAAAATCAAAATCTCAATATTCACGCCAGTTATTAATTTTTCAACATTTTTATTGTTAATATCTCCTAAATTTTTGCAAAATCTGCAACGCAAAAATAATGATCTTGAAAAATAGTGCAAAATGAAAAAATCGACGTTACTGAAAAATCAAAATCTCAATATGCACGCTTGTTATCAATTTTTCGACATTTTTATTGTTTATATCCCCTTTATTTTTGCAAAAGTCGAAACGCAAAAATAAGGGTCATAAAAAATATTGCAAAAGAAAAAAATCGACGCTTCTGGAAAACCAAAATCTCAATATTCACGCCAGTTATTAATTTTTCAAAACTTTTATTGTTGATATCTCCTAAATTTTTGCAAAATCTGCAACGCACAAATAATGATCTTAAGAAATAGTGCAAAATGAAAAAATCGACGTTTCTGAAAAATCAAAATCTCAATATGCACGCTTGTTATCAATTTTTCAACATTTTTATTGTTCATATCCCCTTTATTTTTGCAAAAGTCGAAACGCAAAAATAAGGGTATTAAAAATAGTGCAAAAGAAAAAAAACGACGCTTCTGAAAAACGAAAATCTCAATATTCACGCCAGTTATTAATTTTTCAAAATTTTTATTGTTAATATCTTCTTAATTTTTGCAAAATCTGCAACGCGAAAATAATAATCTTAAAAAAGAATGCAAATTAAAAAACTCGACGTTTCTGAAAGATCAAAATCTCAATATGCACGCTTGTTATCAATTTTTCAACATTTTAATTGTTGATATCTCCGTAATGTTTGCAAAAATTGCACCGCAAAAATAATGATCTTAAAAAATAGTGCAAAGTCAACAAATCGACGCTTCTGAAAAATTCATTTTTCAATATGCACAGGCAGTTATCGATTTTTCAACATTTGTATTGTTCATATCCCCTTTATTTTTGCAAAAGTCGAAAGGCAAAAATAATGATCATAAAAAATAGTGCAAAATAAAAAATCAGCGCTTTTGATAAATTAAATTCTCAATATGCACGGGTAGTTGTCGATTTTTCAACATTTTTATTGTTAATATCTCCTTAATTTTTGCAAAAATTGTATTGCAAAAATAATGATCTTGAAAAATAGTGCAAAATAAAAAAATCGACGCTTTTAAAAAATCGAAATACCAATATGCACGGTAGTTGTCGATTTTTCAACATTTTTATTGTTCATATCACCTTTATTTTTGCAAAAGTCGAATTGCAAAAATAATGATTTTGAAAAATAGTGCAAAATAAAAAAAACGACGCTTTTGAAAAATGAAAATACCAATGTGCACGGTAGTTGTCGATTTTTCAACATTTTTATTGTTCATATCACCTTTGTTTTTGTAAAAGTCGAAACGCAAAAATAAGGGTCATAAAAAATATTGCAAAAGAAAAAAATCGACGCTTCTGGAAAACCAAAATCTCAATATTCACGCCAGTTATTAATTTTTCAACATTTTTATTGTTAATATCTCCTCAATTTTTGCAAAATCTGCAACGCAAAAATGATGATCTCAAAAAATAGTGCAAATTAAAAAACTCGACGTTTCTGAAAAATCAAAATCTCAATATGCACGCTTGTTATCAATTTTTCAACATTTTTATTGTTAATATCTCCTTAATTTTTGCAAAAATTGCACCACAAAAATAATGATCTTAAAAAATAGTGCAGAGTAACAAAATCGACGCTTCTGAAAAACTAAATTCTCAATATGCACGGGTAGTTATCGATTTTTCAACATTTGTACTGTTCATATCCCCTTTATTTTTGCAAAAGTCGAGCGGCAAAAATAATGGTCATAAAAAATAGTGCAAAGTAAAAAATTCTACGTTTCTGAAAAATCAAAATCTCAAAATGCACGGTAGTTATCAATTTTTGAACATTTTTATTGTTAATATCTCCTTAATTTTTGCAAAAATTGCATTGCAAAAATAATGATCTTACAAAATAGTGCAAAATAAAAAAAATCGATGCGTTTGAAAAATCAAAATCCCAATATGCACGGTAGTTGTCGTTTTTTCAACATTTTTATTGTTCATATCACCTTTGTTTTTGCAAAAGTCGAAACGCGAAAAAAAAAACTTAAAAAATAGTGCAAAATAAAAAAATCGACGCTTGTAAAAAATCGAAATCTCAATGTGAACGGTAGTTATCAATTTTTCAACATTTTTAGTGTTAACATCTCCTTAATTTTTGCAAAATCGGCTACGCAAAAATAATAATCTCAAAAAAAAGTGCAAAGTAAAAAAATCGACCCTTCTTAAAAATCTTAAACTCCATATGCCCGGTAGTTATCAATTTTTCAACATGTTTATTGTTCACATCCCCTTTATTTTTGCAAAAGTCGAAACGCAAGAATAAGGGTCACGAAAAATCGTGCAAAAGAAAAAAAATCGACGCTTCTGAAATACCAAAATCTCAATATTCACGCCGGTTATTAATTTTTTAACATTTTTATTGTTATTATCTCCTTAATTTTTGCAAAATCTGCAATGCAAAAATAATGATCTTAAAAAATAGTGCAAAAAAAAACCGACGCTTTTGAAAAATCAAAATCCCAATGTGCATGGTAGTTATCAATTTTTCAACATTTTTATTGTTAATATCTCCTTAATTTTTGGAAAATCTGCACAGCAGAAATAATAATCTTAAAACATAGTGCCAAATAAAAAAATTAACGCTCCTTCAAAGTCAAAATCTCAATATGCACGCCAGTTATAAATTTTTCAACATTTTAATTGTTCATATCTTCTTAATTTTCGCAAAAATTGCAACGCAAAAATAATGATCTTAAAAAATAGTGGTAAATTAAAAATCGACGCTTCTTCAAATATTATATTCTCAATATGCACGCTAGTTATCATCTTTTCAACATTTTAATTGTTAATATCTTCTTAATTATTGAAAAAATTGCAACGTAAAAATAATGATCTTAAAAATTAGTGCTAAGTAAAAAAATCGACGCTCATAAAAAACCAACATCTCAATATGCACACCAGTTATCCATTTTTCAACATTTTAATAGTTAATATCTTCTTAGGTTTTGCAAAAATTACAACGCAAAAATAATAATCTCAAAAAACAGTGCTGAATAAAAAAATCGACCTTTAAAAAAAATCAAAATCCCAATATGCACGGTAGTTATCAATTTATCAACATTTTTATTGTTAATACCTCCTTAATTTTTGCAACAATTGCAACGCAAAACTAATGATCCCAAAAAATAGTGCTAAATAATAAAATCGAGGCTTATCAAAATCTCAATACGTACACCAGTCATCAATTTTTTAACATTTTCACTGTTAATATCTTTTTAATTTTTGCAAAAATTGCAACGCAAAAATAATGATCTTGAAAAATAGTGCTAATTAAAAAAAACTACGCTTATGAAAAATCAAAATCTCAATATGCAGGCCAGTTATCGATTTTTTATCATTTTTATTGTTAATACCTCCTTATCTTTTACAATAATTGGAACGCAAAAATAACAATCTTAAAAAATAATGCTAAATAAATAAATCGACGCTGTTAAAAAATCAAAATCCCAATATGCACGGTAGTTATCAATTTTTTAACATTTTTATTGTTAATCTTACCTCCTTAATTTTCGCAATAATTCCAACGCAAAAATAATGATCTTCAAAAATAGTGCGAAATAAAAAAATCCACGCTTTTATAAAATCAAAATTCAATATGCACGGTAGTTATCATTTTTTCAACATTTTTATTGTTAATACCTCCTTATTTTTTAAAAAAGTTGCAACGCCAAAATAATGATTTTAAAAAATAGTGCTGAATAAAAAAATCGACGCTTTCAAAAAATCGAATTCTTAATATGCACGGTGGTTATCTTTTTTCAACATTTTCATTGTTCATATCCCCTTAATTATTGCGAAAATCTCAATACAAAAATAAAGATGATAAACAATAATAAATAATGAAAAGTTTCCAATGCTGAGCTTTTCCAAACTGGCCCATCTCACTCCAGTTGTGAAAGATCCTTTAGTCGGACGTTGAGTGCAAAAACAATCGATCATCGCCTTGCGACTCCGGACGCGATCTTTTTCGACTTCGGCATTTTTCATGCAATTTTTCACCCCCTTCGCTTTAGTGATAGAGGTCGATTTGGTTATTGCACGACCACACGTTTTGTTCGTTTAATCTTCCCCTTTATGATGCACCAACTTTCATTTCCGGCCAACAACTCTATCATGGCGAAAAATGCGCATAATTGATACAGTGCATCCGGGACAACCCTAGATCTCATCCCCGAGGAGTCTTTCGACAGTACCACCTAGACCGGGTCGTCGGCTATGACGAACCACGACTCTGTGATAAATTTCAAGTCAATCGATCGTCAAACTCGCAAGTTATCGTCGAAAAACCGTTTCAACTTCCTGGGGCGATAGCATCCCCAGGAGTTGGCCGATTTTAATTTTTTTTTTTGAATCCTGACCGCCGCGAGCTGCTCTTTCCAATGATTTTACTGGAAAAGCCATGTGACGGTGGCGTATATCCTTTTCCGGGGTGTCCCGGAAATCGTGATTCGCACGCCCTGACTCCATCGCCCCGCACTTGGTCAATTTTTAACCGATCGCATTCTAATTAGTCTCATTCGAAAGATAACAAAATTTACTCGAATGTACTTTGTTGAATTTTCAAAATTGGTCTAAATCTCGTCAAAATCGAGAAAAAACTGTCTGTCCCACTTCCGTTGTCGAGTACTGTATATGGGGCGTTCCACACCAACCCGGACACCATTAAGCTTTTGCATCTCCGATTTGTTTAAAAAATTTTTATGTTTTAGTATTGGTTGAAAGAGGTCTTCATGATTTTTTTCACTGTTTTTTGTCCAGCCGTTTTCAAGATTAGGCTACCTTTTTTTCAAACGCCCATAACTTTGCGAAAAATGGGCAAATTGGGACGTTTTTTTTCAAAATTTGTTTTTAAACGTACTTTTGATCAAAAAATATTGAAAAAAATTTCAAACCGTATTTCTATGAGATTTTCAAGTTTAAAAAATAAATAGTTGATTTACAAAAAACACGTACTGATCGATTTTCTTAAAAAAATGTTCTTTATACCTCGGTCGAAAGTACGTACATCCGGCATCAATTTCGATGCAGAAAAACCGAGATTTTTGTATTGATAAAACAACGGAGTGACGGCGGGAGCAAAAACTTTTTTCAGGCACAGCTGTACATGAGACTCCCGCAACTGTCACCGGTGACTTGTTTTTAACCATTTTTTTCTCTGACGTCAAAGCTACTCTTTCGTTAGTTAGAATTAGTGTTGTGAGGAAACTTTTTTTTTTACCTTTAAGTCTAGTTTTTACCTTTCTTTCAACTTTTTAACTTTTTTTTACCTTCAAGTCTAGTTTTAAGTTAAGTTTTTTTCACTCTAATTATATTTGCTTTTTTTTTGTATTGATGCCTGCCCCCGACCAGCCGGCACTCGCTTCGTTCGTGCCGCAAACGTCGGGGCAGGCATCAAAACATGAATCTATCGTACTTAATTGTACTTTATTACCGTACTTTCGACCGGCTATAAAGAAAAATAGTATACACCACACGGGCAGAAGTTTGAGAGCCCTGAACTGCGCAACATGATGGCCCTCGGCTTCGCCTCGGGCATGCAGGAATCTCAAACTTTCTGCCCTTGTGGTGTAATATACTAATTTGTAAAAAACTATCATCCATTCCACAACTATTAAGCCTAACGAGATAATGGGTAAACGATGGGATCTATTTTTTTACATGTTAAATTTAGCACCATGTAGCTTTTGTATCTCCAATATTTTTCAAATTTTTTTTATGTTTTAGTATTGGTTGAAAGAGGCCTCTATGATTCTTTTAAATTTTTCTTGTCGATCCGTTTTCAAGGTATAGATTTTTCAAAAAATATGTTTCTTTTTTTTTTTAAACGTCCATAACTTCGCGAAAAATGGGCCAAATAGGACGTTTTTTTGCGAAATTTTTGTTTTTGAACGTACTTTTTATAAAAAATATTGACAAAAAATTAAAAATCGTATTTCCATAAGATTTTTAAGTTTTAAATATAAATTATTGATTTGCATTCGTAATTTTTCAGCAACCTTTTTGTGATCAATGTGATCTTGAGACTTTCATTTCAAATTTTTGTATTGAAGACGTAATTATTTTTTCAACCCAAAAATATTGAAAAAATACATATATGATTATAAAAAAAATATATAGATGACAAAATAAATCTCTTCCCGATTACCGTATTATCGATTATTTACATTAAACTCGGTGATAATTCTAATATTAATTATTCCTCAATTTTTTTTCAGGAACGAGTACTTGGTCGACTTGAAAAGGCTATTGCATATCAAACCAAATCTTGCTCAGGTGATGAGTACTTGACTGACATTCATGCAATGGACGATTGCGAAAGACTTATGACACCACTGGTTATAAGCGGCTCCTGCTATAGCCTGCAAGGTAGTGTCAACTCGACTGAAGAATCACGCAAGACGAACGAACAAAATAAAAAATTAAACAGTTTTAACACTGAAGATGACATATCTGAAACCGGATCTCTATTCGATTATTCCGAGGAAGCGACTGCTTTTCTCGGAGATAACAATCCTTTGCACACTGATAAAGACACGGAATTTTTGGAAATATATGAAAAAGTGAATTCTCAACTATTTGAGGAAGACGAAAAGAAGTACCAAAATAATGCTGACATTATTAACGACAATAGCACTAGCATTTTGCAGCAGCCAGGAACTCCAGAAAATGCCTTGCAGCATATCACAACAGATTTGATAGAGTCGTACACGAAAATAAAAGTCACAAATAAAAAATTATTGTTCAAGTCAGAAACCAGCCATCCCGATGTAGACGAGGATATAATTGTCGGAAACGCCGATAACGAAGATGTGGGGAATGTTGGTGTGGGGGATCGCGCAGCAACTCCGGACAACACGAATTCCAGTCGTCTTCTACTCTCACAGTTTAGTTCGGTAAAAAAGTCGCACAGGAAAGACAAGCACAGACGAATGGTGTCGGGCTCGTTGCAGAGGAAAAAGTTCTTTGGTCGGGACAACGAAGCAGAATGGACGTCGGATCACGATATTCATACCTGCAGTGATACATTCATCAGTGACTTTCCAAGTTTATCGCCAACAGAAATGTCTTCGGAGAGTGCTGCACGAGAGAACTCAAGCTCGGATATATCGCCAGTGTCTAGTAACAGTAGTGGTGTTCGACATCAGTTCCTCAAAAGATCACCACTCGACGATAATGCTTGTGCGATAGGTGGCAGTACATTGCTAAATTCGAATTTTCGTAAATCATCTTTCATTAAACGTGAGAATTTTTCTGATGATTCATCTATAAGGGTGACTGTTGAATCACTCAAAAATCGCGGATTGATATCTATGCCATACGAAAGCTCTGACGAAGAATTTAAGATTTTCACACCAATCAAGAAGAGAAGATCGTTAAACTCCGATGCACCGATTATACGAAAAATTTGCGACAGTAATGATTCGGACGTAGAAAGTGATAAATTATTGAGGAAACCGCCAATCGAGAGCCGTACAACTACATGTTCTACACCGACATCATCACACAATAGATGGACGAAACGAATTGAAAATAATTTAAGAACACCTGACCGAAATCCAAGTAATATTTCATCCTCGATTACCGATTACTCGACCCCGGCACTTCGTGAGATAGAAAATGTCAGTAATGATTCAAATGGTGGAAGATTAACACCACAAAATCAACAGTCCTCCCTCCTCATGGTCGACATTAATGCCATTAAAAAATCCCACAAAAAAGACAAGCGTGACAATGCGTCAAAACGTTCTCTGATTTGCGCCCGGGAAGAAGGATATGAATCAAAATTATCATTGAATGTCAACAATCATTCGTCAAAGTCGCAATCACAGGAAAGTCCTCGGTTGTCGACAAATTCTAAAAATCATCCTGACATCAGTACCCCTGAAAATGTACCATTCGAGCAAGCTCACCAGGCGAGTAAGACTCCGCCGAACTGTTCGAAGGCCGTAAGTTACTTGAAACTTTTGCAGACAGAATCGATCAAAAGATCGCACGAAAAAGATCGCAAACGTAAAAAGTACAAACCGATCGTTATAGAAACATAATTTTCGAATGATTGATCTATCTTCGACGAAGCTTGAGCAAGCATCAACGTAAATGTCGAAGGGATAAGTGAATCTGAATACAACCTGATTGAAAGTAAGGTGACTTACAAAGCCTCAGTTCGGAAAAAGTCCCGTTCGAAATTTTCCAGTGACAAGGTATCGCTATTAGTAGACTTATTCCTTGAAATACCTTTAAATTCCATGAAATGTATGGAGTATATTCTATGCAATACTTTACCACTACTGTTTTCTTTATTACGTAGAATTCACATTATTAAGATATAACTCCGTCTGAATACAGCAGTAATTTACTCAACGATGACAACATTTTTCATCCTGAAGAAAAGCACGTGCGCCCGTGCAATAATGATAATTATGATGAAAGAACAGCCAAAAGTATTTCCTAAATTTCTCAAAAGCACATTAATTGTCGAGCTTATCGTGCAGCTAATAATGTATATGTCGCTGACTCATTAAATTGTTTTTTTCGTTTTATCCTATCATACCATTGCAAGTTTATATTAGATAGAATTATTGTTAAGCTTTGTTTCGTTTCGGCCTCATAGTCGACGATTGTTTTGTAATTTTAAGGACACATAGTACAGTATGAGAGTACACTCTGGATTTTTTTTTTATTTCTAAATTCACCAGTTTCACTGTACCGATGACGTCATTTTTTTGAAATTTCTTGAATGTCATGTTTTAATCAATTTCTGCAGACCCCTGTAATAAAAACAAAAAATTCGACACATATCTTCAGCGAAAAAGATCTCAGCTTTTCAAAAAAAATATTTCCAAATACGTATCAATTCATACGAATTGATACGTATTTGGAAACGCCTTTTTGAAAAACCCCATTTTTCTATGCTTGTATAAGCCCTCAAAAAGGCGTTTTATCGATGAGCCTACACTCCAATCTGTTTTTTCATATTTTTTTTTATTTCTGAGATTTTTTTACACGAAAAATATTTATTGACGCATGGTTAATTTTTCGCCAAGAGTTGTTAAATATATATTTTTTTTTAGTATACTCAAAAGCAACCAATGTAAAACAAGTAAAAATTGTTAAATTTTTTTTGCGCAAAATTAAACATGCATCAATAAATATTGTCATAAACGATGAACGTATGTTTTTCAAGTTTGTTTACACACCCATTCCCCGAAATCGTGTATAGTATATTGCTGTCAGGGTATTATTATTTTTTCTCATAGTCAAATCCTCCTGTTACAGTACTAATTAATTATAAGTTAAGTTAAAAACCAATAACGACCTCGATAAAAAATGATAGTAACAATACAATACAATACTAGCGCAGTAAGCATTATTGTATCCGCACTGTTTTCTCGATATTTACAGCACCTCAGATTATCTATATATATATAACTAGCTTTTCCCCGCGACTTCGTCCGCGTGAATTACGGGTTCGGATTTTAATTTTCGGGCTTTCACATACACTGGGCTCACGATAAAAATTGATTTTGGAACCTAGACGTGAAATATAATCGCAATGTTCAATTTCCAGACCATAATAAATATTAATTTAAAATTATAGTGTAGTGATCGTATGTAATATAGCACCCACACCCTCCTATGTAACAACTCACACCGATCCACACCCCCCACAACCACCCACACCTATCCAAACTAAGCAACACACCTATGTAACACCTCACACCCATCCTCACCCTCACAACCACTCACGGTGCCCAAACCATCATCCACACCAATCCATGTAACAACTTACACTCATCCTCACCCCCACAATTGCCCACAGTACCTAAACCATCATCCGACCCCACCTCCACAATAATTCGCACTCACCACCAACCACACCTACCCACGCTAAGCAACAGCTGTAATGGTAACCGTTGCCATGATAACAGTTGCTATGGCAACCTTTGCTATGGTAATCGTTGCTATGGTAACCGTTGCTATGATAACCGCTGCTATGGTAAACGTTGCTATGGTAACCGTTGCTATGGTAACCGTTGCTATGGTAACCATTGCTATGGTAACCGTTGCTATGGTAACCGCTGCTATGGTAAACGTTGCTATGGTAACCGTTGCTATATTGACCGTTGCTATGGTAACCGTTGCTATGGTAATCGGTGCCATGGTAACCGTTGCTATGTTGACCGTTGCTATGGTAACCGTTGGTATGGTAACCGTTGCCATGTTGACCGTTGTTATGTTGACCGTTGCTATGGTAACCGGCGCCATAGTAACCGTTGCTATGTTGACCGTTGCTATGGTAACCGTTGCTATGGTAACCATTGTTATGGTAACCGTTGCTATGGTAACCGGAGCCATGGTAACCGTTGCTATGGTGACCGTTGCTATGTTGACCGTTGCTATGGTAACCGTTGCTATGGTAACCGTTGCTATGTTAACCGTTGGTATGTTGACTGTTGCTATGGTAACCGTTGCTATGGTAACTGTTGCCATGGTAACTGTTGCTATGGTAACCGTTACTATCAACCTAACCGAACCGCTCATTTTTTCGCGATAAAAAGTATCCTGTGTGTTATTTCGACACCCAAGACACCTTCGTACAAAATTTCATCCAAATATGTTAAGTCGTTTAAGCAAAAGCCGATAATTACAGGATTACGCTCCAGACATATCCTACAGGATTTCACACCCTTAGGGATCGAATTCCAGGAAACCCTTTCTTAGTGGACCTCTACACTCCCTAAGGAACATGTGTGCGAAATTTCACGTTCCTATCTCCAGTGGTTGAAGCTGTGCGTTGCCTGTCAGTCAGTCAGTCAGTCACTCAGTCAGTCACGCAACAGTTATATATATATGGATGTTGCGTACCATAGCAACGGTCAACATAGCAACGGTTACCCTAGCAACGGTTACCATAGCAACGGTTACCATAACAACGGTTACCATAACAACGGTTACCATAACAACGGTTACCATAGCAGGGGTTACCATAGCAATGGTTACCATAGCAACGGTTACCATAGCAGCGGTTATCATAGCAACGGTTACCATAGCAACGATTACCATAGCAACGGTTGCCATAGCAACGGTTGCTATAGCAACGGTTGCCATAGCAACGGTTGCCATAGCAATGGTTGCCATAGCAACTGTTATCATGGCAACGGTTACCATTACAACTGTTGCTTAGCGTGGGTAGGTGGGGTTGGTGGTGAGTGCGAATTATTGTGGGGGTGGGGTCGGATGATGGTTTAGGTACTGTGGGCAATTGTGGGGGTGAAGATGAGTGTAAGTTGTTACATGGATAGGTGTGGATGATGGTTTGGGCACCGTGAGTGGTTGTGAGGGTGAGGATGGGTGTGAGGTGTTACATAGGTGTGTTGCTTAGCTTGGATAGGTGTGAGTGGTTGTGGGGGGTGGGGATCGGTGTGAGTTATTACATAGGTGGGTGTCGGTGCTATATTACATACGATCACTACACTATAATTTTAAATTAATATTTATTATGGTCTGGAAATTGAGCATTTCGATTATATTTCACGTCTAGGTTCCAAAATCAATTTTTATCGTGAGCCCGGTGTATGTGAAATCCCGAAAACTAAAATCCGAACTCGTAGTTTACGCGGACGAAGTCGCGGGGAAAAGCTAGATTTTAATATATAACGGTCTGATGCCGCAGAGATCCCAGTCTGGAAAAAGAGGTTGTTCGTGTTAAAAAACCTCAGAAATCCGAAAAAATATGAAAAAACATATTGGAGTGTAGGCTCATCGATAAAACGCCTTTTTGAGGAAATTATATTTATATCACGATACAGTGAAACTGGTCGATTTAAAAATAAAAATAAAAATTCCAGAGCGTACTCTCATACGGTACTATGTGTCCCTAAAGTTACAAGACAATCGTAGAGTATGAGGCCCAAACGCATGCGGCCTTCCGGAATTGTGACCCATATGTATTCTTTTCTCAGGAATCGTTGTTAAACGCTTCAATTTTTTGGCAATGTACTGTAACGGACATCCAGTGATTTGTCCGTGATTTTAAATTGTCGAAAAATTCTAAACTAACACGATAAACGGCTATATTGTTTTTTTCTGATGAATATTAATTGAACGGAACATATCTGGTGGTTTATCTAAACTTTAATTGTCTACAAAAAAATAGCAATAATTTTCAGCTAGCTGTTGTGCATAGAATAATCACCCACAGATATTAAATATGTTACGATCCCAATTAACCTGTAATGGTAGATGTGTCTAGTTCATATGTCAATGGCTAGTGAGATACAAAAATAAGAGCGTCTATATGAATATCATCGTTATCAATTAAAAAGACTTCAACCCGCCACTGGTGACGTCAATTTGACTTACTTCATCGGTGACGCCGGACTCTCGCATCAGGATCTTTAACCTACGAGTCTTACTATAATTAACTATACATGCTACTTATTGTTATATAGGTTATAAAAGTACATGGTTTATTTTGACAATAGAACATACCTTAGGAGAACTGAACGTTCCATGGACGTCCATTTTCGGTCTACTGCGCCAATTATCATCCACGTCCACGTAAGGTCTTAAGTGAATGCCCACTAGACGTTTATCTAAGATCCATAAATCGTTGAGAAATGATACTTTCGTAATATAGATTACGAATGTATCATTTTTCAACGATTTATGGATCTTATACGTCTATTTAACGACCGCCCATTATGTACTCCGCATGATGTTTCATGTCCGTCCATAAAGCGTACACATAAGTTTAGAATTTGGGATCCGCAACATGAACATGCAATATGCATATGAGGTATTCCCTCTCATCGGGATCCCCTTTTAAGCCGATCTCTTTCGAATTGCTTGAAACTTGAGTATGTTTTAGTGTTGTGATTTCGGAAGCGCGAGAAATGAGAACACCTTTCTTCCCGATGTAATTCCTTTATTTGATACCATTACCGTTTGAAGAAATAATTGTTGTTGTAGAAAAGGAGAACAAAAAGGCGCCTGCAACATTTACAAAAATACGATACTCATGCTGCACGGCTGTTCACGTGGGTGCACGTTTTCATTTCGCTAAATTCTATTTATTCTGTTTACATATCTTCTTTTCTTGTAATTATATTTAACTTGATGTATTGACTTGTTCTTTCTTGTGTGACTAATCTTTATTTCGATGGGTCTTTTTGCCCGGAGACATTCTTAGATTCTATTCTTACATTATGCTTTTCGCTTGCACGTTCTCTTCGCGATTCTTTCTTCAACTGTCGATTCTTTTGCACATGACGTAGATATCGCGTGATCGTAAGGGCGTGTTCACAATTTCTTCTTAAGTCTAATTCTTGTGTGTTAATTATCCATTGTTGGTAAGGTAATTAATTCTCAACACTCCTCCTTAATTACTTTCCCTCTTAACTGTTTAAATGTTGCGCCGGACAATGGCTTTGTTAAAATGTCGGCTATCTGTTCCGTACTTTTAACATGTTCCAAAGTAATCGTAGTTTCTAAGTGTTCCTGTATAAATTTTCGTGGAATATCAATATGTTTCTTTCCTTTGGTAATTTTCCCTTCGTCGGTGTTTTGCAACTTACAAATCGCAGATCTGTTGTCGACGTATAATACTGTCGGCTTACTTAAGTTTACAATGCGTAGCTCGTTTCCTAATCATCTTTTCCAGTATATTTCATCGATGGAGGAAACTGCTGCTCGATATTCAGTTTCAGCTGTGGAGTTTGCTACGTGACGTTGCTTTTGAGTATACCATACGATGGGACCTCCTCTCAGGGTAAGTACTCCGCTTGTTGATTGTCCAGTCGCTATATCTCCTCCGTAATCGGAGTCTGTATAGGCTACGAGTTTGTCGTCTCCATTGAAGAATATTCCAAATGTTACCGTGCCTCTTAAATATTGGAGAACACGCTTAATCATTTTCCAGTGACTGACCATTGGTTTGCTCAATTGTCGGCTGAGATCATTTACCGCAAAACTTATGTCCGGACGATTTATTGTAGCGAAATAAAGCAAGCTGCCTATCGCTTCACGATAGAGGTTCAGTTTTTCCGAGAGGTTTGTCATTTACAAGTCTTTCCTCGTCGGTTATCATGCCGCGTTCCATCGGGTTAGTTACAGGATTGGAGTTTTTGAGTTGAAAACGTTTTAAAATTTTCTCAGTGTACTGTCATTGATTTATGAAGATGCCGTCTGATTTTATCTCAATGTTCATGCCTAGGTAAGACAAATGATTACTCGTTGCAGCGTCGAACTTGATCTCGAACTTTTTATTCATTTTTCTGACGATTTCGATCATTTTTGGCTCACTATTCCCTGCAACTATGCCATTTTCTTGCTCGAATCCTCGCACTACTAATCTGGCCTTCAAAGTTCCGTCAGACTTTTGACGCAACACCCAACGACAAGTTAACGGTTTAACGTTTTTTCGGTGAATCTACTAATTCATTTCGATCAGCCCCCTGACACGGCCGCTCAGAAACGATCCACGAATTCCTGCCGTTTATTATTATCGAATCGCGCCACATTGCGGCGCTAGTAGTCGCCGGGCCGGGTACTATATACAGTACTCAGCATTTGAAGTGGGACAAACAATATTTTTTCGATTTAGGCGACATTTTAACCGATTTTGGAAAACCAAAAAAGTACATTCGAGCAAATTTAATTACCTTTCGAATGAGACTAGTTAGAATGCAATCGGTTGAAAATTCCTCGTGTGGTTCGCGTTGTACGGATCCGTCCAGAGGATGAGATCCAGGATATTGCGAAATACAAAACATAATTTATTCACATTTTTCGCAATGAAGGAGTTGCTTGCGGTGAATTTGAGTTGAAGGATGTTGAAGTCGAGATTTCAACGAACAAATCGTGTGGTCATTCATTACGAGGAACGCTTTTTTCTAAAAACGGGAAGCATCTAAATAATGGGACCGAAATTTTAAAATCTCGAGCGATCGTGTTCCGAGTCGCGCAGCGACACTCACTTGTCGGTGCACTCTCACCGACAGCCTGAATGTTGTGTTGGTGCCGGGGCAAAATGCACCATTGAAAATTTTTAAAAAATTAAAGGATGATTGAGAATTGATGGAAAATTATTATTAAATATCAATTAATAATTATTAATTAATTAACTTATTTATCAATTAATGATTATTGATTGATAATTATTTATTAATTAATTAACTTAATGATCAATTAATGATTATTGATTGATAATTAATCGATAAATAAATAAATAAATAAATAAATTGACAAAAATAATACGCCTGAAAATTCTTTAATCGTTAATAAATAATAAAACAATTTTCACATTCATTCTTATTAATCGTCATTTTCTTTTCGATGTGCAGGATCATTTTCCAAAACTTGCAAGGAAAATAATGGATGATTATGAATTGATGGAAAATTATTACTAAATATCAATTAATAATTATTTATAAATTAACTTATGTATTAATTAATGTTTATTGATTGATAATTAATTGTAAAATAAATAAATAAAGAAATTGCTAGAAATAAAACGCCTGAAAATTTGTTATTCTTTTTTATTATTCGTTATTTTCTCGTGGATGTGCAGGATCATTTTCCAAAACTTGCAAGGCAACTAATGGATGATTGTAAATTAATGGAAAACTATTACTAAACATAAATGAATGATTATCAATTAATGATTACTGATTGATAATTAATTTAAAAATAAATAAATAAATTGATAGAAATACTACGTCTGACAATTTCTTATTCTTTTTTATTACTCGTTATTTTCTCGTGGATGTGCAGGATCATTTTCCAAACTTGGAACGAAAATAATGGATGTTTGTGAATCGATGGAAAAATATTATTAAATATCAATTAATGATTATTAATGAGTTAATTAACTTATTAATCAATTAATGATTACTGATTGATAATTAATCGATAAATCAATAAATTGATAGAAATAATACTCCTGACAATTTGTTATTCTTTTTTATTATTCGTTATTTTCTCGTAGATGTGCAGGATCATTTTCCAAAACTTGCAAGGAAAATAATGAATGATTGTGAATTAATGGAAAATTATTATTAAATATCAATTAATGATTATTAATGAATGAACTTATTTATCAATTAATGATTACTGATTGATAATTAATTAAAAAATAAATAAATAAATTGATAGAAATACTACGTCTGACAATTTCTTATTCATTCTTATTATTTGTTATTTTCTCATGGATGTGCAGGATCGTTTTCCAAAACTTCATAGGAATTTTTAATTATTTTTTCAAACTGTTTTGTTCTGTAGACGAAAAAAGATGTCAGGTTATTCAATCTTCATTGATTGTGACGTGAATACGTCTTTAAATTTGGGTGGGTAACTCAAAGAAAATGATTATAACAAAATCTGGGATACAGTTTTGTGTTGTACAGTGCTGACCATTAATGCCTGCTTCAAGATTCTCTCCAAGATTCTTCCGAAAAATCTTTAAAAGAATCTTCGAAAGAATCATTGGAAGAATCTTGAAAATAATCTTAGAACCTTGGAAAAAATCTTAGAATCTTGAAAAGAATCTTAGATTCTTTCCAAGATTCTTTCAAAGATTTACAGGCATTAATGGTCAGCATTGTATCTTCATATCTTCACCTACATAAAAAATTCAATAACACCACTCGAAAGATAAAGGATCAAAGAATTCGTAACGCTGAGAAAGGACCGCGCTGCATCGTGCGTGGTGGAGGAGGAAGTGCCGCAATTTCGAGGTCGTTTCGCTGCGTCACATAATTCTCGTTGACTATAAATTTTGACTCGAATAAGCTACGACGTTCGTTCGAGTTTCAATCGTCAGCCCTCGTCAACTTTTCAGTGTCCCGGTTGACCGCTTGATAGTTTTTGGTGTTGAAGTCAACTTCTTTATAATTTACACTTAAACAACGAATCGTTGCCATGTGCTACGTGGGCTAGATCCTGAGATTTCGAATCGTCCACTCCCTCCTACAGGGATGGAATCGAAATTACTGTGGATTTTATCTTGTTGGGTACACCGTGTGTGTGAACATTCTGGATAGATCAATCCCGATTCCGTTACGGTATAGTCTACAACATTTTGTGATACAGGTCCGTCTTTAGTGATCGACCGAGACGACTTCCGGATCGTTTACCCCCCTTAATGGAGTTGAAATCGGACCTACTGTGAATTTTACGTGTTTGAGACACCGTGTGTGATAACATTCTAGAAATATTGGTCCTGATTTCGTTACGGTATCGTCTGCAGAATTTTTCGATACAGGTGGCTTCTGTGGCAATCGACCAAAACGACTTCCTGATCGTTGACCACCTCCCATATGAATGATATCGGAAGTCTTGCAAATTTCATCATATCGGGTACACTGTGTGAGACAATATTCTGAAAAGATCGATCTCGAATCAGTCACAGTACGCTCTGCAGAAATTTCCGATAAAGGTGCGTCTATGGTAATTAATCAAAACGACTTCCGGATCGTCTACCCCCTCCTATAGGGATGAAATCAAAATTACTGAGAATTTTATCTAGCTGGATTCACCGTGTGCGACAGTGCTCTTGGAAGATCAATCCCGATTCTGTCGTGGTATGCTCTGCAGAATTTGTCGATACGAGTGCGTCTATGGTAATCAACCAAAACGTCTTCCGGATCCTTCACCTCTCTTCATGGAGATGAAATCGGAACTCCTGCGTATTTTAACTTGTTGGGCACACTGCGTGCGACAATATTCCGGAAATATCGATCCCGATTTCGTCGAAGTATGCTCTTCAGAATTTTTCAATACAGGTGCGTTTATCTCAATCGATCAAGAGGACTTCCAAATCGTCCACCCTTTGTTATAACGATGAAATCGGAAGTCCTGCAAGCTTTATAACGTTGCGTACACCGTGTGCGAAAATATTCTGGAACAACTTATCTCGATCCCGTCACGGTATGGTATGCGGAATTTTTCGATACAGGTGCTTTCATGGTAATCGACCAAAGCAACTTCCGGATCATTCACCCCTTCTCGTAGAGATTAAATCGGAAGTCCTAGGAATATTATCTCATTGAGTTCACCGTGTGCGACAATATTCTGATTAGATCGATCCTGAATCCGTCGAGGTGTTTTCTGCAGAATTTTTGGATATGGGTGCGACTATGGTAATCGACCGAGACGACTTCCGGATCGTTCACCCCCCTTAATGGAGTTGAAATCGGAACTACTGTGAATTTTACGTGTTTGAGACACCGTGTGTGATAACATTCTAGAAATATTGTTCCTAATTCCGTAACGGTATCGTCTGCAGAATTTTTCGATACAGATGGCTTCTGTGGCAATCGAACAAAACGACTTCCTGATCATTGACCACCTCCCATAGGAATGATATCGGAAGTCTTGCAAATTTCATCATATCGGGTACACTGTGCGAGACAATATTCTGAAAAGATCGATCTCGAATCAGTCACAGTACGCTCTGCAGAAATTTCCGATAAAGGTGCGTCTATGGTAATTAACCAAAACGACTTCCGGATCGTCTACCTCCTCCTATAGGGATGAAATCAAAATTACTGAGAATTTTATCTAGCTGGGTTCACCGTGTGCGACAGTGCTCTTGAAAGATCAATCCCGATTCTGTCGTGGTATGCTCTGCAGAATTTCTCGATACAGGTGCGTCTATGGTAATCAACCAAAACGTCTTCCGGATCCTTCACCTCTCTTCATGGAGATGAAATCGGAACTCTTGCGTATTTTATCTTGTTGGGCACACTGCGTGCGACAATATTCCAGAAATATCGATCCCGATTTCGTCGAAGTATGCTCTTCAGAATTTTTCAATGCGGGTGCGTCTATCTCAATCGATCAAGAGGACTTCCAAATCGTCCACCCTTTCTAATAACGATGAAATCGGAAGTCCTGGAAGTTTTATAACGTTGCGTACAACGTGTGCGAAAATATTCTGGAACAACTTATCTCGATCCCGTCACGGTATGGTATGCGGAATTTTTCGATACAGGTGCTTTCATGGTAATCGACCAAAGCAACTTCCGGATCATTCACCCCTTCTCGTAGGGATGAAATAGGAAGACCTAGGAATATTATCTCGTTAAGTTCACCGTGTGCGACAATATTCTGATTAGATCGATCCTGAATCCGTCGAGGTGTGTTGTGCAGAATTTTTGGATATGGGTGCGACCATGGTAATTGACCGAGACGACTTCCGGATCGTTCACCCCCTGAATGGAGTTAAAATCGGAACTACTGTGAATTTGAGGTGTTTGAGACACCGTGTGTGATAACATTCTAGAAATATTGATCCTGATTTCGTTACGGTATCGTCTGCAGAATTTTTCGACACAGGTGGCTTCTGTGGCAATCGAACAAAACGACTTCCTGATCGTTGACCACCTCCCATAGGAATGATATCGGAAGTCTTGCAAATTTTATCATATCGGGTACACTGTGTGAGACAATATTCTGAAAAGATCGATCTCGAATCAGTCACAATACGCTCTGCAGAAATTTCCGATACAGGTGCGTCTATGGTAATTAACCAAAACGACTTCCGGATCGTCTACCCCCTCCTATAGGGATGAAATAAAAATTACTGAGAATTTTATCTAGCTGGATTCACCGTGTGCGACAGTGCTCTTGAAAGATCAATCCCGATTCTGTCGTGGTATGCTCTGCAGAATTTCTCGATACGAGTGCGTCTATGGTAATCAACCAAAACGTCTTCCGGATCCTTCACCTCTCTTCATGGAGATGAAATCGGAACTCCTGCGTATTTTATCTTGTTGGGCACACTGCGTGCGACAATATTCCGGAAATATCGATCCCGATTTCGTCGAAGTATGCTCTTCAGAATTTTTCAATGCGGGTGCGTTTATCTCAATCGATCAAGAGGACTTCCAAATCGTCCACCCTTTGTTATAACGATGAAATCGGAAGTCCTGCAAGTTTTATGAGGTTGCGTACACCGTGTGCGAAAATATTCTGGAACAACTTATGTCGATCCCGTCACGGTATGGTATGCGGAATTTTTCGATACAGGTGCTTTCATGGTAATCGACCAAAGCAACTTCCGGATCATTCACCCCTTCTCGTAGGGATGAAATAGGAAGTCCTAGGAATATTATCTCGTTGAGTTCACCGTGTGCGACAATATTCTGATTAGATCGATCCTGAATCCGTCGAGGTGTGTTGTGCAGAATTTTTGGATATGGGTGCGACTATGGTAATCGACCGAGACGACTTCCGGATCGTTCACCCCCTTAATGGAGTTGAAATCGGAACTACTGTGAATTTTACGTGTTTCAGACACCGTGTGTGATAACATTCTAGAAATATTGATCCTGATTTCGTTACGGTATCGTCTGCAGAATTTTTCGACACAGGTGGCTTCTGTGGCAATCGAACAAAACGACTTCCTGATCGTTGACCACCTCCCATAGGAATGATATCGGAAGTCTTGCAAATTTCATCATATCGGGTACACTGTGTGAGACAATATTCTGAAAAGATCGATCTCGAATCAGTCACAATACGCTCTGCAGAAATTTCCGATACAGGTGCGTCTATGGTAATTAACCAAAACGACTTCCGGATCGTCTACCCCCTCCTATAGGGATGAAATAAAAATTACTGAGAATTTTATCTAGCTGGATTCACCGTGTGCGACAGTGCTCTTGAAAGATCAATCCCGATTCTGTCGTGGTATGCTCTGCAGAATTTCTCGATACAGGTGCGTCTATGGTAATCAACCAAAACGTCTTCCGGATCCTTCACCTCTCTTCATGGAGATGAAATCGGAACTCCTGCGTATTTTATCTTGTTGGGCACACTGCGTGCGACAATATTCCGAAAATATCGATCCCGATTTCGTCGAAGTATGCTCTTCAGAATTTTTCAATGCGGGTGCGTCTATCTCAATCGATCAAGAGGACTTCCAAATCGTCCACCCTTTCTAATAACGATGAAATCGGAAGTCCTGGAAGTTTTATAACGTTGCGTACAACGTGTGCGAAAATATTCTGGAACAACTTATCTCGATCCAGTCACGGTATGGTATGCGGAATTTTTCGATACAGGTGCTTTCATGGTAATCGACCAAAGCAACTTCCGGATCATTCACCCCTTCTCGTAGGGATGAAATCGGAAGTCCTAGGAATATTATCACGTTGAGTTCACCGTGTGCGACAATATTCTGATTAGATCGATCCTGAATCCGTCGAGGTGTGTTCTGCAGAATTTTTGGATACGAGTGCGACTATGGTAATCGACCGAGACGACTTCCGGATCGTTCACCCCCCTTAATGGAGTTAAAATCGGAACTACTGTCAATTTTATCGTGTTTGAGACACCGTGGGTGACATCATTCTGGAAATATTGTTCCTAATTCCGTAACAGTATCGTCTGCAGAATATTTCGATACAGGTGCTCCTGTGGCAATCGACCAAAACGACTTCCTGATCATTAACCACCTCCCATATGAATGATATCGGAAGTCCTGCAAATTTCATCATATCGGGTACACTGTGTGAGACAATATTCTGAAAAGATCGATCGATCGAATCAGTCACAGTACGCTCTGCAGAAATTTCCGATACAGGTGCGTCTATGGTAATTAACCAAAACGACTTCCGGATAGTCTACCCCCTCCTATAGGGATGAAATCAAAATTACTGAGAATTTTATCTAGCTGGGTTCACCGTGTCGCGAACCTGAGGAAATGGGAGGGAACCGATCTACAGGTCGTAGTTGCGGATGACCTTCCAAAGTACGTAAGGGTGATGGCCGGGCTACCTGGGCCTGCAATCGAGACGGCAACGGCACTAAAGCGCCTTGAGAAACAGGTGGGTCATCCACAAATAGGTGGGTCATCCACAAACGGCAAGAGGACCCCGATAAAGGAGTCCGACCTGTCCTGGGAGTGGAGGACAAGATCCTACGGTCTCATCACAAGGCCTACAGGCCTTGGCGATGAGACCGTATCTGGGGATGGGCAGGGCAGTATTCCGGGTGCTTTGTGCCCAACCCAAGGAGGTCGACCAGGATAAATGGGAGGACGGCACGAGTTAAAATGGTAAGGAAACTTCGCTTTATTCAGATTAACCTGCACCGAGCAGCGGCTGCAGCGGCGGTACTTAGCAGAAGAGTTAACATGCAGCAGATAGAGGTCTCCCTGATCCAATAACCAAGGGTATACCGCTGGTGGGTCATGGGGCTGAACATTAGGGGAGGACAGCTGCATAATTGTACCTCTATTGACATACCAAGGGCGTGCATTCTCACTAAGGGAGTGGAGGTAACAGCACTACCTGAGCACAACCGGAGGGATCTGGTTGCTATCAAGCTCGAGACGACTCTGGGTAGTGGTCGTATCGGCGTACATGCTCTACCACTCGATCGAACCACCACCATCGAAAGAGATCGCAGGACTGATAGAGGGCCGCGGTTCAAGGTCAGAGCGGTTTTCATTTCCGGGATTATAATATCCTTAATTTAATATGTACATGCAAAAAATTATTCTTCCTGTGTAGATTTCAATGAAACTCAAAAAAAAAACGTTTTACTTCCACGGTCTCGAGTCGGAGCGGTTTTGGATCCTGGAATTATAATATCCTCAGCTCAATAACTATATGAAAAAATTTTACTTCAGGCGAAGATTGTTGTATTCCTAGCGGAGAGAGTATTTTTCAACGAAACTCTTAAAAAACGTACGGGATTAAAATAGCCTCAGATCAATCTCTACATGAGGAAAATTCTACTTCCCGCGTAGATTTTTTTAATCCCCGCGGAGAAGGCATTTTTCAATGAAAATCTTAAAAAAACGGTTCCATCTCAGCAGTTTGAAGTCGGAGGGGATTTGAATCCTGGGATTATTATATGCTCAGGTCAATCACTACATGAAAAAAATTCTACTTCCGGCGCAGATTTTGTTATTCCTCGCATAGGGAGCATTTTTCAATGAAATCCTTAAAAAAACTTACCTCCGCTGCTTTAAGTCGGATCTGTTTTGAATCCAGGGATTATAATATCCTCAGGTCAATCTCTACAAGAAGAAAATTCTACTTCCCGCGTAGATTTTTTTAATCCTCGCGGAGAAGGCATTTTTCAATGGAAATCTTAAAAAAAGGTTCTATCTCAGCAGTTTGAAGTCGGAGGGGATTTGAATCCTGGGATTATAATATCCACAGGTCAATCACTACATGAAAAAAATTCTCCTTCTGGCGTAGATTTTGTTATTCCTCGCATAGGGAGCATTTTTCAATTAAACGCTTGAAAAAACGTACCTCCGCGGTTTTAAGTCGGATCGTTTTTGAATCCTGGGATTATAATATCCTCAGGTCAATCTCTACAAGAAGAAAATTCTACTTCCCGCGTAGATTTTTTAAATCCCTGCGGAGAAAGTATTTTTCAATGAAAATCTTAAAAAAAAGGTTCTATCTTAGCAGTTTGAAGTCGGAGGGGATTTGAATCCCGGGATTATAATATCCTCAGGTAAATCACTACATGAAAAAAATTCTACTTCCGTCGTAGATTTTGTTATTCCTCGCATAGGGAGCATTTTTCAATGAAACCCTTGAAAAAACGTACCTCCGCGGTTTGAAGTCGGAGGGAATTTGAATCCTGGGATTATAATATGCTCAGGTCAATCACTACATGAAAAAAATTCTACTTCCGCCGCAGATTTTGTTATTCCTCGCATAGGGAGCATTTTTCAATGAAACCCTTAAAAAAACGTACCTCCGCGGCTTTAAGTGGGATTGGTTTTGAATCCTGGGCTTATAATATCCTCAGGTCAATCTCTACAAGAAGAAATTTCTACTTCCGGCGTAGATTTTTTTATTCCTCTCATAGGGAGCATTTTTCAATGAAACCCTTAAAAAAACGTACCTCCGCGGCTTTAAGTGGGATCGGTTTTGAATCCTGGGATTATAATATCCTCAGGTCAATCTCTACAAGAAGAAAATCCTACTTCCCGCGTAGAGTTTTTCAATGAAAATTTTTAAAAAAAGGTTCTATCTCAGCAGTTTGAAGTCGAAGCGGATTTGAATCCTGGGATTATAATATCCACAGGTCAATCACTACATGAAAAAAATTTTACTTCCGGCGTAGATTTTTTTATTCCTCTCATAGGGAGCATTTTTCAATTAAACCCTTACAAAAACGTACCTCCGCGGATTTAAGTCAGATCGGTTTTGAATCCTGGGATTATAATATTCTCAGGTCAATCTCTACAAGAAGAAAATTCTACTTCCGACGTAGATTTTTTTATTCCTCGCATAGGGAGCATTTTTCAAATAAACCCTTGAAAAAACGTACCTCCGCGGTTTTAAGTCGGATCGGTTTTGAAACCTGGGATTATAATATCCTCAGGTCAATCTCTACATGAAGAAAATTCTACTTCCCGCGTAGATTTTTTTAATCCCCGCGGAGAAAGCATTTTTCAATGAAAACCTTGAAAAAAAGGTTCTATCTCAGCGGTTTGAAGTCGGAGGGGATTTGAATCCTGGGATTATAATATCCTCAGGTCAATGACTACATGAAAAAAAATCTACTTCCGGCGCAGATTTTGTTATTATTCGCATAGGGAGCATTTTTCATTAAACGCTTGAAAAAACGTACCTCCGCGGATTTAAGTCGGATCGGTTTTGAATCCTGGGATTATAATATCCTCAGGTCAATTTCTACAAGAAGAAAATTCTACTTCGCGCGTAGATTTTTTTATTCCTCGCGGAGGAAGCATTTTTCAATGAAAATCTTAAAAAAGGTTCTTTCTCAGCAGTTTGAAGTCGAAGCGAATTTGAATCCTTGGATTATAATATCCACAGGTCAATCACTACATGAAAAAAATTCTACTTCTGGCGTAGATTCTTTTATTCCCTTCAGAGGAAGTATGTTTCAATGAAACTCATAAAAAAAGCTGTATCTCGGCGGTATAAGGTCAGAGCGGTCTTGATTCCCGTGATTATAATATCCTCATTTTAATCGGTACACAAAACAAATTAGTCTTCTGCCGAAAATTTTTCGATTTCCCGCGGAGAAGCATTTTTCAATGAAACTCAAAAAAACGGCGAATTTAAATAAATTCCCATTGCGTGGAAAGTTTAAAAATGTTCGATACATGTACAGCATACAGTTGTTTTTTTAAATAAATTTTAAATCATGAGAACATTAACCTGAAGCGACTTCAAAATCCCATACTTTGTCAACGTATGGAAATTCATCATTAACAAAATTGCCATACGTGAAGATAGCATAGTGGTGCACCTTTGAAATGCGTGCGTATGTGTATGTTTCGGTCCTGCTTTGTCAGTATTGCATTGCGTGTTACAGTCCATGCATTTGTATGATTGGTTGCGTGTATATTCGTGTAGCGGCTCCACGAGCTCTATACCTAAGCGCCTGCGGCATGATCGATTTTTTTTCGATTCCCTATGAGACCAATTAACGGTGTGACAGCGCTGAAGCATGCTATCACTTGTCGCCGTTATTTGTGCTTGGAGGATCGTACGCCATCATGCTTGCACTGCAGCTTGCAGCTCGTCGGGATTTCTCGGCGCTGGGACCCGCGTTCGATTTCTTGTCTCTGAAACAGCTTAGATATTCTCGATAGGATTTAAATCCGGGATGTTCGTTGGCCATTGACATCTCTCCACGCCGTGCTCTCTGAGCCGGCCGATAATGATACGGGTACGATTATATAGAATATTGTCTTCAATGAACACAAATCATTCACCGATTTTTCTCGCATCAAGCTTGATAATAGGATGAAGAATTCTGTTCAATTAGACTTTCGAATTCACCATTTCGTTTCGAAATGCCGCGAGTCCAGTTCTTGTATTTTTATAAATTCCTGCCCGTATATCGTGATTGATTCACCTCCAAACGTTTGTGATCTATTCAGGCAGCTCTCTTTCAATCGGTCGCCTTTTTTCCGCCACACTCGCTCACTTCCGACGTTCGAGTGCAACATAAACTTTTGTTTCATCGGCAAAGGGACGTTTCCTCCACTGTGATTGTCTCTACGCAAGATGATTGCACACAAAATTTCGTCGCGCAGTTCTGTGACGACGTAATAAATTTGGTTTTATCGTCGGATGCCGAAATTTCAAACGTCTTTCGACAAAGCGTCGTGTAATCGCTGAAGACGATACCGGGCGAGAAACTTGACTCTTCAACTCTTTAGTCGTCGAACGTGGATTTTAAGGAGCTTTACGAATCATCTTTCTATCTTCCTTCCGCGTCGTAACTCTCTCACGGTCTCCTCCCAGTGGATATTAAGGGTTTCCTGTTTCTGAAAACGTATCAGTAGTCGATTGATCACAGATATATTCTACCCGATTGAATATGCGATACTGTGGTTTCAGTTCCCCTCTTTAAATAGCTCAATTGCACGATCCATAACTAGCCAAGACAGATGTGCCTTTTTTTGTCAGATGGATGACGAATGCGATGATAAACGACGAAAAAAAAGATGTTATTACAAGTCTTATTCATGGAAAAAAAAGAAACCGCATTATCGATGTTTTTTGTTTTCTCGTTTATCTTCGCACTCGTCTCCCATCTGACAGAAAAATGGCACGTCTGACTGAGCTTGATATGGGTCGTGCAATTGCGCTATATGAAGAGGGAAAATCAAACCGTAGCATCGCAGAATCGATCGGCAGCAACAAATCTGTCATCAATCGACTGCTAAAACGTTACCAGGAAACTGGAAACCATCGATATCGACATGGAGGAGGCCGCGAAAGAGTGACCACACGAAGGGAGGACGCAATAATAGTACGTGAAGCTCGTGTAAATTCTCGTTCGACGACTACCGAGCTGAAACGTCAAATTCCTCGCCCGGTTTCGTGTTCAACGATCGCACGACGCCTCGCAGAAAAAGGGTTGAAATCTCGGCGTCCAGCGATCAAGCCATCTTTGTTACCTCGTCACCGAACGGCACGGCGAAATTGGGCACGTTACCATCTTGCGTGGACCAATCGAGAGTGGAGGAAATGTCTTTTCACGGACGAGACAAAAATTATGTTACACTCGAACGTACGGAATGAGCGCGTGTGGCGGAAGAAAGGCGAGCGAATGAGAGAGAGCTGTGTGAATCGATTGGTTGCGTTTGGCGGTGGATCAATCACGATATGGGCAGGGATTTCGATGAATGCGAGAACGGAACTCGTTATATTTCGAAACGAAACGGTGACATCGCATGTCTACTTGGACAGAATTCTTCACCCGATTGTCGAGCCCGAAGCGAGAAGAATCGGTGAAGGATTTGTGTTCATTGACGACAATGCTCCATGTCATCGTGCCCGTATCGTGAATGACTACCTTAGAGAGCAGGGCGTAGAGAGAGATGAATGGCCAGCAAACAGCCCAGATATAAATCCCATTGAGAATATCTGGGCTGTTTTGAAGGCAAGAATTCGAAAGCGGGACCCAGCTCCGCGAAATCTTGACGAGCTACAGGCTGCAGCCGAAGCAGAATGGCGTGCGATCCCCGAAGCCGTAATAACGGTGACGATTGAAAGCATGCCGCAACGCTGTCGCGCCGTTATTCGGGCTCGTGGGGGATCGATAAAATATTGATCATGCCCTAGGAGCTTTGGTAGAGTTTCGTGGAGCCGCCACACGAATACACACGCAAACAATTATACAAATGCACGAACAATAACACGCACCACAATACTGACATGACAGAACAGAAACATACACAAACACACAGACACGACTTTCAAAGGTGCACCACCATGCGCCCATCCATCCACCTCCCCGTGGTGAAAGTTGGGCAACGGTGAGTTCATTAAAATGAAAAGCTAGAACTCAGCGGCTGAGTGATGGAGGGCTTTAAACATCATGACATTTTTGAACATTCATTTTCGAATCGGTTTTAAATCCTGGGATTATAATATTCTCAGTTCAACTTCGACATAAAAAAATCAACTTCCGGCGAACCTCTTTAAAAAATGTTCTACCTCCGCGGTTTCATGTCAGAGCGGTTTTGAATCCTGGAATTATAATATCCTCAGGTCAATCTCATCAAGAAGAAAATTCTATTTCCCGCGTAGATTTTTTATTAATCCCCGCGGAGAAAACATTTGTCAATGAAAATCTTAAAAAAAGGTTATAACTCCGCAGTTTGAAGTCTGAGCGGATTTGAGTCCTGGGATTATAATATCCTGAGGTCAATCTCAACATTAGAAAAATTCTACTTCCGGCGTAGATTTTTTTATTCCTCGCGGAGGAAGCATTTGTCAATGAAACTAAAAAAAAAACGGTTTTCTTCCGCGGTTTTGAGTCGGAGCTGTTTTCAATCCTGAGATTATAATATCCTCAGGTTAATGTCTACATGGAAAAAATTCTACTTCCGGCGTCGATTTTTTTTTATTCCTTTCAGAGAAAATATGTTTCATCGGCACTCATAAAAAAAGCTGTATCTCCGCGGTTTAAGGTCAGAGCGGTTTTGATTCCCGGTATTATAATATCCTCATTTTTATCTGTACACGAAAAAAAATTCTTCCGGCGTAGATTTTTTTATTTCCCGCGGAGAAGCATTTTTCAATAAAACTCAAAAAAAAAGAAACGTTCTACCTCCGCGGTTTCGAGTCATAGCTGATTTGAATCCTGGGATCATAATATCCTAAGGTCAATCTGTACATGAAAATGAATCTACTTCCGGCGTAAATTTTTTTATTCCTAGCGGAGGAAGCATTTTTCAATGAACCTCTTAAAAAAATGTTCTACCTCAGCGGTTTCATGTCAGAGCGGTTTTGAATTCTGGGATTTTAATATCCACAGGTCAATATTTACATGAAAAAAATTCGACTTCGGGAGTAGATTTCTTTATTCACAACAGAGAAATTATTTTTCATCGAAATTCATAAAAAAAATCTGCATCTCCGCGGTTTAAGGTCAGAGTTCTTTTCATTCCCGGGATTATAAAGTCCTCAGTTTAATCTATACATGACAAACATTCTACTTCCGAGGTAGACTTTTTTTATTCCTCGTGGAGGAAGTATTTTTCAATGAAACTAAAAAAAAAAAAAGTTTTACCTCCGCTGTTTCGAGTCGGAGCGGTTTTGAATCCTGGGATTATAATATCCTCAGGTCAATCTCTACAAATAGAAAATTCCACTTCCCGCGTAGATTTTTTTAATCCCCGCGGAGACAGTTTTTTTCAATGAAAATCTTAAAAAAAGGTTCTATCTCCGCAGTTTTGAGTCGGAGCGGATTTGAATCCTGGTATTATAATATCATAAGGTTAATCACTACATGAAAAAAATTCTTCTTCCGGCGTAGATTTTTTTATTCCCTTCAGAGAAAGAATGTTTCATCGAAACTCATTAAAAAAAATCTGTATCTCCGCGGTTTAAGGTCAAAGCGGTTTTGATTCCCGGGATTATAATATCGTAATTTTAATCTGTACACGAGAAAAATTCTTCCGGCGTAGATTTTTTTATTTCCCGCGGAGAAGCATTTTTCAATAAAACTCAAAACAAAGAAATGTTCTACCTCCGCGGTTTCGAGTCGGAGCGGATTTGAATCCTGGGATTGTGATATCCTGAGGTCAATCTCTACATGAAAATAAATCTACTTCCGGCGTAAATTTTTTTATTCCCAGCGGAGGAAGCATTTTTCAATGAACCTCTTAAAAAAATATTCTACCTCCGCGGTTTCATGTCAGAGCCGTTTTGAATTCTGGGATTTTAATATGCACTGGTCAATATTTATATTAAACAAATTCTACTTCGGGAGTAGATTTCTTTATTCACAGCAGAGAAAGTATTTTTCATCGAAATTTAAAAAAAAAACTGTATCTCCGCGGTTTAAGGTCAGAGCTCTTTTCATTCCCGGGATTATAATATCCTTAGTTTAATCTGTAAATGAAAAACATTCTACTTCCGGCGTAGATTTATTTATTCCCCGCGAGGAAGCATTTTTCAATGAAACTCAAAAAAAAAACGTTACACCTCCGCGGTTTCGAGTCGGAGAGGTTTTAAATTCTGGGATTATAATATCCTCAGGTCAATCACTATATGAAAAAAATTCTACTTCCGGCGTAGATTTTTTTATTCCTCGCGGAGAGAACATTTTCTAATGAAACTCTTAAAAAAAGGTTCTATCTTCGCAGTTTTAAGTCGAAGCGGATTTGAATCCTGGGACTATAATATCCTGAGGTCAATCTCTACATGAAGAGAATTTTCCTTCCGGCGTAGATTTTTTTATTCTCCGCGGAGGAAGCATTTTTCAATCAACCTCTTAAAAAAATGTTCTACCTCCGCGGTTTCGTGTCTGAGCGGTTTTCAATTGTGGGATTATAATATCCTCAGGCCTATCTCTAATGAAAGTCTATACAAAACCCCCAAAAACACCAAAAATGGTGAACAAAAATTGGAGACAAGTACATTTACGAAAGAATCTCTAGTTTAGTCTTCTTACAAAAAGTTGTGAAATAAATAGACATGAAACTCACAACACGCATTGCCAAGCACATCTATTTTGCTAATATAATGTTAACTTTGCAAAAATGATTTTTAAGAGCGAGAAAAATGATTTTTAAGAGAAATAAAAAAATTCGAAAAGATATTAACGGCTAGATTTAAAAAAATAGTGAAATCAAGTGAAAATGTTCAACGAAGAAAAATTATTAATGAAAAAAAAATAATCAGTTATAATACCCCGAGTGCTTGGAAATTATCGGGTATTTCCCGATAGCTTCGTTGCCTAGTGACCTGCGTGTGAAATTTGGCAGATCATAATCACGAGCGCGAGCGCGGAGCGGAAATTAAAAATTAAAAATTTTAAAAAAAGTTTTTCAAACTGTCCGATTTGGGATGGAATGCCCCATGTACGTCTAATAATAAATCTTGATCTCTCTCATCCACCTTATTATTAGTTATTATTCGAAACGAATGATCGACGATTAGCTGGAAAATGACATTTGGACATATTTTTTGTTATTCACCAAACTGACTAAAGAGCGCTGCAAACGTGTTAAGCGTCAAGTGAACGCAGCCATGTCGTTCTTTTCAGCAGACTAAATTGTGCGAAAAAAACGTCAAACAAGAACACCACAAAGCAGATGTGGACCCAAACGAATAAATAAACGCCGATATCACCGTTATGGCAATAGCTACAGACTTTTTATTCATCCCATTCGGAAGAGAAGAAAAAATCTTTTTAATGAGCAAATTAACGTCTCTAATAGTCGATAATTCATAAGATATGATTAACAAAACCTCAAATATGTGGCAAATTCACGTTGCTTGGCGTATAAGAGACGCGTCTCGAGGGCCGTGAGTTTGCCGGTAAATGTACTTGTCTCGAGACGCTTCCGCCTCTCTTGATAACAAATACGGGAGCTATGGCTGTTCAAAATTTTTTTTATGCTCACCCCTCAAAGGGTTACAAAAAAAGAAAAAGGAAAGAAAAAAGTGCATCTAGAAAAATGTTAAAAAGAAAAAAATGACGCCTGAACGAAGTCTGTACGATCAAAAACATGGGAGTTATGGTTATTAAAATATATTTTTTTTATGCGAAGCTCCTTGAGCAGTGCGAAAAAAATGAAGTTAAAAATATGAATATAATGCGCACTCTCTTACATTTTATGGAAAAAAAAACTAAAAAAGCTCACATAGAAAATGTGAAACCTAAAAAAATGACGCCTGAACGAAGTCTGTACGATCAAAAACACGGGAGATATCGCTGTTCAAAAATTACATTTCGCAGATGCAGATTTCTTCAGTGTCTTTGATGCACAGACCTGTTCAAACAACTCAACGAACGGTTTTTCAACACGATATTTGGATATACTTTGAAGAAAACGAAATCTCGGAAAAATTGTTATTTCGTTGTATGGAGATATTGCGCGGACAATAGTTTTTGTTAAAAGTCTTCTCCTTGTGATGTTTCACGTCCAAAATTTTCGGCAATTGCAGGAACGAAGATGACGTTTCATGAAATCGAAAGAATTAATCGACTGGTGGGTTAGGCACACGAAGAAACTTACCGACGCAAGATTTTTCGTGTGCCTTTTGTTTCCGGTAGAAATGATTTCTACCTGGAGCGAAGTTGATTGTCTTCTTAATTTTTTTGCCGCATCCATTACATTTGAAATGAATAATGAGACGGCGAAGTAATTCCTTATCGACATCATCCTCGCTCTCGATATTTATCCCCGCCAATCGATTAATTCTTTCGAGTTCTCGTTTGTAACGTCCTTTATGATTCCTATTTTCGTTCCTGGAACCGCCTGTCACATCTATATGAGCGTGAATCATCTCATGCAGAAGACTTTTCACAAAAACAGACCGTTTTTGTCCACGCAATACCTCCGTACAAAGAAATATTATTTTTTCTGTATACAACGTTTCGCCGTACGAGTTTTTCCGAGTTTTCGATTTCCTCAAAGTATATCCTCTGATTTCGTTGTTGAAAAATCTTTCGTTGAATTGTCTGAACATTTCATTCACATCTGGATCTTCATCAGCCTCGAACCTAACATCAATTATCGACGCCGTCCGATAGTTGAAATTTCGAGGAAGCGGGATCGGTCGAGTAATCCCGAGATTCCAACTAAGTTGCTGGTGTCTCGGCTCCTCAATGCGTCCCTGCGATCGTCGCATCATCTTATAATAATATGTAGTAAGCGCACCGTGATTCGAAAAAAGTTGAGACTGGAGCTATGTTTCCTCGTTTATATAGCCTCGACACGTTCCTCCACTACTTTTCAGCTTGCGTTTACGCGTGCGCGGCGCCCCGATGTGGTATCCCCACTGTGGCAGGGTAGGGTACCTCCCACCCAGCCGTAGTGGGGGTCGCCGACGTGGTATCCCCACTACGGCTGGGTAGAAATCATTTCTACCGGAAACAAAAGGCACACGAAAAATCTTGCGTCGGTAAGTTTCTTCGTGTACCTAACCCACCAGTCGATTAATTCTTTCGATTTCATGAAACGTCATTTTCGTTCCTGCAATTGCCGAAAATTTTGGACATGAATCATCTCAAGACTTTTAACAAAAACTATTGTCCGCGCAATATCTCCATACAACGAAATAACAATTTTTCTGAGATTTCGTTTTCTTCAAAGTATATCCAAATATCGTGTTGAAAAACCGTTCGTTGAATTGTTTGAACAGGTCTGTGCATCAAAGACACTGAAGATATCTGCATCTGCGAAATGTAATTTTTGAACAGCGATATCTCCCGTGTTTTTGATCGTACAGACTTCGTTCAGGCGTCATTTTTTTAGTTTTCACATTTTCTATGTGAGCTTTTTTTAGTTTTTTTTTCCATAAAATGTAAGAGAGTGCGCATTATATTCATATTTTTAACTTCATTTTTTTTCGCACTGCTCAAGGGGGTTCGCATAAAAAAAAATATTTTAATAACCATAACTCCCATATTTTTGATCGTACAGACTTCGTTCAGGCGTCATTTTTTTCTTTTTAACATTTTTCTAGATGCGCTTTTTTCTTTTCTTTTTCTTTTTTCGTAATCCTTTGAGGGGTGAGCATAAAAAAAATTTTGAACAGCCATAGCTCCCGTATTTGTTATCAAGAGAGGCGGAAACGTCTCGAGACAAGTACATTTACCGGCAAACTCACGGCCCTCGAGACGCGTCTCTTATATGCCAAGCAACGGGAATTTGCCACATATTTGAGGTTTCGTTAATCATATCTTATGAATTATCGACTATTAGAGACGTTAATTTTGCTCATTAAAAATATTTTTTTTTCTTTTCCGAATGGGATGAATAAAAAGTCTGTAGCTATTGCCATAACGGTGATATCGGCGTTTATTTATTCGTTTGGGTCCACGTCTGCTTTGTGGTGTTCTTGTTTGACGTTTTTTTCGCACAATTTAGTCTGCTGAAAAGAACGACATGGCTGCGTTCACTTGACGCTTAACACGTTTGCAGCGCTCTTTAGTCAGTTTGGTGAATAACAAAAAATATGTCTAAATGTCATTTTCCAGCTAATCGTCGATCATTCGTTTCGAATAATAACTAATAATAATGTGGATGAGAGAGATCAAGATTTATTATTGGACGTACATGGGGCATTCCATCCCAAATCGGACAGTTTGAAAAACTTTTTTTTTAAATTGAATTGAATTGAATTGAAAACAAAAAATTTAAAAAAAAATCAAAAATGAAACTCATTTTTAACAACGCGATTTAAAGCTTAAAACTCAAAAAACTCATTCAAAAACACGTCGAATATTTTTGTTGTATTTTTTTCTAAAAAGGCTATAAAAAACAGTAATTTTGAAAAAAAAACTTTCTATTTGGACAATTATTAAAGAACTTATGACCAAAATGTTCAAAAAAGAGCGGTTTTTTTGTTAATTTAATATTATTTCAACGGGTAATCAAAAAAATCTCAAAATTTAACAGGAATTTAACATTTGTTATATTAATGTTCTCACATTCAAAAGCACTCAGTTTTTTTTTAGATTTTGCAGATTCAATTTAAATCTTTTACAATTTTTTAAACGATTTTATTGCCCACCATCCGTAAAGTGCCCACTTAACGCACACGGGCATTAAAATACTGTGACACTCGTACGAAAACCTTTTTCCGACTCGTGTGATAGCAGCATTTGCCTTCGGTTCATGCTGCACACTCACACTCGTCACATAAAGTTTTATCGTACTCGTGTCGTAATGCACTATTATTAACAGTTTCAGTGAAGGATCTTTTGCTGGGAATAAAAAAGTCTAGGCAGGAAGTACAATTTTTCATGCAGATATTGACCTGAGTATATTATAATCCCAGGATTCAAATCCGCTCCGACGTTAAACCTCAGAGGTAGAACTTTTTTTATGAGTTTAATTGAAAAATGCTTTATTCGCGGGGAATGAGAAAATCTACGGCAAAAGTATAATTTTTTTCATGCACAGATTGACCTGAGGATATTATAATCCCAGGATTCAAAACCGCTCCGACTTTAAACCGCGGATATAAAGCTTCTTTTAATTGGTTTAGATGAAAAATGCTTTCTTCGCGGGGAATAACGAATATTTTACATATTCATGCGAAACTGACATAATCCAGTCGGAATGAACATGAATATTAACTACTTCTATTTAAATACACCAGCGGAAAGCTCATTTTTTCACAGGTAGTTTCGACCTTCAGGAATATGCCCTGAATTTTTCGTACACATATTAGTTGCTTTGCGGCCATCATAAATTGTTAAAAATTTAAGAACGTGTTTTTTAATGTTTTCTTATATTCGAATCTTCATATCCCATAACTTCTTTCAAGTGCATAGTAGTAGTCGATAACGTAATAGGTAGCGTGTTAGGTACATAGGTAGGATAGGTATGATGGTGAGTATGGTCGAGGGTTCGAATCCCTGTCGGACAGAGGAATTACACCGGAGAATTGGCGCAGACTTTTCTTTTTTTTCAGGCTGATTTCACTCGGAATACCTCATATGCATTGAAGATAATTAATGTTGAGTGAATGTAGCTATCTGAAAAGTTGGCTTTGGTTTAAGACAAATGTTTCCGATATTCATAACGTCAACCGAGAAATATGGCCGAAGTCTGGGTGCAATGTGAGTCTAATTTTTTAATAAAAACTTCTTGATATATTATCTATACAGTTTTCAAAATACATTCACTGTTACTAGCGAAAAAATTCTACATTCTCTTAGGGAATTCTTCTTGGGAGTGGCGGCTCCTCTGGAAGGTGTTGGCGTTGGCAGTTAACCAAAGTCCGCGTGACGATGAAGAAGCTTGGAGGTTAGTTGAAAAAATGTCCTGCCGTAAGGTTGTGCGTGTGTGTGTGTGTGTGTGTGTGTGTGTGTGTGTGTGTGTGTGTGTGTGTGTGTGTGTGTGTGTGTGTGCGTGCGTGCGTTCGTGTTCGCACGCAATGTTGAATCTGTTGGTATTAATTAATAAAAAATGAAATAATAAATAAAATAAATAAAATAAATAAAATAAATAAAATAAATAAAATAAATAAAATAAATAAAATAAATAAAATAAATAAAATAAATAAAATAAATAAAATGAATAAAATAAATAAAGTAAATAAAATAAATAAATGTGCAAATTGAAATTTGCACATTGCTTCCTCATCTTTATGCATAGTCCACATATGTAACTTCCTTTATCACAAAGTATGGCGATCAAATTTGGCTTCCTCATAAAGGAAGCTTTGTTAACTATCTAAAAAATTGTTAAATTTTTAATCCCTGAATAGACTTTTGCCAAATTTGATAGCGATCAACTTTGATAGCTATACAAGTTCTGTACAAAGTTTCAGTGCAATATATTGAAAATTCTACAAGTTAGAGTGCTTGCGGTATTTTTCAAAAAATACAAATTTTCTTAAAATTTGACTCCCTCGATGGATTTTCGCAAAATTTAATAGCAAACAACCTCGATAGCTATATTAGCTCTGTGAAACGTTTGAGTACAATATTTTAAAAATTACACAAGTTAGAAGAGCGTATACGCCATTTTTCGAAAAATTCAAAATTTCATACAATTTTAATCCCTCGATGGATTTTCGCCAAATTCAATACCAAACAACCTTAATAGCTATTCTGATTTTGTACGAAGTTTCAATGCAATATCTTTAAAATTGCAGTAGTCAGAGCGTTTACGTTATTCTTGCAAAAACTAAAGAAGTAAATAAAATCTGAACACCCGTTTGAATGTAATAAAAATTTTTTTCATAATGAAGAGCAATTCATGCTCGACAAGTGTGCCAAATTTTAACTCGATATCTGGAAGCGTTCTCGAGTTATTAATTATTTACATCTGAAACTCAGAACACACACACACACACACACACACACGCACGCACGCACGCACACATTCATCCGGACATTTTTTTTAAATCTGATTTCGCTATGTTTTATGATATTTTGAACACATTAGCATAAAAATCACGAGAAATATTTTTTTTACGAAAACAAAGCTTATAACCGGTACTTGTTTTTTTTCAGTATTATTGCCGACAGTATGGAGCCGTGGTCCCCGGATTTTTGCAGGAGGAAATGGCGGAAAATTATGGACAATTTCAACGTACGTTTTAAATCGTACATCTTTTCTGTGGCTACACTGTTAGAATTATTTGTAAATTCACTATGCACTATGCACAGGTATATTATATGTATAAAACTTAGTATATGTATTAAATTGAAATTAATGCACCTACATTGTAAAATTAATAGTGGTATATTACAAGTAATGTATTTGTGTCTCAATTTGTGTATCAATATAAATTTACTACACTGGTACATTAATTAGATTAGTGCTATACCTGATTTGGAATTTTAATATGATGCATTGAAAATTCATCCACGAAAATTGAAATTAATATGCAGGCTTTGTAAAATTATATGAAAAATAGAATCGCAAATTCTCATACATTTATATAATCAGTATCGGAAAAATGCAATGCAAATGCCACTATTATTTCTTGTATATCTCTAACTGAAAATTGCAGCGCAGTATGAAGAATATACTACTACCAATTTGTAATTTTGACATGAGAATTGGAATATTCCAAGTTTTATAATTTATTTTGTGATCAGTCATCGTCATATTCAACTTGGCAACTAAAATTTACTACTCTTAAGTATTAATTCGATTAGTATGATCGTTCAATTTTTTTCAAAAATTTAATTGCTTGAAACAAAACAACCGTTCGCAGGGTTTTTGTGGGTGTATTGAGCTGAAAAAGTCACCCTAAACATTATTAGTTTTGTAAATGTTTTGAATTTGGCCGTTGATTTTGTAAAAAACCGTAAATAACCATTTGTCTCCTGTTTTTTCAAATTCATAGCAAAGATGGAAATTTTTTTTTTAAACCATCATCAATCCTTGCAGAGCATTAATTCAAGTTTCTGAAACACTCTTTCCGATTTCTGTGCGATAATTGGTTGCGGAGATATCAATGGCCAAACACAAAAGGTCTCTTTTTAATTAAAAGTCCGATATTTCAGCGAAAAATGGTCGCGCCCGAGGTCTGAAAAAAAGCCAATCGAAAATAAATAAACAAGCTATCCGCTCCATGTAATGGTCGAGATGAAAAAAAATTTTCCCAGAAGTTACAGCCAAAATAAAAGTATTAAAAACTGGCCAATTTTTTTTCCCAGTACTTCTTAAGATTGCGAGAAACCTGTAGCGTTGAAAATTTTTTTACTGTCAGATTTTGAAACTCGAAATTTCAAGCTTCTAAATGCTTTTTTTTAATACCTCGATACGACCATTTTTGACTGAGATACACTATTGTGAAAAACCACTAAAAATGTAAGAAAATTTGTTGTTCCTTTATTTTTTATTGAGTAGTGTACGATTTTTCGATGTTAAGGGACATTTTGCACATATTGGCATAAAAATCTCGAAAAAATATTTTTCCACGAAAACAAAGCTTCTTTTGTAAGGTAGCAATTAATTGTTTCCTATTCTTTTTCAGGAATGTATGTCTCACGCCGAATTGAAGGAAGATCACTTCAAAATTTCCAGTGAATTTTTTACGCCATACGCAAATGAATTATTAAAATTTTTTACCGGCGAGGAGCGTAATATATGGTTTTACGACTGAAGAAAATCAATTTATTTAATCTCAGTAACCAAATTTTCGTATACAACAAATAAAAATTGAAAAAAGAATTTATTCGTGTTTATTTTATAATAAAATAAGGCCATTGGTGTTAAACGACATAATGATTAATAACTCTGCTCTATCAGTATTCAAAACATGTTAATCTGAAACAACGGAGAAAGAACCTTTTTGATTTGTTTCATCGAGAAATTCTTTCTTTGTGTTAAATAAAAGAATCTACGTCGAAATGAATTTTTTTTTTTGCAAGGTTTCACCTAAGAATATTATAAGCCCAGGATTCAAAACCGCTCCGACTTGAAATATCAAAATCTACGCCGGAAGTAGATTTTTTTTTTCATGTAGTCATTGACCTGAGGATATTATAATCCCAGGATTCAAATCCCCTCCGACTTCAAACCGCTGAGATAGAACCTTTTTTTCAAGGTTTTCATTGAAAAATGCTTTCTCCGCGGGGATTAAAAAAATCTACGCGGGAAGTAGAATTTTCTTCATGTAGAGATTGACCTGAGGATATTATAATCCCAGGTTTCAAAACCGATCCGACTTAAAACCGCGGAGGTACGTTTTTTCAAGGGTTTATTTGAAAAATGCTCCCTATGCGAGGAATAAAAAAATCTACGTCGGAAGTAGAATTTTCTTCTTGTAGAGATTGACCTGAGAATATTATAATCCTAGGATTCAAAACCGATCTGACTTAAATCCGCGGAGGTACGTTTTTGTAAGGGTTTAATTGAAAAATGCTCCCTATGAGAGGAATAAAAAAATCTACGCCGGAAGTAGAATTTTTTTCATGTAGTGATTGACCTGTGGATATTATAATTCCAGGATTCAAATCCGCTTCGACTTCAAACTGCTGAGATAGAACCTTTTTTTAAAAATTTTTATTGAAAAATGCTTCCTCCGCGGGGAATAAAAAACTCTACGCGGGAAGTAGGATTTTCTTCTTGTAGAGATTGACCTGAGGATATTATAATCCCAGGATTCAAAACCGATCCCACTTAAAGCCGCGGAGGTACGTTTTTTTAAGGGTTTCATTGAAAAATGCTCCCTATGAGAGGAATAAAAAAATCTACGCCGGAAGTAGAAATTTCTTCTTGTAGAGATTGACCTGAGGATATTATAAGCCCAGGATTCAAAACCAATCCCACTTAAAGCCGCGGAGGTACGTTTTTTTAAGGGTTTCATTGAAAAATGCTCCCTATGCGAGGAATAACAAAATCTGCGGTGGAAGTAGAATTTTTGTCATGTAGTGATTGACCTGAGCATATTATAATCCCAGGATTCAAATTCCCTCCGACTTCAAACCGCGGAGGTACGTTTTTTTAAGGGTTTCATTGAAAAATGCTCCCTATGCGAGGAATAACAAAATCTACGACGGAAGTAGAATTTTTTTCATGTAGTGATTTACCTGAGGATATTATAATCCCGGGATTCAGATCCCCTCCGACTTCAAACTGCTAAGATAGAACCTTTTTTTTAAGATTTTCATTGAAAAATACTTTCTCCGCGGGGATTTAAAAAATCTACGCGGGAAGTAGAATTTTCTTCTTGTAGAGATTGACCTGAGGATATTATAATACCAGGATTCAAAAACGATCCGACTTAAAACCGCGGAGGTACGTTTTTTCAAGCGTTTAATTGAAAAATGCTCCCTATGCGAGGAATAACAAAATCTACGCCGGAAGGAGAATTTTTTTCATGTAGTGATTGACCTGTGGATATTATAATCCCAGGATTCAAATCCCCTCCGACTTCAAACTGCTGAGATAGAACCTTTTTTTAAGATTTCCATTGAAAAATGCCTTCTCCGCGGGGATTAAAAAAATCTACGCGGGAAGTAGAATTTTCTTCTTGTAGAGATTGACCTGAGGATATTATAATCCCTGGATTCAAAACAGATCCGACTTAAAGCAGCGGAGGTAAGTTTTTTTAAGGATTTCATTGAAAAATGCTCCCTATGCGAGGAATAACAAAATCTGCGCCGGAAGTAGAATTTTTTTCATGTAGTGATTGACCTGAGCATATAATAATCCCAGGATTCAAATCCCCTCCGACTTCAAACTGCTGAGATGGAACCGTTTTTTTAAGATTTTCATTGAAAAATGCCTTCTCCGCGGGGATTAAAAAAATCTACGCGGGAAGTAGAATTTTCCTCATGTAGAGATTGATCTGAGGCTATTTTAATCCCGTACGTTTTTTAAGAGTTTCGTTGAAAAATACTCTCTCCGCTAGGAATACAACAATCTTCGCCTGAAGTAAAATTTTTTCATGTAGTTATTGAGCTGAGGATATTATAATTCCAGGATCCAAAACCGCTCCGACTCGAGACCGTGGAAGTAAAACGTTTTTTTTTTGAGTTTCATTGAAAAATGCTTTCTCCGCCACGAATAAAGAAAATCTACACAGGAAGAATAATTTTTTGCATGTACATATTAAATTAAGGATATTATAATCCCGGAAATGAAAACCGCTCTGACCTTGAACCGCGGCCCTCTATCAGTCCTGCGATCTCTTTCGATGGTGGTGGTTCGATCGAGTGGTAGAGCATGTACGCCGATACGACCACTACCCAGAGTCGTCTCGAGCTTGATAGCAACCAGATCCCTCCGGTTGTGCTCAGGTAGTGCTGTTACCTCCACTCCCTTGATGAGAATGCACGCCCTTGGTATGTCAATAGAGGTACAATTATGCAGCTGTCCTCCCCTAATGTTCAGCCCCATGACCCACCAGCGGTATACCCTTGGTTATTGGATCAGGGAGACCTCTATCTGCTGCATGTTAACTCTTCTGCTAAGTACCGCCGCTGCAGCCGCTGCTCGGTGCAGGTTAATCTGAATAAAGCGAAGTTTCCTTACCATTTTAACTCGTGCCGTCCTCCCATTTATCCTGGTCGACCTCCTTGGGTTGGGCACAAAGCACCCGGAATACTGCCCTGCCCATCCCCAGATACGGTCTCATCGCCAAGGCCTGTAGGCCTTGTGATGAGACCGTAGGATCTTGTCCTCCACTCCCAGGACAGGTCGGACTCCTTTATCGGGGTCCTCTTGCCGATTGTGGATGACCCACCTATTTGTGGATGACCCACCTGTTTCTCAAGGCGCTTTAGTGCCGTTGCCGTCTCGATTGCAGGCCCAGGTAGCCCGGCCATCACCCTTACGTACTTTGGAAGGTCATCCGCAACTACGACCTGTAGATCGGTTCCCTCCCATTTCCTCAGGTTCGCGACACGGTGAACCCAGCTAGATAAAATTCTCAGTAATTTTGATTTCATCCCTATAGGAGGGGGTAGACTATCCGGAAGTCGTTTTGGTTAATTACCATAGACGCACCTGTATCGGAAATTTCTGCAGAGCGTACTGTGACTGATTCGATCGATCGATCTTTTCAGAATATTGTCTCACACAGTGTACCCGATATGATGAAATTTGCAGGACTTCCGATATCATTCATATGGGAGGTGGTTAATGATCAGGAAGTCGTTTTGGTCGATTGCCACAGGAGCACCTGTATCGAAATATTCTGCAGACGATACTGTTACGGAATTAGGAACAATATTTCCAGAATGATGTCACCCACGGTGTCTCAAACACGATAAAATTGACAGTAGTTCCGATTTTAACTCCATTAAGGGGGGTGAACGATCTGAAAGTCGTCTCGGTCGATTACCATAGTCGCACCCGTATCCAAAAATTCTGCAGAACACACCTCGACGGATTCAGGATCGATCTAATCAGAATATTGTCGCACACGGTGAACTCAACGAGATAATATTCCTAGGACTTCCTATTTCATCCCTACGAGAAGGGGTGAATGATCCGGAAGTTGCTTTGGTCGATTACCATGAAAGCACCTGTATCGAAAAATTCCGCATACCATACCGTGACGGGATCGAGATAAGTTGTTCCAGAATATTTTCGCACACGTTGTACGCAACGTTATAAAACTTCCAGGTTTTCCGATTTCATCGTTATTAGAAAAGGTGGACGATTTGGAAGTCCTCTTGATCGATTGAGATAGACGCACCCGCATTGAAAAATTCTGAAGAGCATACTTCGACGAAATCGGGATCGATATTTCCGGAATATTGTCGCACGCAGTGTGCCCAACAAGATAAAATACGCAGGAGTTCCGATTTCATCTCCATGAAGAGAGGTGAAGGATCCGGAAGACGTTTTGGTTGATTACCATAGACGCACCTGTATCGAGAAATTCTGCAGAGCATACCACGACAGAATCGGGATTGATCTTTCAAGAGCACTGTCGCACACGGTGAATCCAGCTAGATAAAATTCTCAGTAATTTTTATTTCATCCCTATAGGAGGGGGTAGACGATCCGGAAGTCGTTTTGGTTAATTACCATAGACGCACCTGTTTTGGAAATTTCTGCAGAGCGTATTGTCACTGATTCGAGATCGATCTTTTCAGAATATTGTCTCACACAGTGTACCCGATATGATGAAATTTGCAAGACTTCCGATATCATTCCTATGGGAGGTGGTCAACGATCAGGAAGTCGTTTTGTTCGATTGCCACAGACGCCACCTGTGTCGAAAAATTCTGCAGACGATACCGTAACGAAATCAGGATCAATATTTCTAGAATGTTGTCACACACGGTGTCTCAAACACGTAAAATTCACAGTAGTTCCGATTTCAACTCCATCAAGGGGGTGAACGATCCGGAAGTCGTCTCGGTCGATTACCATAGTCGCACCCGTATCCAAAAATTCTGCACAACACACCTCGACGGATTCAGGATCGATCTAATCAGAATATTGTCGCACACGGTGAACTCAACGAGATAATATTCCTAGGACTTCCTATTTCATCCCTACGAGAAGGGGTGAATGATCCGGAAGTTGCTTTGGTCGATTACCATGAAAGCACCTGTATCGAAAAATTCCGCATACCATACCGTGACGGGATCGAGATAAGTTGTTCCAGAATATTTTCGCACACGGTGTACGCAACGTTATAAAACTTGCAGGACTTCCGATTTCATCGTTATAAGAAAGGGTGGACGATTTGGAAGTCCTCTTGATCGATTGAGATAGACGCACCTGCATTGAAAAATTCTGAAGAGCATACTTCGACGAAATCGGGATCGATATTTCCGGAATATTGTCGCACGCAGTGTGCCCAACAAGATAAAATACGCAGGAGTTCCGATTTCATCTCCATGAAGAGAGGTGAAGGATCCGGAAGACGTTTTGGTTGATTACTATAGACGCACTCGTATCGAGAAATTCTGCAGAGCATACCACGACAGAATCGGGATTGATCTTTCAAGAGCACTGTCGCACACGGTGAACCCCGCTAGATAAAATTCTCAGTAATTTTTATTTCATCCCTATAGGAGGGGGTAGACGATCCGGAAGTCGTTTTGGTTAATTACCATAGACGCACCTGTATCGGAAATTTCTGCAGAGCGTATTGTGACTGATTCGAGATCGATCTTTTCAGAATATTGTCTCACACAGTGTACCCGATATGATGAAATTTGCAAGACTTCCGATATCATTCCTATGGGAGGTGGTCAACGATCAGGAAGTCGTTTTGTTCGATTGCCACAGAAGCCACCTGTGTCGAAAAATTCTGCAGACGATACCGTAACGAAATCAGGACCAATATTTCTAGAATGTATCACACACGGTGTCTCAAACACGTAAAATTCACAGTAGTTCCGATTTCAACTCCATTAAGGGGGTGAACGATCCGGAAGTCGTCTCGGTCGATTACCATAGTCGCACCCATATCCAAAAATTCTGCACAACACACCTCGACGGATTCAGGATCGATCTAATCAGAATATTGTCGCACACGGTGAACTCAACGAGATAATATTCCTAGGACTTCCTATTTCATCCCTACGAGAAGGGGTGAATGATCCGGAAGTTGCTTTGGTCGATTACCATGAAAGCACCTGTATCGAAAAATTCCGCATACCATACCGTGACGGGATCGAGATAAGTTGTTCCAGAATATTTTCGCACACGTTGTACGCAACGTTATAAAACTTCCAGGACTTCCGATTTATCATTATTAGAAAGGGTGGACGATTTGGAAGTCCTCTTGATCGATTGAGATAGACGCACCCGCATTGAAAAATTCTGAAGAGCATACTTCGACGAAATCGGGATCGATATTTCCGGAATATTGTCGCACGCAGTGTGCCCAACAAGATAAAATACGCAGGAGTTCCGATTTCATCTCCATGAAGAGGGGTGAACGATCCGGAAGACGTTTTGGTTGATTACCGTAGACGCACCTGTATCGAGAAATTCTGCAGAGCATACCACGACAGAATCGGGATTGATCTTTCAAGAGCACTGTCGCACATGGTGAACCCAGCTAGATAAAATTCTCAGGAATTTTGATTTCATCCCTATAGGAGGGGGTAGATTATCCGGAAGTCGTTTTGGTTAATTACCATAGACGCACCTGTATCGGAAATTTCTGCAGAGCGTACTGTGACTGATTCGATCGATCGATCTTTTCAGAATATTGTCTCACACAGTGTACCTGATATGATGAAATTTGCAGGACTTCCGATATCATTCATATGGGAGGTGGTCAATGATCAGGAAGTCGTTTTGGTCGATTGCCACAGGAGAACCTGTATCGAAATATTCTGCAGACGATACCGTTACGGAATTAGGAACAATATTTCTAGAATGTTGTCACACACGGTGTCTCAAACACGTAAAATTCACAGTAGTTCCGATTTCAACTCCATTAAGGGGGTGAACGATCCGGAAGTCGTCTCGGTCGATTACCATAGTCACACCCGTATCCAAAAATTCTGCAGAACACACCTCGACGGATTCAGGATCGATCTAATCAGAATATTGTCGCACACGGTGAACTCAACGTGATAATATTCCTAGGACTTCCGATTTCATCCCTACGAGAAGGGGTGAATGATCCGGAAGTTGCTTTGGTCGATTACCATGAAAGCACCTGTATCGAAAAATTCCGCATACCATACCGTGACGGGATCGAGATAAGTTGTTCCAGAATATTTTCGCACACGGTGTACGCAACGTTATAAAACTTGCAGGACTTCCGATTTCATCGTTATAACAAAGGGTGGACGATTTGGAAGTCCTCTTGATCGATTGAGATAAACGCACCCGCATTGAAAAATTCTGAAGAGCATACTTCGACGAAATCGGGATCGATATTTCCGGAATATTGTCGCACGCAGTGTGCCCAACAAGATAAAATACGCAGGAGTTCCGATTTCATCTCCATGAAGAGAGGTGAAGGATCCGGAAGACGTTTTGGTTGATTACCATAGACGCACTCGTATCGAGAAATTCTGCAGAGCATACCACGACAGAATCGGGATTGATCTTTCAAGAGCACTGTCGCACACGGTGAATCCAGCTAGATAAAATTCTCAGTAATTTTTATTTCATCCCTATAGGAGGGGGTAGACGATCCGGAAGTCGTTTTGGTTAATTACCATAGACGCACCTGTATCGGAAATTTCTGCAGAGCGTATTGTGACTGATTCGAGATCGATCTTTTCAGAATATTGTCTCACACAGTGTACCCGATATGATGAAATTTGCAAGACTTCCGATATCATTCCTATGGGAGGTGGTCAACGATCAGGAAGTCGTTTTGTTCGATTGCCACAGAAGCCACCTGTGTCGAAAAATTCTGCAGACGATACCGTAACGAAATCAGGATCAATATTTCTAGAATGTTATCACACACGGTGTCTCAAACACGTAAAATTCACAGTAGTTCCGATTTCAACTCCATTAAGGGGGTGAACGATCCGGAAGTCGTCTCGGTCGATTACCATAGTCGCACCCATATCCAAAAATTCTGCACAACACACCTCGACGGATTCAGGATCGATCTAATCAGAATATTGTCGCACACGGTGAACTCAACGAGATAATATTCCTAGGACTTCCGATTTAATCTCTACGAGAAGGGGTAAATGATCCGGAAGTTGCTTTGGTCGATTACCATGAAAGCACCTGTATCGAAAAATTCCGCATACCATACCGTGACGGGATCGAGATAAGTTGTTCCAGAATATTTTCGCACACGGTGTACGCAACGTTATAAAACTTCCAGGACTTCCGATTTCATCGTTATAACAAAGGGTGGACGATTTGGAAGTCCTCTTGATCGATTGAGATAAACGCACCCGCATTGAAAAATTCTGAAGAGCATACTTCGACGAAATCGGGATCGATATTTCCGGAATATTGTCGCAGGCAGTGTGCCCAACAAGATAAAATACGCAGGAGTTCCGATTTCATCTCCATGAAGAGAGGTGAAGGATCCGGCAGACGTTTTGGTTGATTACCATAGACGCACCTGTATCGAGAAATTCTGCAGAGCATACCACGACAGAATCGGGATTGATCTTTCAAGAGCACTGTCGCACACGGTGAACCCAGCTAGATAAAATTCTCAGTAATTTTTATTTCATCCCTATAGGAGGGGGTAGACGATCCGGAAGTCGTTTTGGCTAATTACCATAGACGCACCTGTATCGGAAATTTCTGCAGAGCGTATTGTGACTGATTCGAGATCGATCTTTTCAGAATATTGTCTCACACAGTGTACCCGATATGATGAAATTTGCGAGACTTTCGATATCATTCCTATGGGAGGTGGTCAACGATCAGGAAGTCGTTTTGGTCGATTGCCACAGAAGCCACCTGTGTCGAAAAATTCTGCAGACGATACCGAAACGAAATCAGGATCAATATTTCTAGAATGTTATCACACACGGTGTCTCAAACACGTAAAATTCACAGTAGTTCCGATTTCAACTCCATTAAGGGGGGTGAACGATCCGGAAGTCGTCTCGGTCGATTACCGTAGTCGCACCCGTATCCAAAAATTCTGCAGAACACACCTCGACGGATTCAGGATCGATCTAATCAGAATATTGTCGCACACGGTGAACTCAACGAGATAATATTCCTAGGACTTCCGATTTAATCTCTAGGAGAAGGGGTGAATGATCCGGAAGTTGCTTTGGTCGATTACCATGAAAGCACCTGTATCGAAAAATTCCGCATACCATACCGTGACGGGATCGAGATAAGTTGTTCCAGAATATTTTCGCACACGGTGTACGCAACGTTATAAAACTTGCAGGACTTCCGATTTCATCGTTATAACAAAGGGTGGACGATTTGGAAGTCCTCTTGATCGATTGAGATAAACGCACCCGCATTGAAAAATTCTGAAGAGCATACTTCGACGAAATCGGGATCGATATTTCCGGAATATTGTCGCACGCAGTGTGCACAACAAGATAAAATACGCAGGAGTTCCAATTTCATCTCCATGAAGAGAGGTGAAGGATCCGGAAGACGTTTTGGTTGATTACCATAGACGCACTCGTATCGAGAAATTCTGCAGAGCATACCACGACAGAATCGGGATTGATCTTTCAAGAGCACTGTCGCACACGGTGAATCCAGCTAGATAAAATTCTCAGTAATTTTTATTTCATCCCTATAGGAGGGGGTAGACGATCCGGAAGTCGTTTTGGTTAATTACCATAGACGCACCTGTATCGGAAATTTCTGCAGAGCGTATTGTGACTGATTCGAGATCGATCTTTTCAGAATATTGTCTCACACAGTGTACCCGATATGATGAAATTTGCAAGACTTCCGATATCATTCCTATGGGAGGTGGTCAACGATCAGGAAGTCGTTTTGTTCGATTGCCACAGAAGCCACCTGTGTCGAAAAATTCTGCAGACGATACCGTAACGAAATCAGGATCAATATTTCTAGAATGTTATCACACACGGTGTCTCAAACACGTAAAATTCACAGTAGTTCCGATTTCAACTCCATTAAGGGGTTGAACGATCCGGAAGTCGTCTCGGTCGATTACCATAGTCGCACCCATATCCAAAAATTCTGCAGAACACACCTCGACGGATTCAGGATCGATCTAATCCGAATATTGTCGCACACGGTGAACTCAACGAGATAATATTCCTAGGACTTCCTATTTCATCCCTACGAGAAGGGGTGAATGATCCGGAAGTTGCTTTGGTCGATTACCATGAAAGCACCTGTATCGAAAAATTCCGCATACCATACCGTGACGGGATCGAGATGAGTTGTTCCAGAATATTTTCGCACACGTTGTACGCAACGTTATAAAACTTCCAGGACTTCCGATTTCATCGTTATTAGAAAGGGTGGACGATTTGGAAGTCCTCTTGATCGATTGAGATAGACGCACCCGCATTGAAAAATTCTCAAGAGCATACTCCGACGAAATCGGGATCGATATTTCAGGAATATTGTCGCACGCAGTGTGCCCAACAAGATAAAATACGCAGGAGTTCCGATTTCATCTCCATGAAGAGAGGTGAAGGATCCGGAAGACGTTTTGGTTGATTACCATAGACGCACCTGTATCGAGAAATTCTGCAGAGCATACCACGGCAGAATCGGGATTGATCTTTCAAGAGCACTGTCGCACACGGTGAACCCAGCTAGATAAAATTCTCAGTAATTTTTATTTCATCCCTATAGGAGGGGGTAGACGATCCGGAAGTCGTTTTGGTTAAATACCATAGACGCACCTGTATCGGAAATTTCTGCAGAGCGTATTGTGACTGATTCGAGATCGATCTTTTCAGAATATTGTCTCACACAGTGTACCCGATATGATGAAATTTGCAAGACTTCCGATATCATTCCTATGGGAGGTGGTCAACGATCAGGAAGTCGTTTTGTTCGATTGCCACAGAAGCCACCTGTGTCGAAAAATTCTGCAGACGATACCGTAACGAAATCAGGATCAATATTTCTAGAATGTTATCACACACGGTGTCTCAAACACGTAAAATTCACAGTAGTTCCGATTTCAACTCCATTAAGGGGGTGAACGATCCGGAAGTCGTCTCGGTCGATTACCATAGTCGCACCGATATCCAAAAATTCTGCACAACACACCTCGACGGATTCAGGATCGATCTAATCAGAATATTGTCGCACACGGTGAACTCAACGAGATAATATTCCTAGGACTTCCTATTTCATTCCTACGAGAAGGGGTGAATGATCCGGAAGTTGCTTTGGTCGATTACCATGAAAGCACCTGTATCGAAAAATTCCGCATACCATACCGTGACGGGATCGAGATAAGTTGTTCCAGAATATTTTCGCACACGTTGTACGCAACGTTATAAAACTTCCAGGACTTCCGATTTCATCGTTATTAGAAAGGGTGGACGATTTGGAAGTCCTCTTGATCGATTGAGATAGATGCACTTGCATTGAAAAATTCTGAAGAGCATACTTCGATAAAATCGGGATCGATATTTCCGGAATATTGTCGCACGCAGTGTGCCCAACAAGATAAAATACGCAGGAGTTCCGATTTCATCTCCATGAAGAGAGGTGAAGGATCCGGAAGACGTTTTGGTTGATTACCATAGACGCACCTGTATCGAGAAATTCTGCAGAGCATACCACGACAGAATCGGGATTGATCTTTCAAGAGCACTGTCGCACACGGTGAACCCAGCTAGATAAAATTCTCAGTAATTTTGATTTCATTCCTATAGGAGGGGGTAGACTATCCGGAAGTCGTTTTGGTTAATTACCATAGACGCACCTGTATCGGAAATTTCTGCAGAGCGTACTGTGACTGATTCGATCGATCGATCTTTTCAGAATATTGTCTCACACAGTGTACCCGATATGATGAAATTTGCAGGACTTCCGATATCATTCATATGGGAGGTGGTCAATGATCAGGAAGTCGTTTTGGTCGATTGCCACAGGAGCACCTGTATCGAAATATTCTGCAGACGATACCGTTACGGAATTAGGAACAATATTTCTAGAATGTTGTCACACACGGTGTCTCAAACACGTAAAATTCACAGTAGTTCCGATTTCAACTCCATTAAGGGGGGTGAACGATCCGGAAGTCGTCTCGGTCGATTACCATAGTCGCACCCGTATCCAAAAATTCTGCAGAACACACCTCGACGGATTCAGGATCGATCTAATCAGAATATTGTCGCACACGGTGAACTCAACGAGATAATATTCCTAGGACTTCCGATTTAATCTCTACGAGAAGGGGTGAATGATCCGGAAGTTGCTTTGGTCGATTACCATGAAAGCACCTGTATCGAAAAATTCCGCATACCATACCGTGACGGGATCGAGATAAGTTGTTCCAGAATATTTTCGCACACGGTGTACGCAACGTTATAAAACTTGCAGGACTTCCGATTTCATCGTTATAACAAAGGGTGGACGATTTTGAAGTCCTCTTGATCGATTGAGATAAACGCACCCGCATTGAAAAATTCTGAAGAGCATACTTCGACGAAATCGGGATCGATATTTCCGGAATATTGTCGCACGCAGTGTGCCCAACAAGATAAAATACGCAGGAGTTCCGATTTCATCTCCATGAAGAGAGGTGAAGGATCCGGAAGACGTTTTGGTTGATTGCCATAGACGCACTCGTATCGAGAAATTCTGCAGAGCATACCACGACAGAATCGGGATTGATCTTTCAAGAGCACTGTCGCACTCGGTGAATCCAGCTAGATAAAATTCTCAGTAATTTTTATTTCATCCCTATAGGAGGGGGTAGACGATCCGGAAGTCGTTTTGGTTAATTACCATAGACGCACCTGTATCGGAAATTTCTGCAGAGCGTATTGTGACTGATTCGAGATCGATCTTTTCAGAATATTGTCTCACACAGTGTACCCGATATGATGAAATTTGCAAGACTTCCGATATCATTCCTATGGGAGGTGGTCAACGATCAGGAAGTCGTTTTGTTCGATTGCCACAGAAGCCACCTGTGTCGAAAAATTCTGCAGACGATACCGTAACGAAATCAGGATCAATATTTCTAGAATGTTATCACACACGGTGTCTTAAACACGTAAAATTCACAGTAGTTCCGATTTCAACTCCATTAAGGGGGTGAACGATCCGGAAGTCGTCTCGGTCGATCACTAAAGACGGACCTGTATCACAAAATGTTGTAGACTATACCGTAACGGAATCGGGATCGATCTATCCAGAATGTTGACACACACGGTGTACCCAACAAGATAAAATCCACAGTAATTTCGATTCCATCCCTGTAGGAGGGAGTGGACGATTCGAAATCTCAGGATCTAGCCCACGTAGCACATGGCAACGATTCGTTGTTTAAGTGTAAATTATAAAGAAGTTGACTTCAACACCAAAAACTATCAAGCGGTCAACCGGGACACTGAAAAGTTGACGAGGGCTGACGATTGAAACTCGAACGAACGTCGTAGCTTATTCGAGTCAAAATTTATAGTCAACGAGAATTATGTGACGCAGCGAAACGACCTCGAAATTGCGGCACTTCCTCCTACCACGCACGATGCAGCGCGGTCCTTACTCAGCGTTACGAATTCTTTGATCCTTTATCTTTCGAGTGGTGTTATTGAATTTTTTATGTAGGTGAAGATATGAAGATACAATGCTGACCATTAATGCCTGTAAATCTTTGAAAGAATCTTGGAAAGAATCAAAGATTCTTTTCAAGATTCTAAGATTTTTTCCAAGGTTCTAAGATTATTTTCAAGATTCTTCCAATGATTCTTCCGAAGATTCTTTTAAAGATTTTTCGGAAGAATCTTGGAGAGAATCTTGAAGAGAATCTTGAAAAGATTCTTTTCAAGATTCTTTCAAAGATTTGCAGGCATTAATGGTCAGCACTGTACAACACAAAACTGTATCCCAGATTTTGTTATAATCATTTTCTTTGAGTTACCCACCCAAATTTAAAGACGTATTCACGTCACAATCAATGAAGATTGAATAACCTGACATCTTTTTTCGTCTACAGAACAAAACAGTTTGAAAAAATAATTAAAAATTCCTATGAAGTTTTGGAAAACGATCCTGCACATCCATGAGAAAATAACAAATAATAAGAATGAATAAGAAATTGTCAGACGTAGTATTTCTATCAATTTATTTATTTATTTTTTAATTAATTATCAATCAGTAATCATTAATTGATAAATAAGTTCATTTATTAATAATCATTAATTGATATTTAATAATAATTTTCCATCAATTCACAATCATTCATTATTTTCCTTGCAAGTTTTGGAAAATGATCCTGCACATCTACGAGAAAATAACGAATAATAAAAAAGAATAACAAATTGTCAGGAGTATTATTTCTATCAATTTATTGATTTATCGATTAATTATCAATCAGTAATCATTAATTGATATTTAATAATATTTTTCCATCGATTCACAAACATCCATTATTTTCGTTCCAAGTTTGGAAAATGATCCTGCACATCCACGAGAAAATAACGAGTAATAAAAAAGAATAAGAAATTGTCAGACGTAGTATTTCTATTAATTAATTTATTTATTTTTCAATTAATTATCAATCAGTAATCATTAATTGATAAATAAGTTCATTAATTGATAATTATTCATTTATATTTAGTAATAGTTTTCCATTAATTTACAATCATCCATTAGTTGCCTTGCAAGTTTTGGAAAATGATCCTGCACATCGAAAAGAAAATGACGATTAATAAGAATGAATGTGAAAATTGTTTTATTATTTATTAACGATTAAAGAATTTTCAGGCGTATTATTTTTGTCAATTTATTTATTTATTTATTTATCGATTAATTATCAATCAATAATCATTAATTGATCATTAAGTTAATTAATTAATAAATAATTATCAATCAATAATCATTAATTGATAAATAAGTTAATTAATTAATAATTATTAATTGATATTTAATAATAATTTTCCATCAATTCTCAATCATCCTTTAATTTTTTAAAAATTTTCAATGGTGCATTTTGCCCCGGCACCAACACAACATTCAGGCTGTCGGTGAGAGTGCACCGACAAGTGAGTGTCGCTGCGCGACTCGGAACACGATCGCTCGAGATTTTAAAATTTCGGTCCCATTATTTAGATGCTTCCCGTTTTTAGAAAAAAGCGTTCCTCGTAATGAATGACCACACGATTTGTTCGTTGAAATCTCGACTTCAACATCCTTCAACTCAAATTCACCGCAAGCAACTCCTTCATTGCGAAAAATGTGAATAAATTATGTTTTGTATCTCGCAATATCCTGGATCTCATCCTCTGGACGGATCCGTACAACGCGAACCACACGAGGTGGTCAGCCTTGTCGAAAAATGATTCTACGATAAATTTCAAGTTGATCGATCAATGGGGTAACGAGTTATCGGCAAATAACCTTTTCAACTTCCTGGGGCTGTATCATCCCCTGGAGTTGACGGATTCGATTTTTTTTTTTTTTATTCCTGAACACCGTGAGATTCTCTTTCGAGTGGTGCTGGTTAGAAAGCGATTCGGCGATGGCTTATCCTCTTTTTCGAGGTAACCGCGATGTCCCGGTTTTCATGTTCCGACACAATCGCCTCGCACTCAGCCAATTTTCAACCGATTGCATTCTAACTAGTCTCATTCGAAAGGTAATTAAATTTGCTCGAATGTACTTTTTTGGTTTTCCAAAATCGGTTAAAATGTCGCCTAAATCGAAAAAATATTGTTTGTCCCACTTCAAATGCTGAGTACTGTATATGCAGGGCAAGCAATATACGGAATATACGCGATATACGAAGGGTACAAATATGAATATTTTTCTTTCGCTAATTATTATTGTTAATTATTTGCATGCTGACTAATTGTGGAGAAGGAATTTATAGGGAAAGGTTTTTGACAAAGACCTGAATTATTTCAGGATGCACATGTAAATCAAAATGAAAAACAAACAGGAATGCTTGGAAAAACATTTATTTCCGTTCATGTAAATATAGTAATGAAAATGAAAATGAAAAATGTACATATATATACATCTGAACTGTTCTAATCGATTGTTTACAATTTTTCGTTTTTGTCGTTGTCGTCATGTCGTACAGAATTTTGCAGTTTTTTTCTTATGCAGATTATTTTTTACCTGCTCAGCGTTAATGCGTGTACAATACTGCTGCATTCTGGACGTTAAAAAAATTTGTATTATTTGATACAAAATATCGTGAGCATGGAGACTACATGGATAAGACAATCCGTATAAAGAATAAACGTCTCGTAGTACGCTCATCAAATACGCTTTGAGATTGACAATGTTTTTGGAATGATTTTTCCAAAAACAGAATAAATTTGTACAGATGCGTATTTGGATGAGCCCAAGCACCACGTTGTTGCCAAATACCAAGAACAGCTTCTGGGAGAACAATGTTGTCGGTGCCAGAGTGTTCAAATGCATTTTTGCATGTTAAACATCGCACGGTATTGCAAATTCGTTTTGTTATGTCTGCCGTGTAACAATACGCAACACAATCAATCACTTCTGGCATGTTATAACTGTGCTCTGATAGGTGAATAATCTCCTCAAGTTCCCAATCATCGTGCTCAATAATTTTTTGCAATTTTTCTTTAATGGGTTTCGATGCATTTATCAAGCTATTTGGATTTTCGTATATCGTTTTGAGATCCGCCAGTGTCAGCAAAGGCTCGGTAGATTCTCCAGCAATTACTGAACAATTGCCCGACTTTGGAGGTTTCAAAATGCTATACGTAGATAGAATTTTGTGGATGTTCAAAAATGTCGGAGTCGAAGGATGATTGTTCGAACCACCAGCTTGTCTAACAAGGCCAAAATATTTCTGCAGGAAATTACAAAACAAAAACACACATGCATAGAATGGAATGAAACGATAAAAATAGGAAAAAATAGGAAAAGCCGAAACCGTTGAATTCACACAATTCCACATCTTAAGATTAGACATAATTCGCATTAAAAAATCCTACCGGGGATGAATCATAACGAATTTAACAAACCATCGTGGCCCTTTGTCAACAAACCTCCAATGCATCTTGATTCACGAGCCCTGTCAAAACGTACGGAAAACTGCAGTGCACCGTAAGATGTTCGACGAGATCCAACATTGATTGCAGCGTTACTCGTAGACCCTCGGCAGTCTGCTTCGTTAAAAAAAGGTCCTTCGATATAAGCTCTTTATCAACGTGGTCTTCCCAAGCATCTAGCTGCTGCAGTGCTGCTTCGATTTTCTACAGAAGAATTATAGTTATATAATTGTAATGGTTCGGATTTAGGAATCGACAGCCACTCATTCATTAGCTTACCTTAAAGTCGATATTACCGGGCACGACTCCATGTGTTGGATGTTTTCGGTTAAGAGCATCGAATACATCATTCATCCACTCACAAAATCGTGATGTAGCCTCGCAATCATGCAATTCTGGCGCGAATTTTTGAAAAAACCGTAGCCCTCCTGCGACTGAATTACTGAATACCTGTTTGGATTATGCTTTATATAGAAAAAAAAACGACGTTTCGGAATTATATAAATATAATTACAGACAACTTACTTGAGCGGCCAAGCGTACACGCATTTTTAACGAGTTGTTAAGAAAAATGTGGTTGGAGGTCAGCTTAGGACAAACCAGAGCTTGTCCGGGACCAGCACTCTCTCTATCCTTCTTGTATAAGATCTCAATATGCTCCCATTTAATATGCTGCTCCAGAGGATCCATCTAAAAAATATGTTAATGTTTTTTAAAAATATATTTATAAAATATCACGATCGTGTTGACAAAAATGGCGCAAAAGGGTAAAATATTGACCTGCAAAACTTTGTTGTTGTGCCAACGATTTCGGATAGTTTTCAAAAGGTGGGGCGTATCGGAAAAAACAAAGATTTTTCGACCCTCCACGACAGGATGCTCGAAGTAATTTTGAAGTTTGCCTTTCTTTCCACATACGCCCAATTCTGACCAAAATTTTCGATTTGGACTAGCTCCATCGCTGACGACCCCGTGGATTTTCACACCAATCTTTTCCAACATAATGAGAGCTTTTATTATCAGCTGGGCAAGCACGTCTCCTCTTACAGGCCTCCTTGAAGCGAAAACGGCAACAGATTGGCAGAAATCACGGTGCAGCGACTGAACCATGAATACCAGACCATGATTTGCTTTTTCCGAGAAGGTTGACGATTTGGGGCCTTCTTCTCCAAAATCGATTAATCCTGTATACGTCAAATTTTTCGTGTTAACGTTAACACTTTCTCGGGTTGACATTTCATCTAGCAACAGAATCCCATGTTTTTCAATGTCACTTTTCTTGCTGTACGCCAATTTGAGGACTTCAAAGAACTCAGGATCGCATCCATACGAAGATTTGATTCTCGATAAATATCTGAAAAAGATTATGTGTAAATAATTTTAAAAAATGTATATAACCATAAAGAGGTAAGTTATTTTCAATAATAATTGTGCTCTGTAGTAGATTTTTCGTATCTCTTTTAGTGTACGTGAGACCTTCATTTATTTAATTGCGAAGCATCATTTACCTTCGAACTGTTCTCGAACATGGCAGGGGCAGAATTTGGTTGGATCGCAGTAACTCGTAGCCCGATGGTGATCTCATATGAAGAAGCATACACAGTAGCATCCACTGTTCCGAGTAGTTTCGTCCTTTCGAGCTCTTGTGTTTTGCGGCTTCAATGATTTGCTTGAGCACATGAAGCTGGTTTGCGGGAATATTCCCTTCCCGGGTATGCTGCTCGAGATTCTGGCTGCTGCAATTTGCGATTTTGCGACGAAACAAGGAAACCTCCGACCGCAAAATTTTTATTTTCTCCCGTGCAAGCCGTTTTGCTTTTAACACGGATCGATACTTCGTTTGCAAATCTGAAATTTTTTTTCTTTGCTCTCGTAATCCAAAAATCTTCTTTCCTTGTGTTTTGTTTCCATCTTTCCTCGATTCGTGCTGATTATTGCGCAAAGTCTTTTTCACTCTACAACAATGTGTGCAAATTTTTGCATCACAAAGGAGCAGAGGGCAAGTTTTGTGACGCCAGGTTCGGGCATTGTCCTGTTGCAATGGTCTCCTGTTAGAATCGATTTGTGCTTTCTCTGATGTCATTGATTGATGGATAACACCATGACATATAGGGACATGTAATGTAAAGACCCAGCCGCCGAAACGACTGAATCCATGCTAACTCGCCTTTACAGGCGCACGCTGCAACACCATGACCATGACATATAGTGCAACGATGGACTGTTGAGAGCAAAGTGTCCAATTCTTCAATGCTGGTTACGCGGCAGGGCATGTCAAAGTCTTTCAAACTAGGCAGCAGACCGAAAACCCTCACGTCAACCGACATGTCTTCTTTCACCATAATACTTTTCGATGAAAACATTTGAAAGGAATTCTCAATTTCCATTGTTTTATGGGTTAAGAAAAACAATAGTCTTGTCCCTGCACAACCAGACTCAAATTGTATCCACCCCAAAGGGAGACAAACTTTGCTTTTCTGGAGTTCAGAAAAATTCAGCAATACTGCATCCCTGTGCGATATCTTTGCTGTAGCTCCACCCTGCAGAAACAGATCTTCAAATGGTGGCGGAAGAGGCTTAGCTGTACCAGTTACGATTTCGCTGTCGAAGTGAATTGGTTTTGTCGTAGAATCCTGCAGAAACAGATCTTCACATGGTGGCGGAAGAGGTTCAGCTGTACCAGTTACGATTTCGCTGTCGAAGTGAATAGGTTTTGTCGTAGAATCCTGCAGAAACAGATCTTCACATGGTGGCGGAAGAGGCTCAGCTGTACCAGTTACGATTTCGCTGTCGAAGTGAATAGGTTTTGTCGTAGAATCCTGCAGAAACAGATCTTCACATGGTGGCGGAAGAGGCTCAGCTGTACCAGTTACGATTTCGCTGTCGAAGTGAATTGGTTTTGTCATAGAATCCTGATGCAAATTTTGTGAAGCAATTCCCTCGTTCGTGGATGTCGATTCATCAATTTCTTCCGCCCATAAAAAAATAGTTGGAATGCTGCCCTTCTTCAACCGAGGCACTTTATATTGACCCTGAAATTGTTCCATTCAATTTTGAATACAACAGTAAGGAAAGCGGCGGTCAGATTATGAAATCAACAATAATTATAACATTGAACAACTCAACATACCACCCCGATGACTTTTCCATTAGGATCCAAATATTCCCGTTGCCAACGAATTTCATTTTTGCGAAAATGTTTTTCGCAAACTGTTGCACCAGCTTTTACGTCTTCGCGCTTCACAGCACTTTTCCACTGCCTTTCACTATCTACATTCTTCGGAATAGTAAAAAAGTGCACTTTTTCCTGGTTTGAGTTGTACCCTGAGGTACAACCCGGTACAATGCACTTCGGCATAATAAACAAAGACGCACTTCGCAATTCGGTCTTTTAACCTTCGTTCCACGTAATAAATGAGTATAATTTAATTAATAAATTGATCAGTCCCGAACGTCTCGAACCACTCACAAGACCCGCAAGACAGAAATGCACATAACCTTCCTATCATAAAGTATAAACATCGAAATAAGAGTTTTAACCGCGCATGCGTAAAACAAGCCGGCCAGGCGACTACATGCGCTGCGAAGCGGCCTACAGTGTAACTACGAAACGGCCTGAAATCGCAAAAAAATTTCGCAATCGAAATAGTAGCCAGTGTCAGGGGGCTGATTTCGATTAAAGATTTATATTCATCGTACATCGCTTTGCACCAATTTTTGTCTTTTAGAGCCTCTGACACGGATATATCTTCTACTTCACCCAGCATTGCAAAATTTGCTGTTTTCATTATCCAATTTGTTTCATAATCTGCGAACCTTTTTGACTTTTTCAGCTCACGACGGCTTCGCAGATTTATCCCCTCAGTTTCATTTGTAACTACAACGTTTTCGGCTATTTCGGAGTCTTGACTTTCGTCCGGTCTACTGGCTCATTTTCAGGGAGTTCATTTTCGTTTGCATTTTCGGTTAACTGTACTTGCAGTTCGGTAGAGCTTTTGTTCAGATGACATTTTTCATAAAAGATTACATTTCCGGAGCTTATTACATCATTTTTCTCGTTTGTATAGATTCTGTAGCTCGGGGAGTCCAAGTCATAACCTACAAAGATTCCCTTTGTCGATTTCTTGCCGATTTTTGTTCGCTTATGATTCGGTAACAAGGTATAACATTCGCATTCAAATGTTCTTAGTTTATTTATATCGATTGTGCGCCCGAACCACAATTCAGATGGTGTTTTTCCCTTTTGCGAACTTGTGCCTGTTTGATTTATTGTAAAGAATGCATAATTGATTGCCGCTGCCCATATTTTTTCATTTAAATCTCTGGCTTGTATTGCAGTCCTACCTGCCTCGACGATTGTACGCATTTCTCGTTCAACTATCCCATTTTGTTCTGGCGTATATGCGTTTGATTTACTGTGAAAGACTCCTAGATTTTCTAGTTGTTTCTTCGTGTCTGAATTTTTAATTTATGTACCATTTTCTGACCTTAAGCTTTTAACCTTTTTTTCGAATTGATTTTCGACCATTTTTAGAAATGTGTCCAGTTTGGCGGCTGCTTCATATTTAGTTTTTAGAAAATACACAGTTCGATAATGTGTGAAATCGTATTTTAATAGCAGGAAATATTTAGATCCTTTTAGAGATCTGATGTCTATTTCCCCTAGGTCTACATGTATAAGCGGCCTCGAAGCTACTTTGGTATTTATCGGGTGGGACACTCTGTGCTGTTTTCCATAAACGCATCCCGGACAAACGTAATCTTCCCAATCATCAATGTATTTTACCCCTTACTTATCTAATATCCTTTTGACATACTTGATATTTTGATGGACCATGCGTTCGTGCCATTGTTTGATTGAAACGTTGACTAGACAACTTTCTGACGAAACTGACTCATTTTTCGGACTTTCAGACTTCCATGCGAAACAACATTTTGAATAAGCTTCCGTCTCTACTTGTTAAGGCTACGATCTCACGTTCGTCTTTGGTCATGAAAACGAAATTTTCCGAATCGGCAGTCTGACAAGGAAAGGTCACGAGGTGTCCCCCTCCGATTTCGATAAACTTTTGATATGTTGTTGTCCATCGAAAAATAAGAGACACGTATTTTTTTTTATAGGCGGTCACGGCGTGTTAAGGGGTGAAATCAACCCCCAAAGTTGGTCATGTTAGGGGGTCGGTCAGCTGTTTCACATAGAAAGAGTGTACCGATCGGAATGAAACCAATTCCATGATATTGCTTATGTCCAGTAATGAAAAACACATGTCCATTTTTTCACGCAACCTTGTTTTAAGGGGGTGAACTACCCCGTGACCGTTTTAATTTTAATGTATAAAAAAAAGTTATTGACTGATTTTGATAAAACAAAAACCAAGTTGAAGAGCAGCAAAGAATAAAGTTTACGTGTTTTTGGATTTTTAAAAAAAAAAGCTTAGGGTGGTTTTTAGCTGTAGGGGGTCAGTCAGTTGTTAGAGTGAACCGATCGGAATAAAATCAATTCCATGACATTGCTCATATCGAGTAATGAAAAACACATATTCACCGTTTTACGCAACCTTGTCTTAAAGGGGTGAACCACTCCGTGATTGTTCTAATTTTCATGTATAAAGAAAAGTTATTGATTGATTTTGATAAAACAAAAACCAAATTGAAGAGCAACAAAAAATAAATTTCACGTATTTTCAGATTTAAAAAAAAGTTTAAGGGGATTTCCCCCCAAAAAAGATGTCTTTATTTTTTGTATGGAAACCATTTTTTTCGATCTCGACAACGATCTCATTATTTTATGCACTCATTGTCACGTCTATGACAATATTTTTACATGAAGATTCATTATTATTAGCAGTTGAGAGATTAATTATTGTTACCCTAATCTCTCATGTAATACTTTACTTCATTACACTGTCAGTTATTGGCTATATTCAAATTTGCTCACGTTTCAAGCTGGATGTTTGCTCAAAGCGTATGAACAGTGCGAGAGTATTATGTATTTGGTATCTTCACGTCGCGCAAATACAATAAACAGAACTAATCATAATCTTATAGGGACGAATTTACGCATCACTCTCCAAAAAATGCTCAATGTTATTTTTACTTTGGCCCTTGTCCAAATAAATATGACGTTACCTGCGCCCACTTGAGATAAAGAAACTCTAGCTCATCTATTTATAAAAAGAATGTTGAGCAATAGTTTCAGTTCCGTTTCGTCTGTTGAGCTCTTATTATCATATTAGCCGTAGAGAGTGAAGTTGATAAAATGTATATCAATCCAATGAATGTGATAAGACTTTTACTCATCACCTTTCAAGCATTGGATCTTCCTGATAGTCCGGTTAACAACGATGAAGTAGAGTTGAAAGAAAATATATAAAAGATGTTAAAGGACGCCATGAACGAGTTTAATCATCGGGAAATGATTGAAGATACTACATTAGACTTTCAAGAACCGTTCAAGGATATAGTAGTCGAAGCTGTGGAAGAGAATAACGAATGGAGTTCTGGAGTAGCTCGACTTGATCCCATGACTTGTTCCGACGACGAAGAAGATTTGAGCTATGACTACAAATATAGAGCCGTTGAATATTGGAGAAGTGCTAAAACAAAACAAAATCTGAAAATAGAAACGGTTCAAAATAAATTCAAAAAAGTAAAATCAGTGCACCAGTTGCGACGTTGGGCTCACCAAATAAATCACGGAGGAACGTACATGGAGAAATTATCACGCATTTCAGAATATACTCTCAATAATCTAAAATATGCTATAGAATCAGGTCTAATTGTTCACGATGTTGATATTCGAAGATGGGCTTTACGAGCACAACAATTGATTGGAAATGAGGATATTCGTTTTCGGGCTTCACATGGATGGATACAGAAATTCAAAAAAATTCATCGTATAACTAGCAGGAAAATAAATAAATTTATTTCAAGGAGGACCCTTGAATCAAAAGAAACATTGCAAAAAGACGCAGATAAATTTATTTCTGAAGTTCAATTAAAAATCAGACAGTAAGGTTTAAAAAATATTTATAATTCCGACCAAAGTGGATTCCAATTGGAAATACATTCAGGACGAACATTAGCGGAAGAAGGTACGAAACAAATAGAATGCCTTGTACAATCCGTTTCGGCGACAACACATAGTTACACGATTCAGCCAACAATATCAGGAGATGGAAAACTTCTATCCCCGCTTTTGATAGTCTTGAAAGAACCATCTGGACGATTGGGGCCAATAGTAGAAAAAAATATTTTTCGACCAGCGAATGTCTTCATAAGTGCTTCTAAATCTGGCAAACTCACATCAGGTATATTGCAATTTTGTATTATTGAGATGTCCAAAGGGATCGTGAATATGAAGATATTGTGACTATGATATATTGAATTCATATTCCCTTGCAGAACACTTCAAAGCATGGCTTAATGAAGTTTTCTTTCCGAACGTTGGTGAGAAGAGTATTCTTTTGATCGATTCTTGGAGTGGACATTGCCGAGAAGCTGTTAGGGAAGCCACACCACTTGATAAGCAAGTCATCACAATGATTATACCAAAAGGCACAACAGGAAAAATTCAACCACTCGACGTCTACGGATTCAGAATCTGGAAAAATTATGTTAAACACTTTTCGGACAGTATCATGTTGATGGACTATGATTTAGATTTGCATTTAAGAAACAATATTATAAAATTACAATCCCTTGTACATAATCAACTATCTTCTCCGAGGTACGAAAATTTGTTTCGATATGCTTGGTTCAAAAGTGGTTAAATAAAAGAACGACCAAACTCTTTTGAAAATCCCGTCGAATTCACTTATGGGACGTTATCGCAATCCCAATGTGAAATTGAAGGCTGTACAAATGTAGCTGTAGTGAGATGTTCTTGGTGCAAAAAATCACTTTGTTTTAAACATTTTTTCGAGGAATACCACTACTGTTCTACATATAACCATTGAATTTACAACTAATCAAGTAAAGTACAAATAAACCAAATTTATATATGTATTAAGATTCGATTGTATGTGCTATGCTTGAAATTTGTATTGCAAACCAAAACTCCGATATATAAAAATTTTAATTTGTTTCATATTATGTCTGAAATGCAAGAAAATTGAAATATAGCCAATAACCGACAGTGTAATGAAATAAAGTATTACATGTGAGATCAAGGTAACAATAATTAGTAATTATTCTGTCAACTGCTAATAATAATGAATCTTCATGTAGAAATATGATTACAGACGTGAAAATAAGTTCATAAAAGTAATGAGATAGTAGATATCAAAAGAAATGTTTTTCATACAAAAAAGTAATCTTCCTGGGATGAAACGCACTTGAGCTTTTTTTTTTGAAAAATCCGAAACACGTAAACTTTATTTTTTGCAGCTCTTCATTTGGTTTTTGTTTTATCAAAATCGGTCATTAACTTTTTTTTATACATGAAAATCAAAACGGTTACGGGGTGGTTCGCCCCCTTGAGACGAGGTTGCGTGAAAAGGTGAACATATGTTTCTCATTACTTGACATGAGGAATATCATGGAATTGGTTTTATTCCGATCGGTACACTCTTTCCATGTCAAACAGGTCACCGAACGCCCATAGTTGAAAACCCCCTGAATTTTTTTTTTGTAAATTCCAAAAATACGTTAAGCTTTATTTTTTACTGCTATTGAATTCGGTTTTAGTTTTATCAAAATCGGTCAATAACTTTTGTTTACATATGAAAAGTAAAACGGTCACGGGGTGGTTCACCCTCTTAAGACAAGGTTGCGGAAAAAGGCGAACATGTGTTTTCCATTACTCGACATGAGCAATGTCATGGAATTAGTTTTCTTCCGATCGGTACACTCTTTCCATGTAAAACAGCTCACCGAAGGCCTACAGCTGAAAATCCCCTCAAGTTTTTTTTTCCGAAAAATCCGAAAATACGTAAACTTTATTTTTTGCTGCTCTTCAATTTGGTTTTAGTTTTATCAAAATCGGTCAATAATTTTTCTTTACACATGAAAAGTAAAAAGGTCACTGGGTGGTTCACCCCCTTAAGACAAGGTTACGAAAAAAGGCGAACATATGTTTTTCATTACTCGACATGAGGAATGTCATGGAATTAGTTTTCTTCCGATCGGTACACTCTTTCCATGTGAAACACCTCACCGAAGGCCTACAGCTAAAAGCCACCTTAAGCTTTTTTTTTTGAAAAATCCAAAAACACGTAAACTTTATTTTTTGCTGCTCTTCAACTTGGTTTTTGTTTTATCAAAATCGGTCAATAATTTTTCTTTATACATTAAAAGTACAACGGTCACGGGGTAGTTCACCCCCTTAAGACAAGGTTGCGGAAAAAGGCAAACATGTGTTTTTCATTACTCGACATGAGCAATGTCATGGAACTGGTTTTCTTCCGATCGGTACACTCTTTCTATGTGAAACAGCTGACCGACCCCCTAACATGCCCAACTTTAGGGGTTGATTCCACCCCTTAAAACGCCGTGACCGCCGATAAAAAAATACGTGTCTCTTATTTTTCGATGGACAACAACATACCAAAAGTTTATCGAAATCGGAGGGGGACACCTCGTGACCTTTCCTTGTGAGTATAACATTTGTCCAGTATTTTCGTTACTGAGAATAGATTGAAAGGCATCTTTGGTGTGTGTAGCACGTTTTTTAATTCAATTTTGCACCATTCTTGACCGTTAAACGCCTCTAATTTAACGTTGCCTATACAAATGCCCTCGATTTTAGTTGCATCGCCATTACAGGTTTTTCAAGCTTCACGTTTCAAGCTCACCTACTCGACATGCGAAGTCATATGCTGTGTCGCAGCACAGTCTTGATATCATAGTTCATTACAGTTTTGCTTTGAATTTATATAATTGACATTCGCTGCTGATAATCAGAGCGCACTGTGGGTAGATTCACAGAAAAATCGGCAAAACTAGGCCGATGTGCGTACTGAAAAATGCAATGGTGATTCTTAAGTTTTTAACCTCGCTGATTTCAAATCTGGAATCAAAATTTCGAAAAAACAAAATGGCGGACCGGAAGTGACTATCTGCGTTACTAAAAAGAATCCGATTTGAGTAGGGATCGGTAAATTAGCGGTTTAAAAGTCACTGATTAAAAATCTCAAATCCAAATTTTGAAAAAACAAAATGGCAGACCGGAAGTGACTATCTGCGTTACTAAAAAGCATCTAATTTGAGTAGGGATCGGTAAATTTGCGGTTTAAAAGTCACTTATTGAAAATCTTGAATCAAAATTTGGAAAAAACGAAATGGCGGACCGGAAGTGACTATCTGCGTTACTAAAAAGAATCCGATTTGAGTAGGGGTCGGTAAATTTGCGGTTTAAAAGTCACTTATTGAAAATCTCTAATCAAAATTTCGAAAAAACAAAATGGCGGACCGGAAGTGACTATCTGCATTACTAAAAAGCATCCGATTTGTGTAGGGATCGGTAAATTTGCGGTTTAAAAGTCACTTATTGAAAATCCTGAATCAAAATTTCGATAAAAAACAAAATGGCGAACCGAAAATATATTTTTATCTTACTCATAAGCAACTTTTGCTATCAGAAATCAATATTTGTGTTTTGAAGGTTGTTTTTTATAAATTTTGAATGAGATTTGGGGAAAACAAAACGATTGTCTGGAAGTGAGGGAAAGTTTTCAAATAATTTCGGAAAATTAGTTATAAATCATTTTTAACGAATTTTATTGATAAATACATTTAAAACAGCAATCGACACTTAACGAATTAAATTTTACCGAAAATAATACGTGCGTTACATAGAATAATTAATAATAATAATAATAATATTAATTATTAATAATTATTCCTGATTTCAATATTAATCATAATCGTCAGCGTCGGAATCGCGATCGCCGTCGTCAGAGGAATTGGTGGATTCTGATTCGTCACTCGTGTATTCCATTAATTCACCTAAACCATACTTATCGCGAGAACTATCGGTACAGAGCAAAAGTTGCAATGCTTCTGGTGATAAACTTTTTGCTTTTTTCGGATACTGCTTGCCCATGCTCGATATGTACGGATCTGAAGTTAAGAGGAGTCGATTGAAAACGTCTTGCATGGTCGCTGTTCTCGAGTGTTTTCGAGCAAAACACTCGCGATATTTTTTAATATCCTTGTTACGGGCTTCCTGTGCGTCTTCCGACATTTGCCCGATAGGAAGCGGGGACCATTCAATTATCAAAGGACCGTGAATCAAAACTTTGTGAACCGTAGTTGGCATGCAGTACCAAGAATACAAAGTTACGAACATTTCGGCGGTTTCAAGACTATATTGTTTGAAAGCAGTTACATTTACGGCAAAGCCACTTGAAAGAACTTGCAATATTATGTGGAATCTTTTCATAATATTCTCGTCCAAACCCAAAATTCTTGATGAAATTTGAGTATTTTCGAAAAAACGTCGCGCAGTGTTTCCGTTCTTACTGCTACCAAACCCTTGTTTCGGTTTATCAACATCAAGATGCAACTCTTTCTTGAATGTGGCTTGAATAACTCGTTTTCGCTCAGCAACTACTTTTTTTTCTTCATCTTTTCGAGTTTGCCACTTGTGAACACCGATTTTATAGCCGATGTGCAAGAAGCACTCAAAAAAACGGATCCACGCATGCAACGTTGATAATCCAAGTTCGAGTCGAGTTCTGTCAACGTCTACAGTTTTCATCAGCTCTATGTCATTAAATTGCGATGATGTGAGATTGCATATATAGCAACGCATTGCGGATTTTGTATTTGTCACGGAGTTGCAAACTTTGCCGTCAATCATAGTGAAATACAGCTCGTATTTAACAGTAACTTCCTTCCCGTCAATAAATGTCGTAAAAGGGGTGAGAGACTCGATCTGATTATCAACGTGTTGCCGTTCCTGAATCGTTGACGACACAGTTTCTTTTAAAAATTGAATTCTAATAGGGCGACAATACCGTGGAGATGAGGGCCTGGGATTTTTCCAAAGGACGAATTCTTTTTTTGAGATATCCGGTCCTAAAATTTGCAATGGATCTAAAGACGTTAAAAATATACTCGCATCAGAACTCTCAGCATTCGTAAACTTTTGTTTGTATTCACTGTGCCCAGAGCTTCCATCACAACCCCATTTACAAATTAGTCTTAAATTCTTCGATTCTTCAGGGCGCAAAGAGTTAATCACGTCAGTTTGCAACTTTAGAATTCTGTCGCAAGTGTGATCAATCAAAGACTGTAATTTCACTTCGGCTAAAGTCTCAGTTACCGTTATATCTGAAGGGTAACAACGGTTTTTAGCAGCAACGACTTTTGCGTACGATGGATAAATAGCAACTTTTTTATTTCTCAAAGATCGCCTGATGTCTATGTATTGCTGTTTTGTTAGTTTTGCATTTACAAAATCTATCAGTGCTTCATCTCCAGACATCTCCTCTAACCGTGGATCTATCGACGATTCATATGCTGTTCGGTATCTCGCAGCTCTTGAGGGAGATTTTGTTGTGATGTTTTTTAAAATAGTGGCAGCATCGTTTAATCCTGCAGAACTGAGTCTCATCCTGGTGGCCAAACTTAATTCCTCCACGCAATGCTTTTCACTGACTTCTAAAGCCCTTCTTTTCTTGGTACGTTCACTCGACTCTTCGAAACTCAATTTTCGAGGTCGCCCAGATACACCTGAAGTTGATGGCTCTCCAATTGGTTCCGTACAATTCTGAAAAAAATAGCGCGAGCGTTATACTATACATCTTGACCCATAACTCGAGTTTTCGAAACATCAATAAAATTAATTACCAAAATAGTTATTGAAGTTTGCAACCATTTTTCATTTTTTTAAAAAAATGCATCGTGGCTTCTGTGCACTTCGAGCCATCTACTTTTGATATTACAAAGTAATTTTTTTAATGAATCCTTTTCATTGTTGTCAATCGTGAAAGATTCGGATGACTCAAGAGTAATTTTTTCCTCAAAAATCTGAAGTTGCTCATCCAGGCACAATTTAAATTTCTCCTTAATCATTCCAAAAATATCCTGATAAGTGCACGTGTAATCCATGGCACGTGAACCTAGAATAAAACAAGTATGATAAACATTTACTAAAAATGAATGTGTTCATGGGAAAAATTTTAATCTAATTGTAAATAATAGAATAAATTATTGTAACATTTTGAACACCCGTTACATGAATCATGACTCTTTACGAATAGATCACTGGGTAGAAAATTATTTTATATTCCACAAGGTCCGGCTATTGTCCCCAGCAGGTATACGTTTACCTGCTGGGGACTATGCGCCCAGCCTGAACAAAGAAGCCAAGCGTTGCGCGACATGAGAATTCCGGTTCCCAAAGCCAGATATGCAACAATCTGCAGAATTTTTTTTATAAATTCTAATCTTAATAACATTATCAATAGGCTACAATGTTCAAAAGTCTGGGATCTCCTGGGATCACAACTATTTTTATACTTCTTTTGGAAAAATAAATTTACAAGCTTGCTTAAAATGCATACATTGAACACTCTTTTATACATACAATATTTCAAATTTCAAAAAACTATTTGACATGATAATATTCTACATACCTTCAAGATTATCTCCCATTTTACCGATTTGAAATCGGTAGCGTAGAACAAAATATATTTCACTTTGCGCGAATCGAAAATTTCAGCGTACAAAATCGCTACGTTCTTCACTCTCGAACGGTCGAGTTCAGACTGTCGTAAGTCGAGTACCGCGAAGGGTAGGGACCGGTCCTTTTACAATAGGGCGTACAAATACCTGGTCTTTGAAATGACATACATAGAAATACGAAATGAGAACACTCAATTTTTGGGTTTTGCCGATTTTTCTGTGATTCTGCCCACAGTGGAGCGTTATAAATGCTCGTCTATCGCCTTTATCGTTTTTCGATTCATTTTTATCAGACTTTTCACTCTTCTCTTTGTTATTGCTACAGTCTTTCGCGAATGACCCTTTTTCTTATATATATTGCAACCATAGTTTTTCTTACAATACTCTAAATACTTGGCGCATGGTTTGCTTTTACTGTCTTCTTTATATGGCCTATTTTTCCGCATTTGTGTCATTTAATTGTCTGACTTTGCGCTTTATTGTCTTTTCCTGTCTGTTTTGATATTAGAGCATTTCGACAACTTTGACTTTTGACTTTACTTTCGTTTAATATGTCTTCTTCCAAATGTAAAAACCTGAAAAATTTATTCAAATTTTTATCGGCACTGTTCATGCAATCCCAAGAAGTTCGGAAATGATATAATTTTGGCGGTAGCATGTTTAAGATTCTTGACACGATCCAACTTTCTTTGATTTCCTCGGCTTGAGCAGTTAATTTATCATAATATTGTTTGATTTGCATACAATTTTCAATGACGGATTTACTTTCATCGTATTTATAGCTAAAGAACAATCGTTGCAAATTTTCAATGCTAATAACTGACTTTTTCCCGTAGAGAGTTTCTAATTTTTCGAGCATCGAGCTCGCTGGCGTACAATTGCAAATTTTCTTTGCTATATTTCCACTCACGTTTAGCCGTATGAGCGTTTATGCTTCGATGTCCTTTTTCAGCCATGCCTTGACAGCTGCTTGCGTCTCTGCTCCATCCGGTCTGACCTCGACGCCGGTTGCGACTTGGAAGAGTTCCCTCGTTTTCAAGGTTAGGTTGAGCTCGAATCTCCATGACTCGTAGTTCACTCTGCCTTGATTATCTTCAGCGAGATTCTCCAACTGCGCTCTCACTGTGTCCATGTCTCGATGTTAACCCTGTGATGTCTCGTTAATTTGTGTTTCAATTTCTCGTATAACTTGGGTCATGCCTGGTCTATATGCCTGGGTCTATAACCTGTTGTGATTTCGGACGCGCAAGAAATGAGAACACCTTTCTTCCCGATGTAATTGCTTTATTTGATACCATCACCGTTTGAAGAAATAATTGTTGTTGTAGAAAAGGAGAACAAAAAGACGCCTGCAACATTTACAAAAGTACGATACTCATGTTGCATGGCTGTTCACGTGGGTGCACGTTTTCATTTCGCTAAATTCTATTTATGCTGTTTACATACCTTCTTTTCTTACAATTATATTTATGTTGATGTATTGATTTGTTCTTTCTTATTTGACTAGTCTTTATTTCGATGGGTCTTTTTGCCTGGAGATATTCTTAGATTCTATTCTTACATTATGCTTTTTGCTTGCACGTTCTTTTCGCGATTCTTTCTTCAACTGTCGATTCTTTTGCGCATGTCGTAGATATCGCGTGATCGTAAGGGCGTGTTCACAATGTCCTCTTAAGTCTAATTCTTGTGTGTTAATTATCCATTGTTGGTAAGGTAATTAATTCTCAACGTTTAGTGTTACCTAAAAGTATATTGTACACCAATTTTCAGGTCTCTAGCTATAATACGCTTTAGAATACACCAAAAGTTATATTTCAAACTTTTTGCGTATTCGACTGTTCGGAGCTTAGGCAAGGCGCGAAATGAAAAAGAAAAAAATTTTTCCAATAGTTTTTGATCGGAAATTTTTCACGCTTTTCGAAGAAACTATCAGCGATTTCGAAAAAAACGCATTTATTTAATTTTTGGTCAAAAACCGAAAAAATTGATTTACAAAAAACGAGCATAATTTAATTAAGCGGAACAATTGTTTGTTATGTTTTGTATATATCTGAAAAGTCACGATATAAATTTCAAGTTGGAATTCGCATCCGTTTACGAATGCCAAATCTTTTAGTAGGATAAAAATTCTTAAATGCCGTGTTTTTCGTATTCAACGTTTCTCTGATATATGTATAGAGTTTTTTTTTTACGAATTTTGAGTTTCATACATTTTAAATTTATTAAATTTAAAATTCGTTTAAAAAACTATATAATGTATCAGAGAACTGTTGAATACGAGAAACACGATATTTAGGAATTTTTATCCGACTATAAGACTTGGCATTAGTAAACGGATGCGAGTTCCAGCTTGAAATTTATATCGTGCCTTCTCAGATATATACGAAATATTAAAAAAATTGTTACGCTCAATTAAATGATGCTCTTTTTTTGTAAGTCATTTTTTTCGGTTTTTGGCCGAAAATCAAAAAAATTCTTTTTTTTTCGAAATCGCTGATACTTTTTTCGAAAAGCGCGAAAAATTTCCGATCGATAATTATTGTAAAACAATTTTCTCGATTTCATTTCGTGCCTTGCCTAAACTCCGAAGAGGTGAATACGCAAAAAGTTTGAAATATAACTTTTGGTGTATTCCAAAGAGTATTATAGTTAAAGACCTGAAAATTGGTGACAATAAGTAGAGGAGCTATGAGAGTTCGAGGCCACTTTAACTCGATATCAAACCCAAACCGTCGGTAAGGTAGGGATCCAAACCCAAACCGTCGGTAAGGTAGATTTCTGTACCGCGGTCGGTAAGGTAGGTATCCAAACCCAAATAAACCCAAACTTTTCGAAATTTTTTTTAAAACCCAAACCGAAAAATTCCTATTTTTTTAAACCCAAACTTTTCAATAAACCCAAATAAACCCAAACCGAAAAATTCCTATTTTTTTAAACCCAAACTTTTCAATAAACCCAAATAAACCCAAACCGAAAAATGCCTATTTTTTTTTACCCAAACGAAAAAATTCCTTTTTTAAACCCAAACCACATTTCAGTGGTTCGTGTCCGAGCTATCTTTTTTCATCCTCGGTTTGGAAAAATTTCGGCCTTCACCGACGTTGCTGTCGCTGAATTTTGGCCCCTCCGGACGTTGAAATTTTGGCCTCGCCGTCGCTAAATTTTGGCCCCCTCCATCGCTGAAATCATAATTTGTCCTCGGCGTAGCATGAAATCATGATTTCAGCTTCGACGCAGCTGAATATTGGCCTCGGCGTAGCTGAATTTTGTGCTCTACCTAGCCGGAAATCACAATTTTTAGCTGAATATTCCAGTTTTGTACACTGCAGAAAAATCATCATTTGGCATCTACGTACCTGAATTTGGCCTTGGCGTAGTTGAAATTTGGCCTCGGCATAGCTGAATATCAGAATTTTGGCCTTGGCGTAGGTGATTTTGGCCTCGGTGTAGATGAATATCAGAATTTGGCCTCGGCGCAGCTGATTATTGGAATTTGTTTCCTTGGCGTAGTTAAATATTCTAATTTTGGCCTTGGCGCAGCTGATTTTGGCCATGGCGCAGCTGATTATTTGAATTTTGGCCTCGACGCAGCCGAATATTGGAATTTTGGCCTCGGCGCAGCTGATTTTGGCCTTGGCGTAGCAGGAAATCAGAATTTTGGCCTCGACACAGCTGAATATTGGCCTCGGCGTAGTTGAATATTGGCGTAGTTGGATATGAAAATTTTAGACACTGCGTAGCAGGAATATCAGAATTTTTGAGCTCTACGTACCTGAATATTTGAATTTTAGCCTCTCCGCAGCTGGATATTACAATTCTGGCCTCTCCGCAGCAGTCACAGATTTGGCTTCGGCGGAGCAAAACAACATAACCTTGGCGTAGCTGAATATTGCAATTTTGGCCTCGGCGTAGTTCAATATCAGAATTTTGGCCTCTGCTTGGAGAATATCGTATTTTTTTCGAAACTTCACGTACGATATCGCAATTTTCACGTACGATACCGCAATTTTCACTTCCGGCCACGTGTATCCAGCCACGTGTACATCATGATTTTCACAATATCACAATTTTCACTTTCACATGTCGGAATTTCGACTCTCCACGTGAATTCATCCATTCACGTGGCCGGATTCGACCGATAAAGTATTGCGAGATATCAAAGAAAACGCTGACTGCAGCAATGAGCAAATCGAGGTTATGCATATCACTGCTGACATGTAGTTCTTTGATACGCTGATGGAATTATATGAACCCCCTCAATTTGCTCATTGCCTATAATACAAGGAAGAAATAATGAGAATTTATGTATTTTATACCTTGAATCGCGAAGTTGTGGAAATAAGTTGTTTGAATTTTCTCGCGGTGATTTTCACGCGTGCGCGGACTGGCCACGTCTCTCGCTGTAATGCGCGCATGTTGAATTCGAGAAAATGGCGCGAAATTTGAATTCGAACAAAATGGCGGGGGAAAATCCCGATCGCAGCAGGATTTCGTGCAGGATAGTAAAGTAAACTCTCAATTAAAATATTTTCCATTTATTGTCGTCGACATTGAATACATTCTCTTTTCATTGGCGCACCAATGAGTCCGTGTTCGCGACATCTCAAATACGCGGCAACTTCAGAGTCTTGCTTCAGGGACTCGGGTAGCTTATCCCAAGCAAGTTCGACACTACTTGCAGCAAAGTTGATGATGAAATTCCTCGGCAGTTGCGCAATGTCTTGAGGCTCCATGAATGACAAGAGCCCAGTGCGATAAAATATCGTGAGTGATCGCTCGATGGATGGAGTATTGTCTCGACGAAACTTTTCCAGCAGTATGACATTGCGGAGTGCGCAGTGGGATTGCGAATTTTGCTGATGATGATAGCAAGGTGCTATCATCTGTCCCATGTTCAGCCTCTTCAGCGACGGGCATGGTGTGAACTCACGCACGTTGAAGCCGAACTGTTCGAGCCACCGCATCTTCTGCTCGCCCTTTACATAGATGACGCTTGCATCGCCCATCATCGATCGAAGAATGGTTTCCACTTCATCGTAAGGCAGGTCACCCGAGCTCCAGGATAGATGGTGATGGTTGCGTTCCAGCCAGAGATTTATACTCTTGTATCTGGCCGGCAGGTCATGCCAACTCAATGGCGGTTTGAATAGGAAGGTTCCCGGTCTGTGGCCCAAGTTGAGTGGAACAATTGCCAGCTCTTTGACGATAAATTCGCTGTTGGCGAGCTGGAAGCCCTGTGCATCCAACACGTACTTCATCGTGACTGTGATGTGTGCTCGATTCGAGCGGCGCTTTTATAGGTGGTTCTCCCCTCTCCTCACACATTCCCCCACTCCTCCTTACATATTTCCCCACTCCTCGCATATTCCCCCACTCCTTCTTACACGCGCCTCCTCACACCGCCACTTCTGGGATAATACTCAACAATGCGATCGTGCAAAATGAGGCAGTAGGCTGTAGTTTCCGCGGGAAAATTGCCCTCAGACTCCAGTTCAAGACGGACGTCGACGGGCGCCTGCTTCAGCGCCTCATTCTGTTCCGAGCTGTCGATTACGATCAGTGGCGCATGCGCGAGGAAATCTTTTCTCGTCAGCATAGGTTCCGCAGCCTTGTCGTAGTACGCTTTCTGAAAGTTGGCATACATCTCGTACAACATGGCAAACTGATTGCGACTAACATTGAGATTGAGAGCCTGTTCCAATATGGGTAACACTGCGAGTTGAGGAATAATTTCACGTTCGTGACGTTGCAATGATCGAAGCGGCTTGCATTCGCCGCTTTAACTCCTCGTCGATTCGTTTGGAAGCCCGCAATCACGAATCGGGGCTTCTCCAGTTGATTAGCCGTTTTCACTGTCCATACGTGTTTTGTAGTGCTCGGAAACATGGGATACTCGTACAACTCCCAGGTGCGGAAACTCACAGTGATATCCTTGTCGATGTGACTGAGCAGACGTATTTTGCGCTTGTCCCAATGTCTTCAATCTCGTAACTTCCGGTTGGCAGCACAACCACCTCGTCACCCACGTAAAACTTGTTCCTGCCGAGGTCGATGTTCGGTATAGAGTTGAACGATAATACCTCCACCAGTCCGAGAACGTAGTTTTTATTTGGCGCTAGCTCAATTGGCGGAAAGTATTGCGCTTCGAGTACGGATGACGTTCCAGACAGACTGAGAGTCAATGAATCTGCCATGACGGTGCGCGCACGACTGATCAATTCTCGAAATTACAAGCTCTTGTATAGAAATTTCAGGCAGAGGCAGTGCTGCCAGAACGCCGGCACGATCGACCCCCCCTCTGTGCCCGCTGCCGTCGCCACACAATGATAGTCGCTCGTGTCTGTGAGCGAACGACGTTCGTGTCGCTTCGGGAGAGCCGAGCGCGGCCGAAGCGTCGACCCCTCGCGCGCTGTTGTTCTCCCACCCCATGGCGTCAGATATACGAACACACGTAGAAGTCGCACGTCCGTGTGCGACTACAATGTAAGCCGAAGCCGAAGCTGCCGAGGACCCGAGGCTCCGCGGAAAAACGCGGTGAGACTCGAGGCGTGACGTCACCCGGGATCACGAGCGGGTTTTTTAAAATGTAAATGATTTTTTCCCTCGGTGCTCTCCGTTATCAATGAAAACGGAAAAATTTATCGGGGAACATTATAAATTATTTTTCAGTTCATACGTTGATTGAAATGTAATAATAATAAATAATAAAAACATTTTTCGTCAAGAAATTATTTACGACTTAGTTACAAGCGATCCTAAATAAATAATTTAAAATGGAATTCAAATGTAAACCTCTTTATGAATTAAATTATTTCTTTGAAATCATTTAAATTTAAATTTGAATTTAAATATTTTTACGAAAAATATTTTTACGAAAAATATTCATTTGTGACAACAAATCAAACCAAATATTTAACAATATTTTATAAATTATTGTTATTCGATTTTTCAGCACTTGAATCCAGTGTCAGAAACATGCCAGCGACGAAAAATTATTAACACCCTATTATATAGTATTCGATTTTTTTAAATTTAATATAAATAGTAAATAGTACATGCAACATTTTTCATATTGCATATTGCACGTACATACCTCATGATTCAAACAATCTTGATGTACAAGAAAATAGCAAGTAATTGTAAGCGTCGAAAGAGCGGCGAGGCTAGTGTGCTCGCTCACACTCTTGAGGGTGCGGGTTCGATCCCATTGCCTGCAATTTTTTTTTTTTAACATACATTTTTGGAACATTTTTTTTTAAATTTAAATTTAAATTTCTCAACTCTTGATGAAAATAAATATTTTACTGTAGGTTACAACGGAACGAGATTATTTAATTGATTTTAAGCATTTTGTTCGATTAATGGTGCATGTTCATGAGCTCCCGAGGTGGCTGAAAATCGCCAAGACTATCGAAATAAGTGACATTACGATCGTTTTTGCGGTATGCCACCCAGTGTGTTCCAGGTCCATCTCTGTCATCGAGATTGACAATGGCTGATTCGCGATAACGAGGACCCCCACTCGGCAAGTCATTTCTCATAAACACCCCACGAAAATGTGGAACATCATGGCCATACTCGAGTAAATCCGCATCGGTTAGCGCGCGTTTCGGCAACTTTTTTTTTGCATCCAGATGCAAGCCGAATCCTGACTTGTGCGGCTTGAGGTAGAGACCTTTGTCGAGGGCTATAGCCTCAATCGTCTTATTGTGTCTTTGACTCTCTTCCAACTGACGCTTGGCTGCGCTAGCATCGTTCACGGCTTTGGCGATACCCGCAGCGCCACCTGCCAGGGCTCCTGTTGCACTCAAGCTGACAAGCAGAGGAATGAGAAAAGGCAAGAATCCTCCGACTTTTCCGGGCGCTGGTAGTATGCATGGGATACGCACGTGGCTCTTCCCGCCGCACAGTGGTTCAGAACGGCCTTTTCCCTGGCCAAAAGTCGAAAAGTGAGAATAATACTTTCAAAATTTCTTATTTAAGAGTAGATTCGTTATGCGGCCGTGTAGATGAAAATAATTGTTTGAAAAGTCGGCTTCAATTTCGGCCAGTAATTCCGAGTGGTGGTGGAAAGAAATTTTTCTCGAATGTTTAACGTTTCGATCCGGTTTTGGATCCTCTTCAGACCACTCGGAATTACTGGCCGAAATTGAAGCCGACTTTTCAAACAATTATTTTCTTATTTAAGGTTTCTGGGGTCGCTGATTACGAATTTGATATGAAAATTATAAAATTCAAAATGGCGGACCAAAAATGGCGGACATTTTGGAAAAATAATCACTTTATCGGTCCGAAAATTTGCACCTCGAGGTTTTCGGGATCGCTGATTACGAATTTGATATCAAAATTATGAAATTCAAAATGGCGGACCAAAAATGGCGGACATTTTGGAAAAATAATCACTTTATCGGTCCGAAAATTTGGACCGTGAGGTTTCCGGGATCGCTGATTACGAATTTGATATCAAAATTATAAAATTCAAAATGGCGGACCAAAAATGGCGGACATTTTGGAAAAATAATCACTTTATCGGTCCGAAAATTTGCACTTCGAAGTTTTCGGGATCGCTGATTACGAATTTGATATCAAAATTATGAAATTCAAAATGGCGGATCAAAAATGGCGGCCATTTTGGAAAAATAATCACGTTACCGGTCCGAAAATTTGCACCATCAGGTTTTTGGGGTCGCTGATTACGAATTTGATATCAAAATTATGAAATTCGAAATGGCGGACCCAAAATGGCGGACATTTTGAAAAAATCATCACTTTATTGGTCCGAAAATTTGCACCATGAGTTTTTCAGGATTGCTGATTACGAATTTGATATCAAAATTATGAAATTCAAAATTGCGGATCAAAAATGGCGGACATTTTGGAAAAATAATTACGTTATCGGTACAAAAATTTGCGTTATTAGGTTTTTGGGGTCGCTGATTACGAATTTGACATCAAAATTATGAAATTCAAAATGGCGGACCAAAAATGGCGGACATTTTAGAAAAATAATAATTTTATCGGTGGGAAAATTTGCACCAGAGGGTTTTCGAGGTCGCTGATTACGAATTTATTATTAGATAAATGACATTTGAAATTCTAAAATGAAGAACAATTTTGTAAAATATGTGAAAGTTTATTTTATCTCACGTACATAATACCATACAATACATATCCCATTAGATTAATGCCATTGAATTAATTAAAAATCAAAATCTGGGTCAGACAGATCTGTCGCACATGTGTCAATTTCTGCAGAGGGTGAGCTACTATTTGTGACATTATCTTCTGGTGTTGCCAGTAGAAGTTCTATTACCTCAGAGGGTAATGGTGCACTATTCTTCATTTTTAATTTTTGAAAATTTGTTATGAGTGGGTCCGAGGATGCAAGAAGCCGACGAGATTTAGCAGCTAATATTTTATGATAACTGGGATAAACTGACGCGTCCCTGTTTTCATTGGTTAATTCCCGGACCATATTGTACATTTCTTCCGTCATTTTACCGCTTATTATCAAGTTCAAAGTAACATCTGCGCTAATTTCTTGATGTACTGGCTTGGAACTTTGTGCGAATGCTAACTGATACCGAGAGGCTCGCGTAGGAGAAGTGGTTGTAATATCCTTGAGCACCTTTGCTGCAGCGTGGGACCCAGAAGCACGAAGATTCATTTCCGTTTCGAATGCCAATGCCCTTGGACTTGTTGATTTCCGAAGATCATCAACTTTTCGTCGCTTACTCCGTTCGCTGGATGATGAAAAGTCCAACGAGGGTCTTCCAAATTTGTGGCTTTCATCCGATCCTGATGTATCAGAATTAGGAGTAGGTACATCCCTGTTTTTGAAATCCGCATTCTACAACAAATCGCAATAACATCATCTCGAAAGTGAAAAAAAACGTTTAAATGAAAAACTTCAATGATATAAGAAATAGGAAAATAGACAAACCGTAATAGCTACGTCCTGGTCAAGCCATTTTTTATGAGTGGCGTAAAAGCGCTCCAGAGTTCTGTGGCTATCCTGCCATTTTTTATTCATTGTAAATAGAAGATTCCTTAGAATTTTCCTTTCATCAATTGAAATTGCGAAAGGACATCCTTCCGATTCGGTAAAATATTTTTCCAGAACTTCTATTTGTTTGTCAAATTTCGAGCCCCATTCATTATGTAGAGCCAAGAATATTTGTCTGCGCGTACAAATGATTTCTTTGCATGTTTGTCCTGTTAAAATTGAAAAAGTTGTATATATATTGTATATATTGTATATATTGTATATTTTGTATATATTGTATATATTGTATATATTGTATATATTGTATATATTGTATATATTGTATATATTGTATATGTTGTATATGTTGTATATATTATATATATTGTACATATTGTATATATATTGTATATGGGTGGAAACGCCAATTATGGACGTCGGATCCGGCCTCACCCCCTTAGACCTTCTCGCAATTTTCGCAATTCACAAAAACAGAATCCAGAATTTTTTCAGATTTTTTCCCCGCTAACTTTCGCAGTTATTATATGAGGTATTTTAGCTAATTTAACGATTTTTGTTTTATTCATTTTGACTTGCCATCTTCCAACAGAATGCAAAATTTTTCAAAAAATACGTTTTCTGCGTAAAAAAATCTCTGGTTAAAAAAAAAAATTTTTTTTTGTTTATGCACTTGGAAAGCTCTTAAAATTGAGCTTAAAGTCTAAAAAGCTGTTTTTTGGTTGTTGCCCAAATTTTGAAAATTTCTTCAATATTTTTCTCGAAAAGCTGATACAATTTTGCATGAAATATGTATTTTTCAAGATGGGGGATCTCCATAAACTAACGAGAAATTGAGGAATAAACAAAAATTGATTTTTTTTTTGCGTATACATATTGTATATATATATTGTGTATATATATATATATATATCGTATATATATATTGTATATATATGGTATTATATGGTATATATATTGTACGTAACGTAAAAATATTATGAGCAAAAACAATATTATTATGTTTTACAAATTGTGTTTATTGTTCATGAACAAGGTTTGAAATAATATTTGTAAATATATTTCGATATATTTGTAAAAATGGACGTTACGGTTGGAATTTTATTTCAAATCTTTATTCACAATGCTACGCCATTGCAACAATAATGCTGCACCATTGCAATAACTGTACTTATCTCCACAATACCTTATAAAGAGATAGAAAACATCTACGAAAAACCCTCTATACCTGGGACCTTTCAAGCCTCAGGTATAGAAAGTTGAGCGGAGAATATCGCTATTAGTCACAGTGCGTAACGCGCACACAGCGTGCACGGTAACACTAAAATCGATATTAATCAAAAACGGCAACGTTGGGGCAGCTAATTCTTGAAAATTTCATTAATAGATAGTTGAACAAACATGTCCCTGTGAATGCCAGCGTTAAAGCGTGTTAAAATTTTTTTGAATCGATACAAATGTATTTTTAAAAAAGCCAAAAAATATGAAAATCACGACTACCTTCAGCATAACATTTCATTAATACCAACAAACATTTTCGAACATTGAAGTACATGAAATTTGTCTACATACCTTCATAATCATTTTCCATTTTGGAAAAATGGAATCGGACACGTTGTTACAGAGTTATGTATGATTTTCTGGAGCACTGTAAAACTGGTCACTGAAGCGTTGCGCGCGTGTTCCTTCGAGAGGCAACTTACGACTGTCGCAGGGAAGCAGGTATACAATATTGTGACCCCTCCCTAGTGGATTGGGTGACGATGTTTTCACCCTGAAAAACCACTGAATCACGGTGATTTTTTACGGTGACAAAGTGCCCACAAAATCACCGAGATCTTGGTGATTTTAAGGTGATTCCAACGTGATTCCACGGTGATTGTCACGGTGATTTTGTGACGGTGACAATCACCGTGAGAATCACCGTGGAATCACCTTAAAATCACCAAGATCTCGGTGATTTTGTGGGCACTTTGTCACCGTAAAAAATCACCGTGATTCAGTGGTGACTTCATCCACTAGGGCTGCTTATGCGATCTGAATGCCCCAAACCCTACAAGAATCCATTTTAAAAATATCGATTTTTCAACCTTCATTTTTCGACTTTTGGCCAGCGACTCGGGCGTTTTGAACTACCGTGCGGCGAAAGGTTGACCAACTTTTCCGATGCTCAATATTCGGATTAATTCGCCCAATATCATGATATCTCAGTATCGCGTGGGCGGAAAAAAATGACAATGGTATCAAATGAAAGATAAAATTATTTCTAGATCACTAAAGCTCATAGATCTCAAAAAGATGGTCGTGTTTTTTAGTAATATCGGATTGAAATTCAAATTGGTCTCAGCGGGAGGCATATTCGCGTATATAAGAGTGCGCGGCAATCTCGACTGAGACTCTCAGTTTCTTCAATACTTGGCGTCGAGTCGCTGCCGCGACTCTTGATTAGACTGATTCAAAAAAAGCGACTATTTTTTTTTCGAAGAAACGCATTGATTACCTCTGGGAAGGTGAAAAAAGATGCCTGTTAAAATTAGAGCTCTTAATAAAAATATTCAGAGGTCCCTCTTCACATATTTTTATTTCCTATTTAAATAACACGGGAAATATTTTTTTCAAACTTTGACATTTGATATCTCAGCTTCAAGTCTATGGATTAAAATGAACGACACATATTCTTGTAGAGAATTGAACGCTCTACAAAGAAGATCTCTTATGATTTTTGATAAACTCACTCCTTCCAAAGTTATTCACGTTCTAATATATGGCTGGATCCATAATTGCTCGAAGAGCATTTCGGGGTCAAAATTTTGATTCTTTGCCATTCTCACATCTTATTATATGTTATAAGAAGTGACGATTCACCAAATTACAGCCATTTTACTCTAGAGGTTTTCGAGAAAAAAAATATTGGGTATTTCCATGTTTAGGAAAGTTAACTTTGTTACTTCCTTGCTCGCTCCTCACGAACCATTGAAAAAAATTATTAAAAAAGATTATCCCACGTGAAAAAGTCCAAATTTTCCGAAAAAAATATGTTTTACTCTGAGGGTAATAACTACCCCATAAAAACGTGTTTAAATTAAAAAATCTGCGTTTTGAAGGCGAGCACCGTAAAAAAAATCTTTTTTATTTTTTCTCAGAAAGTTTATGCCATTTTCCACAATTGAACAATTAACAGAGTGGGATGAGCAGAGGATCATCGTCGAATAAATTATCGAATTTTTTTTCGAATTTTTTTCAAACGTATATTTTTTTTCTAAAACTACATTCAATTCAACGTAAGAAAAGTTCCATAGCTATTTTCGCTACTACTAATACGTTCCGAGATATGTTTTTTTTTTAATATTGGCCATTTTATGCATGAATAAAATTCGTATCTCGGAAACTACCGGTTGTAGCCAACATTATTATAGGACCTACAATTGAATACTACAATTGAAAAAACGATGATTCGCTATTGTCATTGTCATCAACAATTTATTTTTTTCAAGAATTATATTTTTTTTCATATCTGAAGCTAATCAGACGTGAGAAAAATCTAAATGTAGTTTGAGTTATTACTCCTACATTCCGAAATATGAATTTTTGTCATTAAATTTAAAAAATAAAATTTGTTGTAGTTTTCTCAAAACTTCAACTAATCTGACGTAAGAAAAGTTTTGATTTAAATTCAACTACTGTCTATAGATTCCATGATATAGATTACTGCATCATAGCTCCTGCATCATAGCTCCCACTGAGAGCCTCTGTTTTATATTGAATTGATTTAAAAAGTAATTTGTATCATTTCTTTTTTTAACTTGAGTCGTTTTTGATTGGAAAAATTAACCAAATTGCCGGAATAAAAGTCCTATAATCAAAATAGCTGTAATCGACGATTTTCAAGATATGAATTTTGTGAATGCAAAAATTGTATAAAAATGAAAAATATTCAGAAATTCATATTTCAGAATGTATGAGTAGTATCTCAAACTACATTTGGATTTTTCTCACGTCTGATTTGATATGAAAAAATATAATTTTTGAAAGAAATAAATTGTTCATGACAATGACAAGAGCGAATCATCGTTTTTTCAATTGTAGTATTTTTTTCGGAAGTATGAGCCAATTTCACATAGAAAAGGTCCTATAATAATGTTGGCAACAACCGGTAGTTTCCGAGATACGAATTTCATTCATGCATAAAATGTCCAATATTAAAAAAATCATATCTCCCCACACAACAATAATACGTCCCAAGTACGTCTTTTGGACATCACACCAATTGTCCCGTGACGGTAATGGGATGGTCCCATGGGATACCCATGGGCTCTAAAGTGTCCGCTGTGTTGACCGGAATGGGATGGTCCCATTGGCATCCCGGAATATCCTCGGGACGTCTCTGAGACTGCAAACACAGCAGACTGGAGATATCAGTAAGATATTGTCGAGACTCCTATAAGCCGTCACCGAGATATTCCAGAATTATTAGTCACAAAATAATACGTCCCAAGTACGTCTTTTGGATGATCCCATGGGATACCCATGGGCTCTAAAGTGTCCGCTGTGTTTACCGGAATGGGACCGTCCCACGGCCATCCCGGGATGTCTTCAGGATATCTTCGGGACGTATCCTGGACTGTCAATGCAGTAGTCGATAATAATTCTTGTTTCGATTTAATTTTAATTAATTTCAATTAATTAATTAAATGTTAACAAAATGTGTACGGTACAGAGGGAGTCAGCAAGGACTCCTTGTATTTGTAATATAGCCTCTTTCGAGGTCTGACTTCTGTCGGTGTCGAATTGATATCCGTATTCGCGCTCGCCTATATAAGCATGCTCTTCACATTATCCGCATGTGAGTAGCGTTCGCCATCTCGCGGCAAGGTTGGAACTAATGCTGCGCGATGGCTGACCTCCTACAGACATCCCTAAGAGAGTTGGCTGGGATCGTTCAAACATGGTTACCACGGGATATCCTCAAGACATCCTATATTAATCTCGAGCAGACCAATGTCTTACTGGTACCTCCCACAGACGTCTGTAAGAGAGTGCGTTAGGATCGTCTTATCACGGTCACGACAGGATATCCTCAAGACATCCTATATTAATCTCGGGAAGACCAATGTATTACTAATATCTCCCATAGACGTCTATAAGAGAGTGCGTTGGGATCGTCCAATCACGGTCGCGACAGGATATCCTCAAGACGTCCTATATTAATATCGAGCAGACCAATATCTTACTAGGATCTCCCAGAGACGTCCATAAGAGAGTGCTTTGGGATCGTCTCATCACGGTCGCGACAGGATATTCTCAAGACGTCCTATATTAATATCGCGCCGACCAATGTCTTACTAGGATCTCCCAGAGACGTCTATAAAAGAGTGCTTTGGGATCGTCTCATCACGGTCGCGACAGGATATCCTCAAGGCGTCCTATATTATATCGAGGAGACCAATGTCTTCCTAGTACCTCCCGCAGACGTCTATAAGAAAGTGCGTTGGGATCATCTAATCACGGTCGCGACAGGATATCCCCAAAACGTTCCATATTAATATCGAGCAGACCAATGTCTGACTTGTACCTCCCACAGACGTCTATGAGAGAGTGCTTTGGGATCGTCTAATCAATGTTGCAACAGGATATCCTCGAGATATCTTATATTTATCTCGAGTAGACCAATGTCTTACGAGTACCTCCCATAGACGTCTATAAGAGGGACCGTTGGGATCGTCTAATCACGGTTGCGACAGGATATCCCCAAGACATCCTATATTAATCCCGGGTATAACAATATCTTACTGGTACCTCCCATAGACATTCATAAGACGTACTATCTTGGCAGGACACGAATGGGACTGTCTCAGGATGGTCCCGGGATCAATTTTGCTGTGTGGGTCGGAACATATTAGTAGTAGAAAAAATAGCTATGGAACTTTTCTTACGTTGAATTGAATGTAGTTTTAGAAAAAAAACATACGTTTAAAAAAAAATCGAAAAAAAAATTGAATAATTTATTCGACGATAATCCTCTGCTCATCCTACTCTGTTAATTTTTTCATTTGTGGAAAATGGCATAAACTTTCCGAAGAAAAAATAAAAAAGATTTTTTTTTACGGTGCTCGCCTTCAAAACACAGATTTTTTAATTTAAACACGTTTTGATGGGGTAGTTACTACCCTCAGGGTAAAACTGATATTTTTTTCGGAAAATTTGGACTTCTTCACGTGGGATAATATTTTTTAATAATAATTTTTCCAATGGTCCGTAAGGAGCGAGCAAGGAAGTAACAAAGTTAACTTTCCTAAACATGGAAATACCCAATATTTTTTTTTCTCGAAAACCTCTAGAGTAAAGAGGCTGTAATTTGGTGAATCGTCACTTCTTATAACATATAATACGATGTGAGAATGGCAAAGAAATCAAAATTTTGACCCCGAAATGCTCTTCGACCAATCATGGATCCAGCCATATATGTATATTAGACTGTGAATATGGGTGAACTTATGCTGGTACTTTCTTTAAAAAATAAGAAATTTATGTTAATGCCATTTAAACTTTTGTTTCAGGAAAGATTTTACGATATTTAGTAATAAGTTTCAACATTTTGCCGGAAACTAAAACAAAAAGTGAAATTTACGCTATATTTAAATTTAACCTTGAATAACTTTTGAAGGAGTGAGTTTATCGAAAAATCATAAGAGATCTTTCTTATAGAGCGTTCAATTCTCTACGAGAGCATGTGTCGTTCATTTTGATGCTTTGACTTGAAGCCGAGATATCAAATGAAGAAGTTTGAAATTTTTTCCCGTGTTATTTAAATGGAAAATAAAAATATGCGATAAGGGACATCTAAATATTTTTATTAAGAGCTCTAATTTTAACAGGCATCTTCTTTCACCTTCCCGAAAGTATTCAATGCGTTTCTTTGAAAAACAAAAAATAGTCGCTTTTTTTAATCAGTCTAATATATATATATTGTGACGTGACTTTTCTTAACGCATGAAAAGCCGACTCTTCGTGTCACAAAACAGCTCACGAGATCACTCAAGGATTGGGCGCCAGCTATCGCAATAAATTACGATAGCAAATTTATATTTCCATGAGCTCTCTCGTGAGTTCAACCATTTCGCCTGGCTAACTGCCCTTGAGGATGGTAGAGGGGCGCGGTTAGGGATCGTTGGAAAATACTCAATGAATACTCTTTGCAGCAAGTTTCGGGAAACACAACACTTACTTTTATTTAATTTATCGTTATTTCGGCTCGCTGAAGGCGAGACGAAATCAAAATGCAAAAAAAAAAATCGAAATTCCCTTTTTCGACACAGAATCCTTATTCACTATTAACAAGCTTTTTCCCTTTGCTTCTATATAATTTAAATATTCTCTAGAAATATCCTCGAGATCTCGTTCTCGCTTTCTTTAATCCTCGAATAACTAATTCCTCTCGGCCTCGTGGCAATATCGCACCTCAAACACAAAATGGCCGATATTTCCACGGTTTTCCCCGTTGCAACCCTCTTGTACAAAATGGCCGCTGTTTTACGATAGCTCCCGATTTTACTCAGGCCGAGAGTTCTAAACAAATTACGCTAATTAACCTATGGACTCTCGCTTCCGCACGAATAGATATTGAATCCCTCTCGGCGATTCTATTAATTTAACACCCGAACGGTAACTCGCGAATGATTTTACTCGCGGACAAGACTCTAATTTGGCCGCGCGCGTTAACTCGTCGTCGAGACAATATTGCTTCGTTTTGGAACACTTTTACCTTCGAAAATGCCTCTACTCGCGATTTTCCTCAATTCCACAACCAAAACGAGCAAAAGGACGTTCTTACCGGCATGTTTTCAGCGGAATGGTCCCGTAATGCAGCGGGAACCCAATCTTTGATATATTCGGCAGACGCGCTTTTCTTGCTTGGTACTCGATAACGGCGCGATTCCAACGTCCTTCCCCGTTCGGTACGGCGGCTTAAGTCCCCGAGAGAACTTTCGTGATCGCCCTCGTAAGCTCTGATTTCTACCCCCACCCTTAGGTGATTCGAGTCGAATGTTAGCGCGATTTGATAATCGATTGCGCGATTGATTCGAGGCGGCGGATAGATCGATGGCACGAGCGATAGAACGAGAGCGCGAACGATTCTCTCTCCCAAATTACGGACGAATGACGATAATAATAATGTTTCTCTCAAGCTGTGCGATACGACGCACAACCACGCGACGACGTTGAATTTGGCGCTCTCTCAGCGATGATGCCGAGAGCGACAACGATGGATGATGTTGGTGGCTCTCGTCGATGATGACGGTATGGCTCACGTACGTGGGCTACGTTGCTCATGGTGTTAGTGGCGAGAGCATCGAATATTGCTCTCGCTGACCCTTCTCGTTCTCGGTTAAACTGTTGCGCAGACGATGGTGTTCTCGATGCTGTCGTCGTGTCGGTAACGGCGGGAACCGCCGTTTTGCTCGAGAGAATTTTTCGGAAATACAAAATTAAATTAATATCTAACGACAAGTTAACAATTTGGCCCTGATTGTATAGTTCGAGAGGGACTCGGCCTGGGAGCGAGGTTGTACCTCGCGCGTTATCGAGTTCCTTTGTGACTCGCAAAAATACGTCACAACACCTCCCCCCCTATGACAAGGCCGACCCGGCCGTATAAGACCGAAGCTTCGCTCGAGTGGACATTTGGGCAACGAAATTGAATACAAAAAAACGTAATTTTTCGTCGCGACAACGAGTTTCCGCACGAACGATACCAACAGAGCTGTTTCATTTTTGTATAGCAAATAATTAAAGCCCTTAAGTAAGGCATGGTTTAAATAAACGACGAGCGAGATTCAAAATCAATACTAAACAAACATGCAACATAGATTACATTTAGACCGTACTTGGGGCAGATTAATCTTCTCGCACCGAGTCTTGGGATTCGTCCGCGGTCTCGTCTCGTGCGGTATCACCCCCCTCCGGCTCGTCAGCGACGGCGGGCGGAAGATACCACTTCAAATCTTCTATCGATACTTTTATCGCGCGACCCCCGAGAACGTCTTGTATCTCGTATACCACGGGGGAAAGAATTCTCACGATTTGAAAGGGGCCGTGGTATTTTGTCGCGAGTTTTGCGGCGACGTTTTGTGCGGATGACGACTAAATTCGTTGTCTTTTCAAGACGAGATCGCCGACTTGAAAAACGCGATCCCGGCGGTGACGATTATATTGCGCCGCGTGTCGCTGATACGCTTCCTCGAGGTCGTGAGTAACTTTCTTATGTAAGCGTGACAGTTCTCGCACGCGTTCCGACCATTCTTCGGGTCGTAACAAAACGATTTCGCGATTTCCCTCTTCGCGTTGACGGTACAAATTATGCGGCTTAGGCTTGCGTCCGAAGTTTAAGTACGCGGGAGTGCTACGAATGGACGTATGATACGCCGTGTTATACGCGAAACGAAATTCTGCGAGATGCGTATCCCAAGCTCGATGATCGTTCTCGAGAAACGATACGATCATCGTTTTTAACACACGATTAACGTGTTCCACGGGATTGGCCTGCGGATGGTAAGGCGGTGTCGTCGTATGGAAAATACCTCGCTCGGCGGCGAGAGCCTGAATACTTCGGTTATTAAATTCGGTACCGTTATCCGTAAGCAAGACCTGCGGGGTGCCCCAGCGAGAGAAGACCAATTCTTCTAACGCCTCGGAGATCTTTTTGCCGTTTGCTTTACGCAACGGACAACATTCGACCCACTTTGTGAACAAGTCCTGTATCGCGAGGACGTACGCATGGCCAGATCGACTTGGCGGAAAAGGTCCCATAATATCCGCAGCGACTACAGTCCATGGCTCTTCGACGACTCGACGACCCATGAGACCGAGGGGCGGTAACTGTTCGACCTTTGCGCGTTGACAGACTCCGCAATGGCGAACATGACGAGAAACATCGCGAAACATGCGTGGCCAGAAATACGAGTGAAATACTCGCTCGTACGTTTTTTGTATACCGAGATGCCCCGCTTGTGTTTCGTCGTGGCACTCGCGTAAGATTTCTGCGCGAGCGTAACGCGGTACGACCATTTTCCATTCGGAATTATCGCCGACTGGAAGCGCGCGTCGCGTGGTGCGTCGATAGACGTAGAGGCGATTGTCGAGGATTTTCCAGTAAGGAAATCTTTCGGGATGCGCGACGATGGCGGTGAGCTTTTTCGCGTACCAGGGATCACGTTCGGGATCGATTGGTTCGCGCGCGACGCCAGGATTACCGTTATCGTTGGGAACGATCACGAAATTATATTCTGGGAGTGTTTCCGGTGGTTTTGCAGCCGTGGGTGGTAAAAATTCGAACATTCGAGAGAGTGCATCGGGAACGTGATTTAGCGCACCCTTGCGATACACGATCTCGAAGTCGTACTGTGCAAATTGCAAGGCCCATCGAGCTAAACGACCCGAAAGTTCCTTAAGCGTTTGCAACCACCTGAGACTGTGATGATCGGTGATTACCGTGAAGCGATAACCTTAAAGATAAGCTCGGAATTTTTTAATCGCCCATAAGATGGCGAGACACTCCTGTTCGGTGGTCGAATAATTACGTTCCGGCGGCGAGAGTGTTCGGCTCGCGTACGCAATGGGATGTTCGGCACCGTCGATTTCTTGTGTCAATACAGCGCCGATACCTGTCATGCTCGCGTCAGTTTGGAGCACGAATTTTGCTTTGAAATCGGGACATGCGAGGGTTGGAGGGTTTGCAAGAGCTTCTTTCAAAGAATCGAAAGCTTTTTGCTGCTCAGGTCCCCATTTCCAAACTTCGTTCTTTTTCGAGAGTCGCGTGAGCGGCTCTGCGATCTCGGCAAAGTGAGGAATAAATCGGCGATACCACGATGCCATTCCAAGAAATCTTCGCAAGGGTTTTAATTTTTCCGGTCGCGGAAAAGTCTTGATTGGCTCTGTCTTCGCGGGATCTACCTGCAAGCCGTCTCGATTCACGAGGAATCCCAAATATCTCACCTCCGAGCAACAAAATTCGCATTTCTTGGGATTGATCTGCAAGCCGGCGGTGACTATACGATCGAATACCCGTTTGAGCAGGGTTAAATGCTCTTCGAAATCCTCGGTGACGATAATAATATCATCGAGGTATGCGAATGCGTAAGGTTCCATTTCCGGTCCTATTACGCGATCTAACAGTCTCTGAAACGTCGCGGGAGCGCCCGTGAGTCCGTACGGCATTCGTTTGAATTGAAATAACCCCCGATAGGGCACCGTAAACGCGGTTATCTTTTTGGACGATTCTTCGAGACGAATCTGATGGAAGGCTTGACTTAAATCGATCGTGGAAATATATTTCGCGGAACGTAAGCGATCGAGAATTTGCGTCATGTATGGTAGTGGGTACGCGTCCTTTTTCGAGATCTCGTTAACTTTCCGGAAATCCAAACAAAATCGGAACGTTCCGTTCGGCTTTTTAATCATCACGATCGGGCTCGACCAATCGCTGTTCGAAGGGTCGATAACGTCTGCCTGAAGCATACGATCGACTTCGTCATCGATTGCCTCGCGTATGATCGGAGTGACCGGATAATATCGCTGTTTTATCGGTCGATTATTTCCGACATCGATTCGGTGCTCGATTAAATTTGTCAATCCTGGGGCGTTTTTCAAAATCTCGAGCTCTTTTTCTAAAAATTTTGCTAGTCGCGTACTCTCGTTACGACCGAGTTCCGAGATTCCAAGCGATGAATTCGCGTGCTCGACACTATCTCGCGACGCGAAATTAAATTTTTGATTCGGCTCGTCGCTAAAATACCAAACGCGTTGATGGTGATCAATAACGATTTTAAATGTCTCGAGCGCGTCTAATCCGAGTAATAAAGGAACCGGTAACGATGGGAGGACTCTCGCGGAGATCATTTCTTCGCGATTTTCAAGTTTCATCGGGAGCTCCATCTTTTCGTCGCACGTAATTGTTTCACCGTTCGCGATCGTAGTCGGTTTTCGCGGCATTGATTTACGAGAAAATCCTAAACGAGAAGCTAATAACAGTCCATCTTGACCGATAAACGTGCTCGTCGAACCATTATCGAACATGGCCGGCAACGTTTTTCCCAAGATGTTTATTTTAATAATTAATACCGGTCGCGCACGTGAACTGTAGAGTGGAGTACAAAAATATTCGAGGGGATCTCTTGGGAGCGAAATATTTTTATCGATGGCCCGTACGGTCAACGCAGGAGTCTGTTCGGCCCTTATTGGCGACTCCCGTCGTCGTTTCCCGCATAACGTTTTCGCGGTGCCAAGCAACCGTTCGCGATGTGCCCCTCTTGGCCACAGTTGAAGCAGGCGCGAGGCTGTCGACGATCGAAATATTGCCGATCCTCAGTCGGTGCGTTGCGAGACGTCATCGACTGACGAAACGGGTTCGTCGACTCGTGAGCCTTGTCCGGAACGTCAATCGGACTTTTATCGCGGCGGTCGGATCTTTCGAAGTGGACGCGCACGTCGGACGGGCTTTTATCATGTGCCGGGTATGGCGAACCGGAGCGCGGCGGGAAACGCGAATAATTCGGTCGATTCGAATTTTCTCTCCGCGGTGAGTTTCGCGAATCGTTGTTTTTATTCGCCGGTCGGTTATTCTCCGGCGTTGCGCGCTGCTCCGGGAGTTTATCGGAGCACGCGCACGCGTGTTCCTCTGACGCCAACTCGTCCCACTCGAGAAATGTCGCGAAATTCGGGTTCCGATCAGGGCGCGTTTTATACGGGTCGCGATACGCGAGGGTCGGGAATCTCGAATTCGCGGGCGACGGTGGTTCGCGATTTTGTTTCCCACCATGTTCGTCCCACTCGATTTCGCGCGCGAGTTTTTTAAACTCACCGAACGTGGTCGCGTCACGGCGTCTGATAGCGCGGCGCAAGTACGGTAACATATTTCGCCACGCGTATTGCAATTGTTCCTCGAGGCTCATGGGAGGCTCGACACGATCGAAAAGCGCACGCAGACACGTGAGGAAAAGCGAAAAACGTTCGTGTTTGCCTTGCACGCGGGCGAAGATTTCTTCGCGTAGTGAGAATTGATAATCGGGATCGCCGAATCGATCCCTCCACGCGGACTCTAGATCTCGGAAAGTCACGAAGGAATTTCGGTGTGTCCGATACCACCAAAGCGCGTTATCAAAAAGGAAGAGAGGGAGACAGTCAAGAAGTTCGCTGTCATTTACCGGGAGCATTCTCCGGCCCTCTTTAATACGGAGCAAAAATCCCTCTCCGTCTTCGCCGATCACGCCCGAAAATTTTAAACCCCATTTACGCATCATTTCGTATGCGGAACGCATCGCGGCGGACGGGTCGTATGAATCGCGGCGAGAACGGGGCGACGAGTGGTATTCCGGGTCAGCTGTCATTCCCGGATGAAAATTTTCCAAATCATTTCGATTATCTTCGTTCGAACGCGGATTTTCGACGCGTGCGCGGAGTAACGGTATCGACGGAATTGCGCGCGCCGATGACTGACGCGGTATAGCACCTCCCCCCTCCGCTCGACGATACTCGGTAGAGGTGGCAAAATTCGCGGCGCCTGTCACTCGCGGAACTTGATTAATGTTTGGCAACGAATAATTATTAGCCTCGTCGCGAAAGGGGTTCGTTCGATTCAATAACGCGGCAAGCTGTTCGCGGCCGCGAGCTTGTGAATCTACTCCCTCGCGAATTGAATCCAGCGATCGATCGCGCATCTCACTGACCATCCCGCTATCGCGTAAACCTCGATTCGTCAATTCTTTTCTCAGCTGGCTCGGAGAGAGCGCAGCTACGCGTTCACGGGCATTTGGCGGTGTACGATGCATGTCGATTAATACTTTATAATTCACGCGACAAATTCAGTTATGACGCGTGAGACTATACTCGAGGTACGTACGCGCGAGAGAATTCACTCGAGTCGCGAAGCACGAAGTTGCGCGGATCGAGTCGAAGAAATACGAACACTCGAACGTGCGAGAGCCTGTCACGCACACTAACGCGAGGCTCACGGACGAGAATCACGGGCACGCGCACACACTCTCGCGAACTCGTGGGCTACCGGCACGAAGCACGTGGGGAAACTGACGACGCGACGAGACGAGATTTCTTTTTTTTTTTTTTCGATGCACTTTTCGATGTTTTTCAGGGTTTTCTTTTTTTTTCAGTTGTAATGCAGACGACGTGAGAGTAGTTGCTCTCGAAATTGACAATAGTATCATGAAAGAATAAATATCAATTGCAACAAAATTGGGTGAATCACCGTATATCGATGACAACCACGAAGAAATATCTTTCGCTATAAAGCGCATGCAACGTCTTGCGCGACTGCAGGGATGTTAGACGTACCAACTTCTTGGCACACATACCAGTTTTTAGAGTCACGTACCATGTACCAAGACTACTCTGTCTTGGTAAGCAAAAATACCAAGATTGGCCGTTAACCGAGTTCTTGTTACCGATTGAGATAAAACGACCGTTTTTTTACCGACTGAGGTGAAAAACTACCGTTTTGTTACCGACTGAGGTAAAAAAACTACCGTTTTGTTACCGACTGAGGTAAAAAACTACCGTTTTTGTTACCGACTGAGGTAAAAGACTACCGTTTTTATTACCGACTGAGGTAAAAAAAATGTTTCTACTGCATTTCGGGTAAGCCAAGAGAGGGGTGCAGGACGTACACTAACAATAGTCGTAACACTGGTTGGCAGCGCCGCAGTGGAGCACGGGCGTACCAGTTTTTCGTCCTTAGTACCAGCTTTGAGTGAGTTCGGCACAAGGATTTCTGGGTGGCCGTCTGACATCCCTGTGCGCGAGAGAGAGAACAAAGATAAATTGAATGATTAAACGATTAAAAAAAATTAATTCGTTAACCAAAACACAAATTTAATAAATTAGAATAAATAATCCATGAGTGCGAGTCAACAACAATCGTTTTTATTTTTAAAAGAAAGTTCTATTGAAATATTCACACCGCGATGTATCTCGAGAGAAGCTCGAGATCTTTGTCTCGCGTACTCGACAATAACGACGATAACGTAGATCACTGAGTTTAACTCCCGCAACTACCCTTCTCTCTCGAGCAAGACACAAGTTCAAATCACAAAATCACTTTATCCGATTTTTAGCCACAATTAACTCAGCGACTGGGGAACTCGGAGAGATCCTGCCATTTTTAACGTAATCTCTTTCTTGAACGATAACGATGGCGTGAACGAATTATAAGACGATGTGTCCAGCCAGCGAGATCTACGTAAACTGAGGCTCTCTCGCTGCCCGCACACACGCGCACAAAGGACGAATCACATACACGGACGGACACACTACTACCACTGTCGTGCGACGCACGACCAAAACAAAGCGCGAGAGAAAAAAAAACTTTATGGCTCGACTACGACGCCTTTCCGAGCATTCGCAAATATATTCTCGGGGATATTCGACAAAATTTTATTTCAGATATCTAGTCTTTCTATCTCTTCCTCCTTCGTTCTCGAATATTCTACAATTCTCTTTCGAGCTCGAAAATTTTTCTCTTTTCACGACGCTTTCGATTCTTCCTATTTTCTCTTAAAACTTTTTATCTTCTCACTTTACTTTTACCCAAATTCCCAGCAAACACACTTGGATGATTTACGAAACATTTACGTATAATTGAAATGAAATAACTACGTCATATAATGTTCATCACAAATTCGTAACTTTTTCATAACGCACGTAAACGAGATGTATATAATATGTCCTGACGATATGTAGTAAGGATGTCAATGAAAGATGTAGGAATTACGAAAAACTATAGACATCACAAATACGTAACATTGATACGTCAAGATCTCGTCACTCTTATACGAGATATTTACATGTACTGTAAACTTGTCAAACTGTTACGAGTCGATGCTGTAACAATTATAGAACATTGGTGATATTATCATCTCGTAGTATAGGCTACGTAGCAAATATGTTACACTGTGACATAAATGTTATAAGACATTTCTTGTAACAAATCCGTAACAATTTTAGAACATTGCTGTAACAATTATAGAACATTGGTGATATTATAATCTCGTAGTATACGCTACGTAGCAAATATGTATAATGTGTGACATAAATGTCACAAGTCATTTCTTGTAACAAATCCGTAACAATTATAGAACTTTGCTGTAACAATTATAGAACATTGGTGATATTACAATCTCGTAGTATAGGCTACGTAGCAAATATGTATAATGTGTGACATAAATGTCACAAGTCATTTCTTGTAACAAATCCGCAACATATACGTATCATATATTACGAGAAATGTCTTCAACCATTTTAAGGTTATGTCGATTAAGGAACGTAAACAATATGTGAGTGTAAAGTACAAGGAGGTGATATCGAATAATCCAGCGTAATACAGAATAAACCAGAATAATACAGCATACATTGCAAGACGTAAGTTTAATGTGATCCCTTTATTTAAAAGAAAAAAATAAGTTATATGGGTATTTGCCGTGATGGAAAAACACCCAGGAATTTCCCTTACTCGGTTTATAACCTTATTCGCGTTGCACGTTCGCTTAATTTCTCTTTGCCCTTTCTTTCTGTGTTGCAGGCCTGTTTTCAAATTGATAGCCTATTTTCAATTTTCCAGGCATTGTCCTGGTCACAATTTTGACTTTAATCAAAATTTGCCGCGCTCATCCCATAATAAAAAGTGTTACGAAGGAAATGAGACGTTGTAGAACAAAATCTATCTAGCAATTCTTTCGGAATCATGCGCAGAGTGTAAGAACCCAGTTTTGAGTTTTTACACTCTGTGTAAAAACCTAGCTTTGAGTTTTTACACTCTGCGCATGATTCAGAAAGAATTGATTGACAGATTTTGTTCTACGACGTCTCATTTCCTTCGTAACTCGTTTTCCCATGAGATGAGCACGACATATGTTGTTTGCTCTTTATTTCAGAGTTGCAGGCCTGCTTTGAAATTGTTAGCCTATTTTGAACTTTCCAGGCATTGTCCTGGTCACAATTTTGGCTTTAATCAAAATGTGCCACGCTCATCCCGTAGGAAAAAGTTTACAAAGAAAATGAGACGTCGCCAGCAGTTTTTTAGCGTAGAGTATAAAAACTCAAAACTAGCCTTTTCAGGACACCGGTGCACCTTGAGTGTTCTAACTAGTCCCAAAAAATTGTTCATTTGGTACCTCAAATGGTGGACGATACATCATATTTGTAGGTATTCTACAAAAATTATAAATTATAATTAAAATGTACTTTTCAAATGTTAAAATAAAAATAAAACTCCAACCTAATATGTAGGTTAGAAATACATAAATTTCTTGTGATTTGTTCATAAAATATGTAAATACGTAAATTACCTGTAACCACGAAATCACATTGACATCATTGTTACGAGTATTATGCGTTACCAGGGTTACGTTTCGTTTCGTAGGAGTTACATCAATGAGCTGAGTTTGTTACAACTATGATCCGAGTTTGTTACATCTATTATCTGAGTTTGTTATGGCTATGTGATGAGTTTGTTACATCTATGAGCTGAATATGTTACATCTTGGGTATGAGTTTATTTCATTATTATTTCTCGTAGATGTTTCGTATCTGTGACTTGTTTATAGGATGACATATTTGAGAACAAACTCTGCTTCATTCACGGAGTTTGTGACATAAATGTTATGTCCAATGTAACACACGTTACGTAACATTTTCGTAACTATTTCGGAACTGTGTTTGCTGGGTTTTTACTTCAACAAAAAAAATTTATGCGAAACGAGATAAAACGAGGTACCAAAAATTTTAATTTAATCCGAAAAATGTATTAATGGAATTTTTTGCTTTTCTCAACGGCCCGGCCCCACGTTGGGCGCCAAATTTGTGACGTGACTTTTCTTAACGCATGAAAAGCCGACTCTTCGTGTCACAAAACAGCTCACGAGATCACTCAAGGATTGGGCGCCAGCTATCGCAATAAATTACGATAGCAAATTTATATTTCCATGAGCTCTCTCGTGAGTTCAACCATTTCGCCTGGCTAGCTGCCCTTGAGGATGGTAGAGGGGCGCGGTTAGGGATCGTTGGAAAATACTCAATAAATACTCTTTGCAGCAAGTTTCGGGAAACACAACACTTACTTTTATTTAATTTATCGTTATTTCGGCTCGCTGAAGGCGAGACGAAATCAAAATGCAAAAAAAAATCGAAATTCCCTTTTTCGACACAGAATCCTTATTCACTATTAACAAGCTTTTTTCGTTCGCTTCTAAATAATTTAAATATTCTCTAGAAATATCCTCGAGATCTCGTTCTCGCTTTCTTTAATCCTCGAATAACTAATTCCTCTCGGCCTCGCGGCAATATCGCACCTCAAACACAAAATGGCCGATATTTCCACGGTTTTCCCCGTTTCAACCCTCTTGTACAAAATGGCCGCTGTTTTACGATAGCTCCCGATTTTACTCAGGCCGAGAGTTCTAAACAAATTACGCTAATTAACCTATGGACTCTCGCTTCCGCACGAATAGATATTGAATCCCTCTCGGCGATTCTATTAATTTAACACGCGAACGGTAACTCGCGAATGATTTTACTCGCGGACAAGACTCTAATTTGGTCGCGCGCGTTAACTCGTCGTCGAGACAATATTGCTTCGTTTTGGAACACTTTTACCTTCGAAAATGCCTCTACTCGCGATTTTCCTCAATTCCACAACCAAAACGAGCAAAACGACGTTCTTACCGGCTTGTTTTCAGCGGAATGGTCCCGTAATACAGCGGGAACCCAATCTTTGATATATTCGGCAGACGCGCTTCTCTTGCTCGGTACTCGATAACGGCGCGATTCCAACGTCCTTCCCCGTTCGGTACGGCGGCTCAAGCCCCGAGAGAACTTTCGTGATCGCCCTCGTAAGCTCTGATTTCTACTCCCACCCTTAGGTGATTCGAGTCGAATGTTAGCGCGATTTGATAATAGATTGCGCGATTGATTCGAGGCGGCGGATAGATCGATGGCACGAGCGATAGAACGAGAGCGCGATCGATTCTCTCTCCCAAATTACGGACGAATGACGATAATAATAATGTTTCTCTCAAGCTGTGTGATACGACGCACAACCACGCGACGACGTTGAATTTGGCGCTCTCTCAGCGATGATGCCGAGAGCGACAACGATGGATGATGTTGGTGGCTCTCGTCGATGATGACGGTATGGCTCACGTACGTGGGCTACGTTGCTCATGGGGTTAGTGGCGAGAGCATCGAATATTGCTCTCGCTGGCCTTTCTCGTTCTCGGTTAAACTGTTGCGCAGACGATGGTGTTCTCGATGCTGTCGTCGTGTTGGTAACGGCGGGAACCGCCGTTTTGCTCAAGAGAATTTTTCGGAAATACAAAATTAAATTAATATCTAACGACAAGTTAACAATTTGGCCCTGATTGTATCGTTCGAGAGGGACTCGGCCTGGGAGCGAGGTTGTACCTCGCGCTTTATCGAGTTCCTTTGTGACTCGCAAAAATACGACGTCACAATATATATATATATATATATATATATATATACTGTAAAGATGTATATATAATGTGAAGATGTTGGGTTTGAACAGCAGCGCATACGCGCTGATGTTCTGTATACATACCAACACGTATACGCGGGCATACTGTTGATGGCCTGTCGCTCTCTCTCGCTCACACATCACTCTTTCTCTCTCTTATTGTATTCCTCCATTCTCTTGTCCTGTAAACGGACAATCACATTTAACGCTCTGTCTGGGTTTTGTCGTATATGAAGTATTCACTTCAAAAAGAAGTCCTCTACGACAAATAAGGAGTCACCCGCATCGATTGAAAGTACTGGGGTGCTCGTAACCCCAGTATAGGATATATGTCTTATACAGATAGTGAAGTATCCTAGGGTTAAGATGGGTACAGCATCAGCGAAATCAAAGATTTTTATTTGGCACGAAACTATGTCATTGTACATGGGTGTATACGTGTTCACAACTAATTTCAGAAATATTGACCACTGCATAACGGAGATATAACAATTTTAAATTCCTCAAGGTGCAAGGAATCGCACTGCTCCGGATATTAGGATGAGCGTGCAACGAATCGCACTGCTCCTGCTATTAGGAAGAGCGTGCAACGAATCGCACTGCTCGTAATATTAGAGTGAGCTTGCAAGGGAATCGCACTGCTCGAAATATTAGGGAGAGCGTGCAACGAATCGCACTGCTCGAAATATTAGGGAGAGCGTGCAACGAATCGCACTGCTCGAAATATTAGGGAGAGCGTGCAACGAATCGCACTGCTCGAAATATTAGAATGAGCGTGCAAAATATCGCACTGCTCGTGATATTGGAGTGAGCATGCAAAGGAATCGCACTGCTCGAAATATTAGAGAGAGCGTGCAACGAATCGCACTGCTCGAAATATTAGAATAAGCGTGCAAAATATCGCACTGCTCGTGATATTAGAATGAGCGTGCAAAATATCGCACTGCTCGTGATATTGGGATGAGATCGAGCTCGACGCACACCGCGTGACACAACCCGAATGACTCGATCCGAAACCAGTCCCAACCAACGAGGTTAATGAGACTAAATATTCAAATTCAATTTTATATTTTAATATGATGAAGTTTATTTAAAAATATAACAAGTATAATGTTTGATAACGATGCGTTGCGACAAAGTTTAACACTGACTAACGTCGGCTTACTGATCGCGTAAAATGAATAAAATTGTAATGAGAAAGAAATAATAAAAGCGCGAGAGGCTTCTTCTGAAGAAAACTCTAACAGTGGTCGCTAAGAGCTGTCGGCGCTTTCTTCAGGATAAAAGTCGCGAATTAGCTGCTCTCTCCGGAGGCAAGCCTAAGACTAATTAATTCTAAATCATTTGTCCGGGACATTAGGCCCTTCGGACTTCAATCAAGGTGGGAGATGTCGGCGCGTGGGGGATAAATCTCTCTCACGCCTCGACATAACCGATGCGTAATCTGCATCCTGTCTGGAGCAAAGTCAGCAGGCGCACTCGTGAGAATCGCGCGAAGCTCTTTTGATAAGGGCTGTAGCGCGAGAGCTCGTGGCTGCTGACCCAGCACCTTCACACGGTAGCTAATGCGTACCCGTGCTATTGAAATAATAAAAAGAAATAATTTCAGAGTAAAAGAAATTTGAAAAAAAAAATACAATACTTCATCGTAATGTCATTGGAAATACTGGCGTGAGAAGATGCTGCCGTCGTGGTTTCACACGACGGTCACAGGTTTGGTCCGCTCACCTCAGTATTCCTGGGAGAGAGAGTGAGAGCGACAATGCCAGCGAGCGTCTGGAGATACGAGCGCTCTTATCAGTTTTGACCGATGCAAAAATGTATGGGTCGCTCTTACTCTCGTCCATACGCGTACGCATGGGACGTTCTTCCTAAAAAATTATACTAACAATATTTAATGTTTGTATTGATTAGTTGTAAAAGAAAGTTTGATTGAAAAAAAATATTATATAGGATGGACGGTTGACCCAGGACGTAACACCTCCCCCTTTAAGTCGGAAGCAGTGCCGTGGCTCTGCGTACGACCCGCGTGAAGGCGCCTAGCAAGTTCGGGGTCAACCTCCAACGGGCACGATAGGCATCGTGTCAATTCTCTTTGCGGTAGACTTGGATAGGTTGATCCGTGGCTCCTCAGAGCCGGTACCGGTGGATTTTCAATTGTTGATCGATCTTCAATTGGTGATTCTTCGATTGGTGGTTCGCCCGTTTCAAGATCTCGGTCCCGTTGCCTTCGCCGTTGACCCAACATGAGGAGAAGTCCGGTCACTGAGCTCCAAATAGCTCCCAGTAGGTAGCCACTCCAGCCGTATATTGAGTGGAGCGCGTATCCATGAATACACGTATCCATGATTGCTTTTGCGATTTTAATGATGACGTATATGCCAAAGACTCCGGCGCTTGCGATACCGAATTTCTCGAATCCGTGCCAGAATTTTTTCGCTGCACTTTCAGCAAGATGTTCCATAGTTTTTTCATCAAGAAAGCTTTGGATGGATACGCTCCCAGGTTGGATGCTGTAGCCGGCTGATCCTCTCGCCAAGTTGTTTAGGTAAGCTGGTTTTTCGGCTGGGAACATTATTCGGTCACGTAGTTTCTTTACGTCCGCTTCCGAATAAATTCCGCTGTTTGCAAGATTTCCAATCGGAGTGTATTGCCATGTTGGTTGTGTCGATGGCCGCAAAGATTGCGGTGGCGGAACCATAATCGGGTGCGGTGTAAACCGATACCAAGTATTGTCGATCGAATAGAGTGTAGGCAACATTGGGTCGCATTCAATTTGTGTTCCCGATTTTAACAACATTCTCGAAGTCGTTGACAGGAAATATGATTCGTTACGGTAGGTGACTGGCAGTTCGTGATGACACTCGTCCGTGCGTCGGAGGCTGCATTCGACGGGAATACATTTGATGATGTGAGCTACCTCGCCGGCCACTACCGCCATGTATCCTGGTCCCTTCATAAGTGCATAGGCGAATTTTTCCGGGAGCAATGCTGCCGTAGAAAGTGCGTTTTGCAAGACTTGTCTTTCCAAATCGCATTTTTGCACGATGATATCCTTGTATAGATTTTTCATTTGCTGTCTCACGTGTTTTTCGACATAAATGAATTTCGAATTGATATACGAGAAGATGTCGAGATTTGCGATTGAGATTTTATGTTTTCCCGCGAATGAATGGCCCTTTTGGGTTTCCAAAATGAATAATTTGGGATGTTCTGTTCGGATTAGCGTGTATCCGCACAACGGCTTATCTGACCGCCTTGCTAGTGCGAAGGTGGTATCTTGCGTTGTAAGTGTATATACGTCGGGTGAGTTAATATTGTTCTCGATCGTTGATAACTTTGTTGCAGGACCCTCGTAGAGAATATCGTATCTATTAAATTCACAGGTGTCGATCGGTTCGGTTTTCCAAAAAGCGCTGTTGCCATTCAAGTCAATGCAGTGCCCATCCATCAGTGTACACCGTGTTCCGGTTTGAAGAATTATTTTTCCGGCAGCAAGATCGACAGTTGCCTCATAATTCGATAAGGTAATGCTCACCGAGGACTGGACGATCACGTTGTCCCAAGACCCAAATGGATCGCTGTATTGCGTCCCAGAGCATTTCCCATCGACGGATACGGATCCAGCCATCATGATGCTTCTCGTCGTCGTGCTGTTTCGTTGTAGACCGATGACCTGTGATGAGGCGCTCAGCTGTAGAATCCCAGTTTCTTGAAGGCGTAAACATGCTCTCTCATCGAGGTCGTGGAGATACACTTGCCTTCCGTTGCTGACAATAGAAATGTGCGAGTGCATCCCGCAGTGGTAGATCGTCCTATCGACCTCGATTCTACATTGCGTCACTTCTGAACTATCGAAGTCTGATAGTTGAAGGAGCTGAATATATGCTGTTGATGGAATTGGCTCGAGTAGTGGCAGGTTGCAATCGCCAACTCCGTTGAGTGAGACTGACGTGACGTTGAGTGTTGATCCTCCGCAGTCGTATCCCATGAGCGCAATGGAAGTGGGGATACGCGCGAGCAACGTCCAAAAGATGAGCCGAACGATCTTCATCCTTGAACAAAGATGATTACTCTTTTAATTCGTGAGGTTTCTCTCGAATTCGTCAAGATCTTCAGGTATTTCATATATTTTATTTTTGGAGCGAATTATTTCTACGTCCTCGTAATCAACAAATATTTTCCTCGATCGGTAAGTGATATCGCAAATCGTCTCGATTTCAAAGGTTTTCGCGGCTCGGTTATACCGCAGTACCGGACTAATTTTGAAGTGTGACCAGTCGTCGACAAAGAATATGGTCGTATCGTTACATGACACGAAGTCCAACGTTTCGCGCATGCCGTGAACACTTCGTTCGCGATATTTCTCGAGAAAGATCCAACGTTGATCGGGAATTATATATTTTATATTCCCGAGAGTTACGGCAGTGACGTTGCAGAGATTGATAGTTCTGATTTCGTTTTCTCTGCTTTCGGCGTTGTGAATCACATGTACAATGTCTGCCGTATCCGCGTTGAATAATAAGACTCGATATTTACGAGCGAATCCGTACTCGTTATTGTAATGCACGTTGAATCGCAAATCGTGTTGCAATTGGGTGCTGAGCGAGGCGTACTCCTCTTCCTGTTTTTGCGTCGCCATCGCAGACCGTTTCTGAAACAGAGCGTTACAGTCTCGTTATCCTCAGTTTATTCGCATGATCAACTTTGGGTTTTCCTTTAAATTTTATTTTAACATTGCCGTTGGGTAATATTTCAAGGACTTCACAAGGATCTGAGTATTGATCACCGAATTTTCCTATTTTCGGTTCCTTTAAAACAAGAACTTTATCCCCGACTTTAAAGTCCTGAGGATTTATTCGTTGGTCGTAACGAGTTTTTGATTTTTCTTTGGCAACGAGCAATCTTTCCGCCGCCATTTCCTGGAGTCCGTGGATTTTTGTGAATAATTTACGTAAGTATTCGGTGTACGTTGGGTCTTGAACTTCCTCGATTCTGTCGTGAGAAGTCGGTTGCCTTGCCAATTTTCCAAACACGAGTTCGTGAGGTGTGAAGCCCGTCCCCTCGTGTTGGCTCGTATTGTACGAGAACATCGCCATTTCTAAAAATTCGTCCCAATCGTTATGTTGGTCGACGTACTGTTTCAAATATTCCACGAGAACATGGTGCGATCGTTTGATCGATCCGTTCGATTGTGGATGAAATGCGGTAGTTCTGTATTGTTGAATTTTGAATTTCTTGGCTAGACTTTTCATAAGAGTACTGCAAAAGTTTGTGCCTTGGTCAGTGAGAAGTGCCCTTGGTGCACCGAAACGAGAAACAAAATTTTTAACGAACGCGTCAGCTATGTCTGCCGCTGTTGTTTTTTGCATTGGGATGGCCAGCGAATATTTTGACAGTATGTCCTGAATGGTCAAGATATTCGTGTGTCCCTTTTTGGTAGTTGGAAATGGTCCAACGATATCCATCGCGACTTTGTCGAACGCGCTACCTGGTGTATCCGTTATCGTCATGGGCTGCTTTGTCTTGACGCGGACTAACTTTTTCAGTTGACAATTTCGACAGTGTTGAATATACTCCTGAATTTGTGTTTTCATGTTATTCCAGAAGTAATTTTCACGAATACGTTTGTAAGTTTTCGTGACGCCCTTGTGACCGCCGATCAGGGATGCGTGACACTCTTCGATGATGCCGTTGCGTTCTTCCTGGGGTGGCACCTGGACGAGCTGCTTGCATACCGTCAAGCTTGCGGGCAAATCGTTGAGATTTTCATATAACATTGTTTGCACCTCGTCCCATATGATATTGTCTATTTTATCCGTTTTGGCGATGCTCACGGATTCTAGTCTCAACTCGACCATGACGTCTCGGAGCAATTGTATTGCTTCCAATAAATCGTCTTTTACAACGTTGGCTCGCAGATCATTTTTGATTGGGAGGCCTATAAAAATTTTACTTCCGACGCGTTGAATACCTGCCCTCGAAAGATTTGGGCTGTGGTATACTGGTAGCGTGAGTGTTGATTCTAGGTCTTTTGCCCCAGCATCTACGGCCTGATTTTTCGTCGTGATGAAGAACGCTAGATTATCTTTTCGCATTGAAAGCCTATCTCTAGTTTCTTCGATCGTAAATTCATTCAATTGTTCGGGAGAACTTGCCCTACTTGAGTCGGTGGGAGAATCGGCAGAGTCTACGGATGTTTCATCAGCTATATCGGAGAGTTCTTCTCTCGATGTCGTACTACTACTACTACTACTACTGCATGATTCATCATTTTTTTCCGCGTTTCCTGCTGCCGACGGTCCAGCAGCAGAGTTTTCATTACTCTCTGCCGGGTTCTCCCGTTCGACTTTACGTTTTTTCCGTCTAGCGGTATTTAATTCGCTTTCGTCGTCTGAGACGGTCGGATTAGCCCTTGATCTTACCGGCATTACGACTTGAGCAGAATCATCCCCTTCCGGAGGATTGCGTGACAACGCGTCGGCATTACTGTTCGCTTTACCCGGCTTATACACGATTTTATACTGGTAGTTTGCGAGTTTTAAGCGCCAACGAACTAACCTGTTCGCAGGATCTTTTACTGAATCCAGCCATACTAATGGTTTGTGATCTGTCACGAGAGTGAATTCTCTGCCATACACGTAGGGTCTAAAATGACCTACGCTGTAAACGATTGCTAACAATTCTTTTTCAATAGTCGGGTAGTTCGTTTCTGCTTTTGACAGTGTTCGCGACGTGTACGCTATCGGCCTATCGTTACCAATGTTTCCTTGGCTGATCACTCCACCGATTGCCGCATTTGAGGCGTCGGTTGTTATTATGAACGGCTGAGTGAAGTCCGGGTATTGTAATACCGGTTCCTTACACAGAGCGTCCCTTAATTTGACAAAAGCGTCTTCTTGCGCTTGTGTCCATTTAAATACCGACTCCTTTTTCAACAATTGAGTCAGTGGCCTAGCGACGTTGGAGAAGCCTTCCACAAACCTACGATGGTACCCCGCTAAGCCGAGAAATTGTTTAATTTTCGTCGGGTTTGTTGGTCGTGGTCGTTTCTTTGGGTCGGGCTTGACACCGTCCTCACTTATTACATGGCCCAAATAGGCGACTTCTTTACGCAAGAATTCACACTTATCGGGTTGCAGTTTGAGGTTAGCCTTCCGCAATCGCTCTGCCAGTTTGTTGAATTTTACTTCGTGTTCGTGCAGTGAGCTCGCGTATATTACAATATCGTCGAGGTATACGAAGAGCTCAATGCCTTGTAATCCGCACAACACGCGGTCCATTAGTCTTTGAAACGTCGCAGGAGCGTTTTTGAGCCCAAATGGCATTCTACAAAATTCATAATGCCCAAATGGCGTTGAAAAAGCTGTTTTATGTGCATCGGATGGATGCATGCGAATTTGATGAAATCCGCTTGCCAAGTCAAACACGGAGAAGTACTTCGCACTCCCCAACTGGTCAAGGATTTCTGTTATATTTGGGAGCGGATACGCGTCCCCGATTGTTTTTTCATTGAGCTTTCGGTAGTCGATTACCATTCTCCACCTTGGTCTTCCGTGCGAATCGGCCTTTTTCGGCACGATCCACAAGGGTGAGCTGAAAGGAGATTCCGAAGGTTTCACAATTTTTCCCTCTATAAGGTCGCTAACTTGATGCGTAATTTCATCCTTGTGCGCTGGCGGAAATCGATATTGACGTGTGAAAACCGGTTGGTCATCGGTCGTCGAAATTTTGTGCTCAATGGCATTTGTGCAATCTAAGAATCTTCCCGGTACGTGAAAGAGATCTGCATTTTTCCGTATTAGCCTCCCTATGCTCGCCCGCTCCTCATCGTTAAGGTCGTCGAGGCGTAGTAGGCCTAAAATTTCCTGGTCCTGTGTGGGTTCGCTTTCAACCCGTAGAACGCTACGGCTGCATGTTTGATGGGCATTCGTTGGCTGGTTACTATCACGATCATCCGGATTCTGTGCACTAAGCATTTCACCGGGCTGACCGTGATTGTCCTGGCCATACCATGAACTGGGATCGTAGAGCTCAAAAGCCTCTAAGGTCACCGTAGGAACGGTGAGCTCCACGTCCACCTCATTTGTGTTAAACGCCATCAACCATGCTATGCCATTTTTGTTTGAGACCACGGTTTCTCCTAAGTAGATACCGTTTCCGGCCTTCAAACGTGGAATATATCCCTCTTTAATTTCGGGATTTTTGACTTTTACGTAATATAGTGCGCAAGACCTTTTTGGTAAAACTACCGTCTCGTGGCTTTTAAAAGCGAGCGCTTTATCGCTCCATGAGACGACTTTCTCGTCCCAATCGATTTTTGCGCGATTTTGATCATAAAATTCCGCACCAAGGATCGCGTCTTGTTCAATAGGAAACTCGTTTCCTACCACGTGAAATTCGGATTCGGTCCCCTTGATGTTGATGTTAGTCGACCCCTTTGTAAAAACTGGCTCGTCAGTAATCCCTTTTAATTTTAAAACATCGTTTTCGTCTATGGGGACACTCTCGTTCAAAGCTTGTTCTTTTACTAAGTTCGGGTCAGACCCTGAATCAACTAGAAAATCAGATTTCTGTATCAGTTGAGGAGAATCGATTTCTACCGTGGGGATGAACGAATGTTCTCCTAGTTTGACTTTGGCGGTGCGGACTCGTCGCTCACCGTTTGCACCGTGCGTATCGGACGCTCGGCTGTTTTCTCCGCTCGGTTCGCGCCCGCGTTTCCCGAGCGAGACTTCTCGTTTCCCGAATTCGGTTGTAGGTCCCGTTTCTTTTTACGACATTCACCCTCGACATGACCATTTTTATTACAATAACCGCAAGTGACTCGCGGTTTTCCTGAATTTTCGGCATCATTTCCCTTGTTTTGATTTTTGGATTTGTTGCACGAATTATTTTGAGGGCGTTTTTCAGGATATTTTGTCCAACAATTTTCGATATCGTGGCCTTTGGCCCCACAATGATCACACGTTTTCGAATCGCTGCTAGATACCGTTTTGACATGAGCGTGTGATCCTGTTTTACATCCCGATTGCGTTTCTTTAAAATTTACACGATCTCTGTCAATGTCCTTTTCGATTTTTATTGCATTCGTGAACGCGAGAGCAAGCGTTGTACAACCCTCGAGTTTTAAACGAACGCGGAAGTCAGGAGGGAGACCATTCATAAAACAATCTAGTGTCTCGGCTTCAAGACTAGTTGCCCTAATACGCGAGATTGCCCCTGTTCCCGACGCTTCTTCTTCTGTTATCGCGGTATGAAGGTCTTTGACACGACTTATGTAATCGATCACGTGTTCGGATTTATGCTTTGAAATATTCCCTAACTCGCCCCGATATTGATTCAATGTTTTTGCAACTCCAAATACTTCGTTTAATCGTTCTGTAAACGCGTTGACGGATAAGAATGTGTCGTCTTCTATTGCGGTGTACGCGCGACCTTTTAATTTATTTCGGAGGAGCCGCGCGAATGTCCCTTCCAGATGGGCAGGAAACATGTCCCGTGCTCGCTTACACGCCCGAGCAAATTTCAAAACGGTCATATTATCACCGCTAAAAACCGGTATTCCTTCCAAAACGTCCTTAAACGATAATTGAGTAATTGGAGCGACGTGACCACTTTGATTTACTGGAGGAGGTGGTATAGAACTATTCGTTCGCTCTGATGATTGTGACGATTGTGACTGTACATTCGGTAAAATTTGCGCGTGCAGTTCCGCGAGAGCTCGTTTTACAGCTTCAAATTCCGAAACTATTCCATGCACCGTTGTTGCTAACCTTTCCTCGACCAGATTTTGCGACCGCGCTGCCGCAACATTAGGTTCCTGTTTGAGCTTAAGTTGTTCTTCAATTTCAAATTCGCGAGCTGTTAATAGCTGCTCGCGTTCTTGCAACCTAAGTTTTTCGTTTTCCAATTGATCGTGCAATAAGCGTAATTCTTCTTGATTTAAATCGTTATTTGTATTGGCCATTTTTAATGATTTGATTATTTCGCGTACGATATAGTCGTTTTACGAAAATTGACGCTGGGTTCGTTAAGACAGCTTTCGATACACAAGTTTTATCACCGATCACTCGTTTATCATCCCACCGCTGTCACCAAAAATTTCTCCTGTTACGTCCGGGTATCGTTTCTAAGCCCTGTCGGAGGGGCAAACGACTGGCCGTCGGATGTGCGAGGTGAAATATATTTTTGCTCCTGTATTTTAGATGGGAATGTGCCCATCGGGAATCGGAGTTGACGAGCGAGGTGATATTTTGGTATCAATAATTTAATTTTGTTGCCACTTACCTTATTTGCAGCGTGATAGAGGTAGAGCGTAGCGGGTTTTAATCGAGGACGATTAGTTCGTTTCCCTCGTTGCTCGTGGCGCTCGATGCGTCGGTATCGGTGTCGACCTCCGTTGACGTGTCACCCCGATGTCCGTGTGGCTGACGTACTGCTTTTGGTGCTGGCCAAAGTGGGTCAGGCGGATCTTCCTGCACTAACAGCCGCACGGGATTTCTGAACACGGTGGCCCTCCCACAGGGACGAACTACAGGCTTCACTGCGATCGGCGTCGGAATGTAGTCCGGAAGAATGCACCCTGGTGCACCGGAATCAAGCGGCGCCGGCTGATATTCTGCGATATCAGAGCTTGGTCCTGGTTGAGGTTCAAAAGTACCGTTTGTTGGGCAAACGTTCAGTTCAGGACGCACCACACACACGTTCGAGACTGTTTCCGAAATAGTATTTAATTTCGCGCACACGGTTTTCGATTGCTCGCGGTGATGAGCTAACACTCGCAACGCGGTTTCTCGTTCGCGTTTCTTTTTCCCGCCCCGGCGTTTTCCCATAAGCTGTAGGATTTGACCAAGAACCCGCTAATTGAGTCCAGCCTCAAACGAGCCGTCGGTGATGTGTCGGCGATGCTCGAGCATAGAGATAAACTATTCGGAGGGTGTGCAACGAATCGCACTACCAGGATTAAGAAATATGAGCGTGCAAGGAATCGCACTGCTCCGGATATTAGGATGAGCGTGCAACGAATCGCACTGCTCCTGCTATTAGGAAGAGCGTGCAACGAATCGCACTGCTCGTAATATTAGAGTGAGCTTGCAAGGGAATCGCACTGCTCGAAATATTAGGGAGAGCGTGCAACGAATCGCACTGCTCGAAATATTAGGGAGAGCGTGCAACGAATCGCACTGCTCGAAATATTAGGGAGAGCGTGCAACGAATCGCACTGCTCGAAATATTAGAATGAGCGTGCAAAATATCGCACTGCTCGTGATATTGGAGTGAGCATGCAAAGGAATCGCACTGCTCGAAATATTAGAGAGAGCGTGCAACGAATCGCACTGCTCGAAATATTAGAATAAGCGTGCAAAATATCGCACTGCTCGTGATATTAGAATGAGCGTGCAAAATATCGCACTGCTCGTGATATTGGGATGAGATCGAGCTCGACGCACACCGCGTGACACAACCCGAATGACTCGATCCGAAACCAGTCCCAACCAACGAGGTTAATGAGACTAAATATTCAAATTCAATTTTATATTTTAATATGATGAAGTTTATTTAAAAATATAACAAGTATAATGTTTGATAACGATGCGTTGCGACAAAGTTTAACACTGACTAACGTCGGCTTACTGATCGCGTAAAATGAATAAAATTGTAATGAGAAAGAAATAATAAAAGCGCGAGAGGCTTCTTCTGAAGAAAACTCTAACAGTGGTCGCTAAGAGCTGTCGGCGCTTTCTTCAGGATAAAAGTCGCGAATTAGCTGCTCTCTCCGGAGGCAAGCCTAAGACTAATTAATTCTAAATCATTTGTCCGGGACATTAGGCCCTTCGGACTTCAATCAAGGTGGGAGATGTCGGCGCGTGGGGGATAAATCTCTCTCACGCCTCGACATAACCGATGCGTAATCTGCATCCTGTCTGGAGCAAAGTCAGCAGGCGCACTCGTGAGAATCGCGCGAAGCTCTTTTGATAAGGGCTGTAGCGCGAGAGCTCGTGGCTGCTGACCCAGCACCTTCACACGGTAGCTAATGCGTACCCGTGCTATTGAAATAATAAAAAGAAATAATTTCAGAGTAAAAGAAATTTGAAAAAAAAAATACAATACTTCATCGTAATGTCATTGGAAATACTGGCGTGAGAAGATGCTGCCGTCGTGGTTTCACACGACGGTCACAGGTTTGGTCCGCTCACCTCAGTATTCCTGGGAGAGAGAGTGAGAGCGACAATGCCAGCGAGCGTCTGGAGATACGAGCGCTCTTATCAGTTTTGACCGATGCAAAAATGTATGGGTCGCTCTTACTCTCGTCCATACGCGTACGCATGGGACGTTCTTCCTAAAAAATTATACTAACAATATTTAATGTTTGTATTGATTAGTTGTAAAAGAAAGTTTGATTGAAAAAAAATATTATATAGGATGGACGGTTGACCCAGGACGTAACACCTCCCCCTTTAAGTCGGAAGCAGTGCCGTGGCTCTGCGTACGACCCGCGTGAAGGCGCCTAGCAAGTTCGGGGTCAACCTCCAACGGGCACGATAGGCATCGTGTCAATTCTCTTTGCGGTAGACTTGGATAGGTTGATCCGTGGCTCCTCAGAGCCGGTACCGGTGGATTTTCAATTGTTGATCGATCTTCAATTGGTGATTCTTCGATTGGTGGTTCGCCCGTTTCAAGATCTCGGTCCCGTTGCCTTCGCCGTTGACCCAACATGAGGAGAAGTCCGGTCACTGAGCTCCAAATAGCTCCCAGTAGGTAGCCACTCCAGCCGTATATTGAGTGGAGCGCGTATCCATGAATACACGTATCCATGATTGCTTTTGCGATTTTAATGATGACGTATATGCCAAAGACTCCGGCGCTTGCGATACCGAATTTCTCGAATCCGTGCCAGAATTTTTTCGCTGCACTTTCAGCAAGATGTTCCATAGTTTTTTCATCAAGAAAGCTTTGGATGGATACGCTCCCAGGTTGGATGCTGTAGCCGGCTGATCCTCTCGCCAAGTTGTTTAGGTAAGCTGGTTTTTCGGCTGGGAACATTATTCGGTCACGTAGTTTCTTTACGTCCGCTTCCGAATAAATTCCGCTGTTTGCAAGATTTCCAATCGGAGTGTATTGCCATGTTGGTTGTGTCGATGGCCGCAAAGATTGCGGTGGCGGAACCATAATCGGGTGCGGTGTAAACCGATACCAAGTATTGTCGATCGAATAGAGTGTAGGCAACATTGGGTCGCATTCAATTTGTGTTCCCGATTTTAACAACATTCTCGAAGTCGTTGACAGGAAATATGATTCGTTACGGTAGGTGACTGGCAGTTCGTGATGACACTCGTCCGTGCGTCGGAGGCTGCATTCGACGGGAATACATTTGATGATGTGAGCTACCTCGCCGGCCACTACCGCCATGTATCCTGGTCCCTTCATAAGTGCATAGGCGAATTTTTCCGGGAGCAATGCTGCCGTAGAAAGTGCGTTTTGCAAGACTTGTCTTTCCAAATCGCATTTTTGCACGATGATATCCTTGTATAGATTTTTCATTTGCTGTCTCACGTGTTTTTCGACATAAATGAATTTCGAATTGATATACGAGAAGATGTCGAGATTTGCGATTGAGATTTTATGTTTTCCCGCGAATGAATGGCCCTTTTGGGTTTCCAAAATGAATAATTTGGGATGTTCTGTTCGGATTAGCGTGTATCCGCACAACGGCTTATCTGACCGCCTTGCTAGTGCGAAGGTGGTATCTTGCGTTGTAAGTGTATATACGTCGGGTGAGTTAATATTGTTCTCGATCGTTGATAACTTTGTTGCAGGACCCTCGTAGAGAATATCGTATCTATTAAATTCACAGGTGTCGATCGGTTCGGTTTTCCAAAAAGCGCTGTTGCCATTCAAGTCAATGCAGTGCCCATCCATCAGTGTACACCGTGTTCCGGTTTGAAGAATTATTTTTCCGGCAGCAAGATCGACAGTTGCCTCATAATTCGATAAGGTAATGCTCACCGAGGACTGGACGATCACGTTGTCCCAAGACCCAAATGGATCGCTGTATTGCGTCCCAGAGCATTTCCCATCGACGGATACGGATCCAGCCATCATGATGCTTCTCGTCGTCGTGCTGTTTCGTTGTAGACCGATGACCTGTGATGAGGCGCTCAGCTGTAGAATCCCAGTTTCTTGAAGGCGTAAACATGCTCTCTCATCGAGGTCGTGGAGATACACTTGCCTTCCGTTGCTGACAATAGAAATGTGCGAGTGCATCCCGCAGTGGTAGATCGTCCTATCGACCTCGATTCTACATTGCGTCACTTCTGAACTATCGAAGTCTGATAGTTGAAGGAGCTGAATATATGCTGTTGATGGAATTGGCTCGAGTAGTGGCAGGTTGCAATCGCCAACTCCGTTGAGTGAGACTGACGTGACGTTGAGTGTTGATCCTCCGCAGTCGTATCCCATGAGCGCAATGGAAGTGGGGATACGCGCGAGCAACGTCCAAAAGATGAGCCGAACGATCTTCATCCTTGAACAAAGATGATTACTCTTTTAATTCGTGAGGTTTCTCTCGAATTCGTCAAGATCTTCAGGTATTTCATATATTTTATTTTTGGAGCGAATTATTTCTACGTCCTCGTAATCAACAAATATTTTCCTCGATCGGTAAGTGATATCGCAAATCGTCTCGATTTCAAAGGTTTTCGCGGCTCGGTTATACCGCAGTACCGGACTAATTTTGAAGTGTGACCAGTCGTCGACAAAGAATATGGTCGTATCGTTACATGACACGAAGTCCAACGTTTCGCGCATGCCGTGAACACTTCGTTCGCGATATTTCTCGAGAAAGATCCAACGTTGATCGGGAATTATATATTTTATATTCCCGAGAGTTACGGCAGTGACGTTGCAGAGATTGATAGTTCTGATTTCGTTTTCTCTGCTTTCGGCGTTGTGAATCACATGTACAATGTCTGCCGTATCCGCGTTGAATAATAAGACTCGATATTTACGAGCGAATCCGTACTCGTTATTGTAATGCACGTTGAATCGCAAATCGTGTTGCAATTGGGTGCTGAGCGAGGCGTACTCCTCTTCCTGTTTTTGCGTCGCCATCGCAGACCGTTTCTGAAACAGAGCGTTACAGTCTCGTTATCCTCAGTTTATTCGCATGATCAACTTTGGGTTTTCCTTTAAATTTTATTTTAACATTGCCGTTGGGTAATATTTCAAGGACTTCACAAGGATCTGAGTATTGATCACCGAATTTTCCTATTTTCGGTTCCTTTAAAACAAGAACTTTATCCCCGACTTTAAAGTCCTGAGGATTTATTCGTTGGTCGTAACGAGTTTTTGATTTTTCTTTGGCAACGAGCAATCTTTCCGCCGCCATTTCCTGGAGTCCGTGGATTTTTGTGAATAATTTACGTAAGTATTCGGTGTACGTTGGGTCTTGAACTTCCTCGATTCTGTCGTGAGAAGTCGGTTGCCTTGCCAATTTTCCAAACACGAGTTCGTGAGGTGTGAAGCCCGTCCCCTCGTGTTGGCTCGTATTGTACGAGAACATCGCCATTTCTAAAAATTCGTCCCAATCGTTATGTTGGTCGACGTACTGTTTCAAATATTCCACGAGAACATGGTGCGATCGTTTGATCGATCCGTTCGATTGTGGATGAAATGCGGTAGTTCTGTATTGTTGAATTTTGAATTTCTTGGCTAGACTTTTCATAAGAGTACTGCAAAAGTTTGTGCCTTGGTCAGTGAGAAGTGCCCTTGGTGCACCGAAACGAGAAACAAAATTTTTAACGAACGCGTCAGCTATGTCTGCCGCTGTTGTTTTTTGCATTGGGATGGCCAGCGAATATTTTGACAGTATGTCCTGAATGGTCAAGATATTCGTGTGTCCCTTTTTGGTAGTTGGAAATGGTCCAACGATATCCATCGCGACTTTGTCGAACGCGCTACCTGGTGTATCCGTTATCGTCATGGGCTGCTTTGTCTTGACGCGGACTAACTTTTTCAGTTGACAATTTCGACAGTGTTGAATATACTCCTGAATTTGTGTTTTCATGTTATTCCAGAAGTAATTTTCACGAATACGTTTGTAAGTTTTCGTGACGCCCTTGTGACCGCCGATCAGGGATGCGTGACACTCTTCGATGATGCCGTTGCGTTCTTCCTGGGGTGGCACCTGGACGAGCTGCTTGCATACCGTCAAGCTTGCGGGCAAATCGTTGAGATTTTCATATAACATTGTTTGCACCTCGTCCCATATGATATTGTCTATTTTATCCGTTTTGGCGATGCTCACGGATTCTAGTCTCAACTCGACCATGACGTCTCGGAGCAATTGTATTGCTTCCAATAAATCGTCTTTTACAACGTTGGCTCGCAGATCATTTTTGATTGGGAGGCCTATAAAAATTTTACTTCCGACGCGTTGAATACCTGCCCTCGAAAGATTTGGGCTGTGGTATACTGGTAGCGTGAGTGTTGATTCTAGGTCTTTTGCCCCAGCATCTACGGCCTGATTTTTCGTCGTGATGAAGAACGCTAGATTATCTTTTCGCATTGAAAGCCTATCTCTAGTTTCTTCGATCGTAAATTCATTCAATTGTTCGGGAGAACTTGCCCTACTTGAGTCGGTGGGAGAATCGGCAGAGTCTACGGATGTTTCATCAGCTATATCGGAGAGTTCTTCTCTCGATGTCGTACTACTACTACTACTACTACTGCATGATTCATCATTTTTTTCCGCGTTTCCTGCTGCCGACGGTCCAGCAGCAGAGTTTTCATTACTCTCTGCCGGGTTCTCCCGTTCGACTTTACGTTTTTTCCGTCTAGCGGTATTTAATTCGCTTTCGTCGTCTGAGACGGTCGGATTAGCCCTTGATCTTACCGGCATTACGACTTGAGCAGAATCATCCCCTTCCGGAGGATTGCGTGACAACGCGTCGGCATTACTGTTCGCTTTACCCGGCTTATACACGATTTTATACTGGTAGTTTGCGAGTTTTAAGCGCCAACGAACTAACCTGTTCGCAGGATCTTTTACTGAATCCAGCCATACTAATGGTTTGTGATCTGTCACGAGAGTGAATTCTCTGCCATACACGTAGGGTCTAAAATGACCTACGCTGTAAACGATTGCTAACAATTCTTTTTCAATAGTCGGGTAGTTCGTTTCTGCTTTTGACAGTGTTCGCGACGTGTACGCTATCGGCCTATCGTTACCAATGTTTCCTTGGCTGATCACTCCACCGATTGCCGCATTTGAGGCGTCGGTTGTTATTATGAACGGCTGAGTGAAGTCCGGGTATTGTAATACCGGTTCCTTACACAGAGCGTCCCTTAATTTGACAAAAGCGTCTTCTTGCGCTTGTGTCCATTTAAATACCGACTCCTTTTTCAACAATTGAGTCAGTGGCCTAGCGACGTTGGAGAAGCCTTCCACAAACCTACGATGGTACCCCGCTAAGCCGAGAAATTGTTTAATTTTCGTCGGGTTTGTTGGTCGTGGTCGTTTCTTTGGGTCGGGCTTGACACCGTCCTCACTTATTACATGGCCCAAATAGGCGACTTCTTTACGCAAGAATTCACACTTATCGGGTTGCAGTTTGAGGTTAGCCTTCCGCAATCGCTCTGCCAGTTTGTTGAATTTTACTTCGTGTTCGTGCAGTGAGCTCGCGTATATTACAATATCGTCGAGGTATACGAAGAGCTCAATGCCTTGTAATCCGCACAACACGCGGTCCATTAGTCTTTGAAACGTCGCAGGAGCGTTTTTGAGCCCAAATGGCATTCTACAAAATTCATAATGCCCAAATGGCGTTGAAAAAGCTGTTTTATGTGCATCGGATGGATGCATGCGAATTTGATGAAATCCGCTTGCCAAGTCAAACACGGAGAAGTACTTCGCACTCCCCAACTGGTCAAGGATTTCTGTTATATTTGGGAGCGGATACGCGTCCCCGATTGTTTTTTCATTGAGCTTTCGGTAGTCGATTACCATTCTCCACCTTGGTCTTCCGTGCGAATCGGCCTTTTTCGGCACGATCCACAAGGGTGAGCTGAAAGGAGATTCCGAAGGTTTCACAATTTTTCCCTCTATAAGGTCGCTAACTTGATGCGTAATTTCATCCTTGTGCGCTGGCGGAAATCGATATTGACGTGTGAAAACCGGTTGGTCATCGGTCGTCGAAATTTTGTGCTCAATGGCATTTGTGCAATCTAAGAATCTTCCCGGTACGTGAAAGAGATCTGCATTTTTCCGTATTAGCCTCCCTATGCTCGCCCGCTCCTCATCGTTAAGGTCGTCGAGGCGTAGTAGGCCTAAAATTTCCTGGTCCTGTGTGGGTTCGCTTTCAACCCGTAGAACGCTACGGCTGCATGTTTGATGGGCATTCGTTGGCTGGTTACTATCACGATCATCCGGATTCTGTGCACTAAGCATTTCACCGGGCTGACCGTGATTGTCCTGGCCATACCATGAACTGGGATCGTAGAGCTCAAAAGCCTCTAAGGTCACCGTAGGAACGGTGAGCTCCACGTCCACCTCATTTGTGTTAAACGCCATCAACCATGCTATGCCATTTTTGTTTGAGACCACGGTTTCTCCTAAGTAGATACCGTTTCCGGCCTTCAAACGTGGAATATATCCCTCTTTAATTTCGGGATTTTTGACTTTTACGTAATATAGTGCGCAAGACCTTTTTGGTAAAACTACCGTCTCGTGGCTTTTAAAAGCGAGCGCTTTATCGCTCCATGAGACGACTTTCTCGTCCCAATCGATTTTTGCGCGATTTTGATCATAAAATTCCGCACCAAGGATCGCGTCCTGTTCAATAGGAAACTCGTTTCCTACCACGTGAAATTCGGATTCGGTCCCCTTGATGTTGATGTTAGTCGACCCCTTTGTAAAAACTGGCTCGTCAGTAATCCCTTTTAATTTTAAAACATCGTTTTCGTCTATGGGGACACTCTCGTTCAAAGCTTGTTCTTTTACTAAGTTCGGGTCAGACCCTGAATCAACTAGAAAATCAGATTTCTGTATCAGTTGAGGAGAATCGATTTCTACCGTGGGGATGAACGAATGTTCTCCTAGTTTGACTTTGGCGGTGCGGACTCGTCGCTCACCGTTTGCACCGTGCGTATCGGACGCTCGGCTGTTTTCTCCGCTCGGTTCGCGCCCGCGTTTCCCGAGCGAGACTTCTCGTTTCCCGAATTCGGTTGTAGGTCCCGTTTCTTTTTACGACATTCACCCTCGACATGACCATTTTTATTACAATAACCGCAAGTGACTCGCGGTTTTCCTGAATTTTCGGCATCATTTCCCTTGTTTTGATTTTTGGATTTGTTGCACGAATTATTTTGAGGGCGTTTTTCAGGATATTTTGTCCAACAATTTTCGATATCGTGGCCTTTGGCCCCACAATGATCACACGTTTTCGAATCGCTGCTAGATACCGTTTTGACATGAGCGTGTGATCCTGTTTTACATCCCGATTGCGTTTCTTTAAAATTTACACGATCTCTGTCAATGTCCTTTTCGATTTTTATTGCATTCGTGAACGCGAGAGCAAGCGTTGTACAACCCTCGAGTTTTAAACGAACGCGGAAGTCAGGAGGGAGACCATTCATAAAACAATCTAGTGTCTCGGCTTCAAGACTAGTTGCCCTAATACGCGAGATTGCCCCTGTTCCCGACGCTTCTTCTTCTGTTATCGCGGTATGAAGGTCTTTGACACGACTTATGTAATCGATCACGTGTTCGGATTTATGCTTTGAAATATTCCCTAACTCGCCCCGATATTGATTCAATGTTTTTGCAACTCCAAATACTTCGTTTAATCGTTCTGTAAACGCGTTGACGGATAAGAATGTGTCGTCTTCTATTGCGGTGTACGCGCGACCTTTTAATTTATTTCGGAGGAGCCGCGCGAATGTCCCTTCCAGATGGGCAGGAAACATGTCCCGTGCTCGCTTACACGCCCGAGCAAATTTCAAAACGGTCATATTATCACCGCTAAAAACCGGTATTCCTTCCAAAACGTCCTTAAACGATAATTGAGTAATTGGAGCGACGTGACCACTTTGATTTACTGGAGGAGGTGGTATAGAACTATTCGTTCGCTCTGATGATTGTGACGATTGTGACTGTACATTCGGTAAAATTTGCGCGTGCAGTTCCGCGAGAGCTCGTTTTACAGCTTCAAATTCCGAAACTATTCCATGCACCGTTGTTGCTAACCTTTCCTCGACCAGATTTTGCGACCGCGCTGCCGCAACATTAGGTTCCTGTTTGAGCTTAAGTTGTTCTTCAATTTCAAATTCGCGAGCTGTTAATAGCTGCTCGCGTTCTTGCAACCTAAGTTTTTCGTTTTCCAATTGATCGTGCAATAAGCGTAATTCTTCTTGATTTAAATCGTTATTTGTATTGGCCATTTTTAATGATTTGATTATTTCGCGTACGATATAGTCGTTTTACGAAAATTGACGCTGGGTTCGTTAAGACAGCTTTCGATACACAAGTTTTATCACCGATCACTCGTTTATCATCCCACCGCTGTCACCAAAAATTTCTCCTGTTACGTCCGGGTATCGTTTCTAAGCCCTGTCGGAGGGGCAAACGACTGGCCGTCGGATGTGCGAGGTGAAATATATTTTTGCTCCTGTATTTTAGATGGGAATGTGCCCATCGGGAATCGGAGTTGACGAGCGAGGTGATATTTTGGTATCAATAATTTAATTTTGTTGCCACTTACCTTATTTGCAGCGTGATAGAGGTAGAGCGTAGCGGGTTTTAATCGAGGACGATTAGTTCGTTTCCCTCGTTGCTCGTGGCGCTCGATGCGTCGGTATCGGTGTCGACCTCCGTTGACGTGTCACCCCGATGTCCGTGTGGCTGACGTACTGCTTTTGGTGCTGGCCAAAGTGGGTCAGGCGGATCTTCCTGCACTAACAGCCGCACGGGATTTCTGAACACGGTGGCCCTCCCACAGGGACGAACTACAGGCTTCACTGCGATCGGCGTCGGAATGTAGTCCGGAAGAATGCACCCTGGTGCACCGGAATCAAGCGGCGCCGGCTGATATTCTGCGATATCAGAGCTTGGTCCTGGTTGAGGTTCAAAAGTACCGTTTGTTGGGCAAACGTTCAGTTCAGGACGCACCACACACACGTTCGAGACTGTTTCCGAAATAGTATTTAATTTCGCGCACACGGTTTTCGATTGCTCGCGGTGATGAGCTAACACTCGCAACGCGGTTTCTCGTTCGCGTTTCTTTTTCCCGCCCCGGCGTTTTCCCATAAGCTGTAGGATTTGACCAAGAACCCGCTAATTGAGTCCAGCCTCAAACGAGCCGTCGGTGATGTGTCGGCGATGCTCGAGCATAGAGATAAACTATTCGGAGGGTGTGCAACGAATCGCACTACCAGGATTAAGAAATATGAGCGTGCAAGGAATCGCACTGCTCCGGATATTAGGATGAGCGTGCAACGAATCGCACTGCTCCTGCTATTAGGAAGAGCGTGCAACGAATCGCACTGCTCGTAATATTAGAGTGAGCTTGCAAGGGAATCGCACTGCTCGAAATATTAGGGAGAGCGTGCAACGAATCGCACTGCTCGAAATATTAGGGAGAGCGTGCAACGAATCGCACTGCTCGAAATATTAGGGAGAGCGTGCAACGAATCGCACTGCTCGAAATATTAGAATGAGCGTGCAAAATATCGCACTGCTCGTGATATTGGAGTGAGCATGCAAAGGAATCGCACTGCTCGAAATATTAGAGAGAGCGTGCAACGAATCGCACTGCTCGAAATATTAGAATAAGCGTGCAAAATATCGCACTGCTCGTGATATTAGAATGAGCGTGCAAAATATCGCACTGCTCGTGATATTGGGATGAGATCGAGCTCGACGCACACCGCGTGACACAACCCGAATGACTCGATCCGAAACCAGTCCCAACCAACGAGGTTAATGAGACTAAATATTCAAATTCAATTTTATATTTTAATATGATGAAGTTTATTTAAAAATATAACAAGTATAATGTTTGATAACGATGCGTTGCGACAAAGTTTAACACTGACTAACGTCGGCTTACTGATCGCGTAAAATGAATAAAATTGTAATGAGAAAGAAATAATAAAAGCGCGAGAGGCTTCTTCTGAAGAAAACTCTAACAGTGGTCGCTAAGAGCTGTCGGCGCTTTCTTCAGGATAAAAGTCGCGAATTAGCTGCTCTCTCCGGAGGCAAGCCTAAGACTAATTAATTCTAAATCATTTGTCCGGGACATTAGGCCCTTCGGACTTCAATCAAGGTGGGAGATGTCGGCGCGTGGGGGATAAATCTCTCTCACGCCTCGACATAACCGATGCGTAATCTGCATCCTGTCTGGAGCAAAGTCAGCAGGCGCACTCGTGAGAATCGCGCGAAGCTCTTTTGATAAGGGCTGTAGCGCGAGAGCTCGTGGCTGCTGACCCAGCACCTTCACACGGTAGCTAATGCGTACCCGTGCTATTGAAATAATAAAAAGAAATAATTTCAGAGTAAAAGAAATTTGAAAAAAAAAATACAATACTTCATCGTAATGTCATTGGAAATACTGGCGTGAGAAGATGCTGCCGTCGTGGTTTCACACGACGGTCACAGGTTTGGTCCGCTCACCTCAGTATTCCTGGGAGAGAGAGTGAGAGCGACAATGCCAGCGAGCGTCTGGAGATACGAGCGCTCTTATCAGTTTTGACCGATGCAAAAATGTATGGGTCGCTCTTACTCTCGTCCATACGCGTACGCATGGGACGTTCTTCCTAAAAAATTATACTAACAATATTTAATGTTTGTATTGATTAGTTGTAAAAGAAAGTTTGATTAAAAAAAAATATTATATAGGATGGACGGTTGACCCAGGACGTAACAATATCTACGTATATATACATATATATTTCAACTTTAATATGTATGTCAAATTTTAATATTTATGTATGTACAGCTGTTTATATGTAAAAAGGTGTTGTTTATGATCTCGTCCCAAAAAACGCACGTTTCGATTGATGGAATTTTTGATTATCCGAACTAGTCTTGGTCGCAATTGGTTCGGATATTCGAGGTTCAACAATAGTTGTAATTCGGGATATAGCGATAATTGTCTAGAGTATGTAGTTAAAATTTCATAAGGATCACACTGAGAAAACAGTTATGTCATTGCCAATATCGAACGGAAAATTTATGATTTTCTCATTTTCCTTTTTCGTGTTTCTTCAGAACTAAAAATCCAATTGACGGCAAAGCAATGGACGGCATACCGTCGATAAGAGTTCACAATGGCACAGATTATATGGGAACAAGCAGGTTTATTCGATGGACCGAAGTATTTATCATCAAGGTACGGAATTAGAAAACGGAGTAGACTGACTATGATACATTAGCGAATTTGCACGATAATGTAGACATGGCTTTTTTAAACAAGGAAATTTTTTCGTTCGATTCCATTTCAGGCTGACGATCATCCGGCCGGAGTTGACGATCCGGTGGATCCTCGTGTCTACGCAATGCCTGCAAGGCAGTGTGAAAATTATTACTAGAGACGTTTGATGCCCCGCTGAGGAACGTACAAACGTCACGATGAAGACGCTCCGAACGACCCTACCAGGACGAACGACAGTAACCAACGTCATTTGTCTTTCATTTCGACAGTAAAATGATAAACTCCGACGGTTGGACCGTCGGGTACCGTCGTTTCACAAGACAAACGACTGTCGGTTACTGTCGTTCGTCCTGGTAGGGGAGTTTTATTTCATCGACAATTGTAAAAAAAAACAATTTCATTACTTTCAAATATCTATTATTAACAATAACAATGTAATATTAACAAAACAGAAACACAGCAGTGCAGTGGCGAGTTTCATTTCATCGATAACAATAAAAAAAAATTAAACTTGTTTTCAAGTACGCCGTACAGCGGCGAGTTTTATTTCATTGACAATTATAAAAAAAACCATTTCATTGCTTTCTAACATTTGTTATTAACAATAACAATTTAATATTAACAAAACGCAGAAACACAGCGGTGCACAGCAGTGGCGAGTTTAATTTCATCGATAATAATAAAAGAACATTACACTTGTTTTCAAGTTATTATTATTAACAATATAGAGTTCGTGTGCGTTAACATTAATCGTCGCGCAATCAAGTAATTATTAATTATTTCATGGATTTATTATTATTATTATTATTAATTATTAATTAATTCATTTCATGATTAATTGTCACGCCATAACCTCAAAGTGCAGTATTTATACCAACTTTGCTTGGTTTTGACTGATGATATTGTTTACTACAATTGTGGCACGAAATGCATGTTGCGACGACTTTGGCAGGTTAGGCTCGCCCTCTGTTGGGAACGGGTAACACTCTCTTCAAGGCTCTTGGCATTTAATTCATTTTTTAATGTAACGGGTTTACATCATGTACAGTAGAACCTCAGATAACTCAACCCCGCATAACTCAAAACCTCGCATTTCTCAACTCGTTACCATGGCAACAACCTCGGATTTCTCAAATTCCCCTATCGCCGTTTCTCCCCACTTCAAACCTTGACTGTGTGTTACACAGGGTAACATAACCTCAACCTGTCAAATTTTCTCGCGAAAATATGAATTCTCGGGAAAATATGAATTTTACTAAGTAATGAATGTGTCTAAAACGTATTAATAATGTAAGGAAAACTTCGCTGGTAGGTAAAAAACAGTACGCGTGAGCTTTTAAGAATGTGAGTGGGAGAATAAAGGGGAAATTTGAATTATGCGAGGTTACCGGTCCCGACGAATTGAGTTATCTGAGGTTCCACTGTATTCAATCTCTCAAAGCCCAGAATATGCTTGCAGTGACACGTAGCGGTCATGCCAGTAACCCAGTTTCGAGAAATCGAAGTCTAGTGACTTTCGGGCGAACATCAGTCGGGTGTGACGTGCCAGTCACCCAGAAATTGAAATTGGTGGGGGAATTGGCATACTTTCGTTGGAAAGGAGCCTTTCTTCGCAGAAAGGGGATCTCGGAGCGCGCGCAGGTGTTTGAATAACTTTAAAGTTGTATTGAACACACACCCATTTATTGAATTAGATGAATCGAAATAATTCACGTCAGTGAATATATTTATATTATTATGTGTATAATATTCAACGAGAAAACCCGGGAAAAAATCATATATGATCATATATAATCATATATGCCTTGATATGACATCATGAATGATCGTATATGCCCATGGATGATCATGTATGCCGGGAAAAAATGGTCATATATAATCATATATAATCATGTATGCGTTAACATGACATCATGAATGATCGTATATGCCCATGCATGATCATATATCTCGGGAAAAAACGGTCATATATAATCATATATAATTATATATGCTTTAACATGACATCATGAATGATCGTATATGCCCATGTATGATCATATATCCCGGGAAAAAATGGTTATATATTATTATATATGAACATATATAATTATATATGCCTTAACATGACATCATGAATGATCATATATAATCATATATGTAATCGTAATTATTCACAAAATAATCATCATATGTATATTTTTGGATATTATATTCATTTACCAGCATATATTGTACATTGCTCACCATTAATGCCTGCAAATCTTTGAAAGATTCTTTCCAAGATTCTAAGACTCTTTCCAAGATTCTTAGATTCTGTGACGGATTTTCTTTCTTGTATCGACGAGATCGAAACGATACCGATTCCGTCACCTTCGGCCGTCACCCCCGCCCGGAACGTCCCAAACATTCCTGGTGGGCGCCAGCTAATTTTTGTTTCCCCGGAAATTAGCAAACCGGTCATACCTGGGAGTCGAGTGGGAAGAACTCGATTCGAGGGTGAGCGGTTGCGGAATTGCGCGGCCGCTCAGGATGCGGGTTATGGTAGAGAGGGTCGGAGTTGGATGTCAGCAAGTAGCGCGAGAACTATTTCCAACACGAGACGAAACCAAAACGATAACCGACTCACCTGAAAAGCAGTAATCGTTTTGGTGAGGTGCGAGAGCCATTTCTTGCGAAACCGGGATCCAGAGCCGGCGCATCGCACACTGCACTTGAATAATCCGAAGGACTATTCATCGAAAACGGTGCGATTCTCATTCGCAATTATCCAGCGAGAACGGGTGACAAACTCGAACACACACAGGCACGCGGCGCGCGTATCACACACGAGCGAGAGCGAGACACTGTTACGCGAAGCGCGAACCATACAGAGCGAGACCGAGTGACAACAAGTCAACACAATAGTGGGAGCGGGAGGTCTTGTCTCGATGACGGACGGAGACCGACTCTCTAATCTCTTGTCAAAACTTCGAATAATCACCCAAATTCTCTGACCGATAGCTGTTGCCTCATTATTCTCATTTCTTACGTTTCCGAGAGCGTGATTGGAGAATTATCATCCTCGGTAGCGTGCTGAGGATCTCGGTGGCAGCTTCCCCTGGAATCCGAGCGAAGGCAAGGCTCTACTCTACTTAATGCGGCGCAATGCTTCCCAGCCGTTGCCCGTAACAATCTCCGCCTGCTCTCCAGCTCGTGGTTCCTTCTACGCTGGGGCGCCGGCATTGCAGCCGGACCTTTTACAATTCCAACGAGACTTCTCGTCGGGCGCTCTCCGCCGTCGGGCAACTCATTACCTGGAGCCATATTTTTCTGACGGATTCGAGCGCGCGACCTTTTCAAAACCTTTCTTTACGAAATCCGAACCAAAATGTTCGTCACGTGCTCGAAACGCGACTAATGCGAGAACACGTCTTCTTTACCTTAATGAATCGGGCAATAAAACGAGAGCGATGCGTTTTTGCGAGAGCGTTTCTGGCTTTGTGGCCGTGATTCCGAAAAATCACGTCACAACTCCTCACCTCGCCGGAACTTCCCGAGGGGTGTTCCCCGGGCTCCGGTTCGGGAGCACGCCCGCATCCGTCCCTAGCGCTGCTGCCTCAGGGGTATGCAGGGGGTCCGGGGTTGCCGGGCGTTCCCTAAGTGGCGGCACGTCTTCTCCGGCCTCCCTCGAGAGCTCGCGGATGGCTCTCACCAGCTCCACCGCGTCTTTGGTGCCCGCGTCCTGCAAGGCGGCGACACACGCCTGCAGAAGGTTCCACGGGGTGTCCGGCGGGGTGCGGCGGGGGCTTGCCGACGCGGCTGGGCTGAGGGCCGCCGTGGCCCGCAGCATGTCATCGAACCATGCTGCTGGGCTCCCTTCACTCCCCTCGGCGATGACCATATGGTCGTCGTCGGAGAAATCGGAGTCGGCCATATCGAGATCCTGTAACTAAACAAGTGGTTAGTCCGGTACATCGGGTGGTCTATAGGGTTTCAGATCCTTCACGGAGATTTTTCCCTTAGATCGCCCGTCGAGATCGGATAGTTCGTAAACTACCCGCGAGAGACGCCTCGAGACCATATAGGGTCCCTCGAAGGGTTGCGAGAGCGCGGCCGACACGTGACGTGATTTTTCGGAATCACGGCCACAATTCTTAGAATCTTAGAAAGATTATTTTCAAGATTCTTTCAAAGATTTGCAGGCATTAGTGGCCAGCACTGTACTTCTACGTATAGTTATAATAATAATATTTTACACTTGTATTATATTATAAACGAAGTATTTGTACATTTCCCGGGAAAAAAATCATATATAATCATACATGACTTGGTCATGCATGATCCTGAACGAAATTTGTCTTTATATGATCATATATGATTATGTACGATCATGTACGATCATATATGATTATATACGATCATATATGATTATATATGATCATATAGAGACAAATTTCGTTCAGGATCATGCATGACGAAGTCATATATGATTATATATGATTTTTTTCCCGGGAAGAATTAATCGCTGAGAAAATAAATTTATAAAGTAACAAAGTTTAGTTTCAAGAAAATTATTTGTAAGCTCGGAGTTTGAGTTAATAATTGTTGTTCGTTTGAACGTCGGATAACGACTGACTTTGGCAAGACTCGTCGCTGCGTTGCTCTCCGAGGGCTGAAGGCCCTCCGTCCAAGGAGAGAGGGTTGACGACGTCGCGGGGCCCGCGCGCGTCGGCCCTTCGGGAAAATTCCCGCACGGGGAAAAATGCGTGACTCTAGAAACTATCTGCGCGTCTTTTAAGCTTTCCCCCCTTTTTCGCGTGGAGCGCGTCGCCAGCGAGGCGAGAGTTATTCGAGAAAAACAACATGTGTGTGGCCAAATATTCTTCTTCTGCAGACCCTTGAAAGTATATACTAAGTTTATGGTTTCCTCGAGAGCGAACCCGACCCGAAGGGAAAGTCCTTTTCTTCGCACTCGAGAACAATAAGCCCTCTTGAATTTATATATCTCTATAAGAAAAAAAGGTTATACACAAAAAATTTGATGCAGTTTATTTTAAGAGAAATCGTGAGGAACTGGACGTTCGCGTTTCGACGTGTCTTGCCCGGCTGCCTAGCATATGCCTTGCAGCCTTCGATTTTTTGCATGTCCGCTCCTGAAATCCATGCCGAGTGACCAGCCTAAAATATCCTATTGTTAATAATTTTAATCTTCCATACTTTTTGTCCATGTGTATGTTCCTTGAATTTTACCGCGGGATTCGCAGCGCTTCTCGCGCTATCTAGTTAACGGAGGAGAATTAAACTATCTCTCGTTCGCGAATTGCATCACGACGTGAGAACACGTCACACGGGCGAAGATCGCCCGGGCGAAGATCAGACCCTACCGCCTCCTGATCTTCGCTCACGGGCGTACATACGGGTCGGATATCTCTATTGTTCTTTCGGTGGTGGGGGTGACATAGAATTCGAAGGAGTTTTTAGTTTACATTATTGCCACGTCGCTACTATCGACTGCCAAAGTGAAATATATAGTAATACGCCTTAATTAATGATTGCGCATGCACTATCATCTTTCTCTCTCTCACACATGGTGGCACTAGGATGGCACTCGATCACAGCGCTCTGACGGCACTGCTTCGAGTACTATATCACCCCCCACCATAAGAGATATCGGACCTGTATGTACGACCGTGTCTTCGCCCGACTGATGTTCGCCCGAAAGTCACTAGGCTTCGATTCCTCGAAACTGGGTTACTGACATGACCGCTACGTGTCCCTGCAAGCATATTCTGGGCTTTGAGAGATTGAATACATGATGTGAACCCTTACTTTAGACATATATGTAATACTCCTATATTGCCAGCGCTGGCGGAAACTCTGCGAACACTTTACGGTGCAGACATATCGTTCTCTCTCTCTCTCTGGCTCTTGCAATGCGCAAGTGCGAATGAAAGCGGGAGTGCGCTAGCCAATAACATTTATATATTATGCCTACATAGTGGGTCGCGCGTGCGCAGAATGACCCTGTCTGAGTCTTCTATTTCTCTTTTTTTGTGGACCCACCACTTATAGGGAAGCATAGGCCGCTAGCAATATAGGAGTATTACATATATGACTTTAGAATACGAATTAAATGCCAAGAGCCCTTGAAGAGAGTGGTACAACCCCTCAACAGAGGGCGATGTTAATCTGCCAAACTAGGCTAAGAAAACAAATCCGGAGCTCTCTGATAAATATATTTTGAGGTTATCGCGCGCACCGTACGCGACAATTAATCGTGAAATCAAGTAATTAATTAATGAATCATGAAATAAGTAATAATGAATTGCGCGACGATCAATATTAACCGACATGAACTCTATATTGTTATTACAAAGTACGCGATAACGAGTTTAATGTTTATTTATAATTATCGATGAAATGTAATTCGCTGCTGCACCGCTGTGTTTCTGTGTTTTGTTAATATTAAATTGCTTTTGTAAATGTTAAATTGTTGAAAATAATAAAATTGTTTTTTTACAATTGTCAATGAAATAAAATTAGCCGCTGTATGTACCACTGTTTTTATTTTTATTTTCTGTACATTTATTTACCTAATATGATATACTTACATATTGATAATTAATACAAACAATCTTGATTGCAAATGTGTAAAGAAAAAATACACCTTTTCGTGATACATTGAAAAATCCTGGAGCAAATTTATCCCTCTGTCAAGCTAAATTGTTTGGGGTACTGATGTGTTCTCGCTCTCTCTTACGAGCTCAAATGCTTGGGGTACTGATGCGTTCTCGCTCTCTCTTACAGGCTAAAATGCCTGGGGTACTGATGCGTTCTCGCTCTCTCCTACGGGCTGCAGTGCCGGAAAGTATGTACGTTCTCGCTCTTTCTTATAGGCATAAATGCCCGGGGTACTAATGCGTTCTCACTCTTTTAGCTCCGTTTGAATGCTTTGAGGTGATGAATTTTATGTATACGGATCATTTTAGTAATTAACCTTTTTAGAAATTTTCGAAACTTGACCAGATTGCAGGATTACTTGTAGAGACTTTCTATGAATTATTGCAAATGAATAAAACAATTAACAAATACGATTGAAAAAAAAAAAATTCAAGCAGGATCGAACCGTGGCCCTCAGGGTGAATTCTGACACGGGCGCACTGCGCTTGAGCGCTGCATAATCTGGCGTACCCATTGGTCAAAATGAATTTCAGGCGTGGCATTGTGGCGCGCGAAATTCAAATTGACCAATGCGTACGCCAGATTATGCAGCGCTCAAGCGCAGTGCGCCCGTGTCTGAATTCACCCTCATGGTTACGAAAATCACGCGCGTTTAGATCGCTGTGGGTGAATTCTGACACGGGCGCACAGCGCTCGAGCGCGGCGTAACCTTGCGTAGCCATTGGTCAAAATTAATTTCACGCGTGGCTCTGTGAAGCGCGAAATTCAATTTGACCAATCGGTACGCAAGATTATGCAACGCCCAAGTGCAGTGCGCCCGTGTCGGAATTCACCCTGTGTGCGAGAGAGAACATGCTGTCTCCCTCCAGGACGGCCGAGTATCGGTTTACCCACTAGTGCAAGTGAGAGCATGATATCGCGTTAGCCCAAGAGTGAGTGAGATAGCTGCAAGGGCGTGGCTTACAACTTTGTTCATGTGTGTGGCACACCGATATTTAGCCGCTCAGTCTACTGGCGGAAATCGGAACTACATTTTCTGTGCCTAATCCTAATATGGGCCTAGCGCTTCCATCTAATATATGTTCGCTGTCAGTAGACGAAGGAGTATATCCACCAATAGTCTTCTCGCTCATTGCGCTATGCTTTTCAACAATTTGTTACAATTGATCACAAACAATTTAGCTCGACAGAGGGATAAACTTGCTCCAGGATTTTGCAACGTATCACGAAAAGGTGTATTTTTTCTTTACACATTTGCAATCAAGATTGTTTGTATTAATTATCAATATGTAATTTTATCATATTAAGTAAATAAATGTACAGAATAGAAAAATAAACACAGTGGTACATACAGCGGCTAATTTTATTTCATTGACAATTGTAAAAAAACAATTTTATTATTTTCAACAATTTAACATTTACAATAACAATTTAATATTAACAAAACACAGAAACACAGCGTTGCAGCGGCGAATTAAATTTCATCGATAATTATAAATAAACATTAAGCTCTCTTTCGCGTACTTTGTAATAACAATATAGAGTTCATGTCGGTTAATATTGATCGTCGCGCAATTCATTATTACTTATTTCATGATTCATTAATTTATTACTTGATTTCACGATTAATTGTCGCGTACGGTACGCGCGATAACCTCAATATGTATTTATCAAAGAGCTCCGGATTTTTTTTTCTTAGCCTAGTTTGTATAGAGATCGTAGTCGGTCTCGTACGTTTTTGCGTTTGAGTTGAAGCGTCATGAACGTAAGGTCGTTGTCCAGTTTCTGCAAGTCGGTAGGGTAGGATGTTGTACGACAGGAAGTTGGTAAAGAGGATCCCTCTAGATATTCTTCAGCGAAAAATATAGAGGAGGATCCTCTTAGCGTTTCGTCTCGGGTACAGTGCAGACTCATCAGTAGGGCTATGCAACTGTTTTTTTTTTTTTTAAGTGTTTATTGAGGATACGTGATCAGTATAAGTAAGAAAACAAGGTACAATAAACAATAAAAGAAACACCAACAAGATATAAAGGTTTAAGAGTCCGTAGAGCGATGAGTAGTCGCATTCGTGGGCTGAGCTATAGCGTCCTGGATCAGGAAAAAAAAAGGAGAAAAAGAGTACAATATAAAGGGGGAAAAAATTTGAGATAATCAGAAAAAAACCCCTATGATCGGTCACGTAATAACAATAAATATATCTTAGCCTAAAAGAAGAAGAAAAAAAAAAAAAAAAAAGAAAAGTGGAAACAGTATATACAAGGGTGGGGGTATCACTATCACAGGTACATTATGCATAAAGGCAAGGAACCTCAGCTATTTAAGAGTAAAATTACCGCAGCAAAGGGAATGCGTCATCGTCGCTGGAGCGCTTTCCGGGCGACTAATTCAGCCATGTGAGGGCAGCCGGGGCTGAGCCAGGGATATTTGTTGAAGTTTAGACGCCTAAAGTCAAGAAAGTCACAACGAGGAATAGCTGTGGAGCCAATAAAATTTTCTCTGTTGATAATGAGATCATTATAATGAAGCGAAATTCTTTTGTCTGCTTTATTCCGACGCCAATGGTATAAGAGTGGAACATTATTAGAATCCTGGATCAGACCCGACTGGTCACAATGGATGAATGCCTGGGGTGTTACGTAGCCAGTGATCAGCTGCCGTACCGAGATGTTTCTATCTTGTCGAGCGATAGCGTCCATAACAGGATTATTGAGCAATGAGAGCGAGCTGAAGTAGTCACGAGTAAGCTTAATTATAAAATTGTCTATTCTAGGAATATTCGCTGCGTCGTATATCACTTTATTGCTAACAAGATGCTGAAAATTAGAGTGCGCAGATCGATACATAGATAGGCATTGCCTTAAACATTTACGCTCGAAAACTCTCATTGCCTCAAGACATGTATTTCCGGAGTTCCACCAGACTGGGCACGCATAGGTAAGGATCGGTCGAACAAGAAGCATATAAAGGATGATTTTCGTTTTCGGAGAAAGATTTGGGTTACGAAAAATGCGACTATTCGCTTGAGAGGCCCGCCTGGCTTTTTCGAGTTGAGTACGGAGGTGTACATTACCCCGGAGGAGGTAATCAAGGTGCACCCCAAGATATCGGACAGTTTTATTATGTGGGATAACGGTGAGAACATTAGTGTCAGGAGATGGTGTGGAGATCTGGAAGGTACTAACGCCCCTTTGACGTTTCTTTGATAAGTGACGATGGGGGTTCCTAAAGAGAATTGTCTCGCATTTGAGCGGGTTTAAGCGGAGGTTCCAGGCCGCATAAAAACGATTAATTTTATTAACAATAGTTTCGAGCTTATCGCGGATTATAGTAGTCTGATCGCCGTAAATATATACTATGAGATCGTCGGCGAACGCTAGGGCCGAGGTATCACCACCCGCGTTAATATTAAAAAGGCTCAAAATATCACAGGTAAAGATGTTAAAAAGAATCGGCGAGTTAACGGTCCCCTGCTGCAGCCCTTCCGAGATTAGGAAAGTCTCCGAGGAGCCGGCAGTGCCGTCCCAGGTACAAAATTTCTTATTTGCAACCATATCCCATATTAAATAGACAAGCTCAGTGGGAAAATTTTTTTTTATCATTTTATATAACAGACCGTTAATCCACACCGAATCAAAGGCCTTCTCGAGATCCAGCAAGGCAGGCCCAACTAAATTGCCTCTTTCTATTTGCAGGTTAATATCAGAGAGGAGTTTATGGATGGCGTGGGTAGTAGAGTGTCGATGCTTAAAGCCGAATTGCGTTAGGGGGATGACATTGTTAATCGAGCAATAGTGCAAAATAGTTGAGTTAATTATTGACTCGTAGACCTTACTAATACATGGTGTGAGGCTAATGGGACGATAGCTCGAGGGATCGCTAGGATCCTTGTTTTTTTAAATGATCGGTAGAACTTTGGCAGGCTTCCAACAGGAAGGGAAATAATAGCAGTTAAGAGCATTATTAAAGAGGATGGTGTAGGCTCTGCAGATTAACAGAGGGAAGTGCTTGAGGATAATGGATGGAATATTATCAAAACCAGATGACGATTTGTTAGGGAGGGTAGAGAAGATTTTCGAAACAGCTGCAACGTTGGTGAAGAGGCGCAGCGGGTCGTCTGCCGGGGCAGGGTTACAGGCAGGGTTGGTATCAGAAAAATTAGTGTAGGTAGAGCGGTTAGATCGAGCTACAGTAAAACCCTCCTTAATACGAGCCGCCACATTGTCAACGATCGGCTTTAATCTGGAATTGTTGTTTAGAAAACGGGGAGAGTTGATGGACTCGTAGAAGGCCCCGATAATATTGAGCTTGTCTATCGCGTTTGAAAAAATATATTTATCGTCTTCACGCAAAACATTATTAACATTACAGGTACTACGTCGTAAAAGAGGTAAGTTATCACAGTTAACATGTAGGTTACTTATAGCTATAGGTTGCTTTGGCCTAAATAATTTATTAATTTTAGGAAAGAACAGGTCCGCCCTACGGAAGTCAATCAACTTGGCTTGACTGACCCAATATCTCTCGATCGATTTAGCAAATTCGATTTTAATCGCAGCACGAACTTGGTTCAGCGCCTGTTTAGCTAGATTAATCATGTTACGATTGGCCGCAGGATTGCTAATATGGTGCTGGTGAAGATAGGAAACAAGGAATGATTTGTTTTTTTGTAGTTTTACAATTTTAGGATTTATGTAATTATGTGTGCTATTGGTGGGGAGCACTTTAGGCACAGAAAAGTTAATAGCATCAAGTGTTATTTCGTTAAGTTAAGAGAGAAAAAAGTCAATTTCATCAATTGAAAGATTACGATTCTCTGGGATATCGAGGCGGAAAAAGTTAATAAGAGAGGTGCCAAAAAGTGTCCAGTCAGTTTTTTTAAAGTTAAATCTGTGTCGAGCAGACGCCGGATCAGTCGGGAGGACCTGTTCCTCCGTAAATTGAATAGAAAAAGAGATAGCTGAGTGGTCGCTGTCGTATGGGAGTGTGGGGATTTTATTATTCAGATCGCAATCAATATTCAGCCTTGCATCAACGAGGCCGATATCCAGGAAGGACTGGGCAGGCTTAAAAGTAGGCCGCTCAGGTGTTAGAACACGTAACTTGAAGTCGAGATGATAATTTTCTTCCCATTGGGCAAAATATCGGCCTCGTTGATTTCCGGTACGATCTCCCCAGACAGTGCGTTTAGCGTTAAGGTCTCCTGCAAGGACATAGTATATATTATCACTATCAAGATTCAAATTATCAAATAATGAGGCAAGTTCTTGTTTAATAATGGGTCTATTACCCTGAGGCGCATATACACTACCGATAATAAGTCTTTTGCGGTTGGATAGCTTAACTTCAATAATTGCAAACTCCAGGTAAATATTGTTCGAGGAAGAGGGGTGAGTTACGATAGAAAAATTTATACTATTTTTAATTAAAATGTCGGTGCCACCACCTTGTCGGGAGTTTGGACGATCAACTCGGATAAGATTGTAATCTTGAAATGAGAGTTTATGTTTATGATTAAGTTTCGATTCCGAAATCAAAATAATGTCATGTTGATGAATCGAGGCAAAGTTGAGCAATTCGTACCGCCTGTAATTTGCAATCAAGGAATTCACATTTATTGCCGCAATTTTAAGTTTAATTAATGGAAGTGTTGCGTCAGCCATTTTTAGAAAAAATAGTGTCAAAAATAATATCGATTTTCGCCGTATTATTGGCAACCTGTGATGCGAGTGACTTGAATTGCTCAGCAATCATTGAGGATACGTCGGCTTTTAAAGTCTCGAGCCAGGAATGTAGATCCGGAGTGCGGAGCGATGGAGCGCTCGGCGAGTTGACGTAAGCTGGAGGTGCCGCAGGAGACGAGGCGGGGTGAATAGCTGTCATCGGAGGAGGCACCGCAGGCAGTCTGTCTGCCATCTGGGCGAAGGTGAAATTCTTGGAGACGGAGCGTGTAATGAAGTCGATCTTCTTTTTTGTAGTCACTTGGTGTTGCTTTGAATGCTGGTTTTTGAGATCCAGAGCCAATTTGAAGTACGGACACCCGCGGTAGGATGCTGGATGACCGACATTGCCACAGTTTGCGCACTTAAGTGCTTCTTTGCCAGCGATCGACGTCAGCTTACACGTTCCGGGCACGTGTGATCCTGCACATTTAACACACCTGAACTCAAGGTGGCAGTTCTTGCTCGCATGTCCAATACGTTGGCACTTCCTGCACTGATACAATGCTTGTTTCTTTAATTTCTCCCATCGAACACGCTGGTATGCGAGGGTTTTAACTTTTAAGAGCTCCGAGGTTGGACTTGTATTGGATATTTGAACCAGATGGTGATGACGATCCGGCTGTGCCTTATTAAACACGTATTCCGACACATTTATGATTTCGACCCCTTGCAGGTTAAGATCGTGGAGTTCCTTTTTAATATCCTCGACATCAAACTCCCCGCGAATGCCATTCACTACGAACGTTTTAGGCTTAAGATCTTTAGGCGTGAAGGTATAATAATGGACTTCGTTTAAAGACAGGGTCTTTGTAATAGCCGTGAAATCCTCGAGTCTTGAGCAATAAATCACGTGACTGTCGCCCTTAATCGCGCGTAGCACGAATACATGTTTCGGAATCTCGAGCGCCGTAATTAGCGATGCGAGCGATGAAATACTCGAGCACGAAGTATAAATCGGCGGCGGTTTCGAGAGTCGCCGCTGTGGCAACGGTTTGTCGGGAACACGCATAGGGGTCTCGTCGTTGTCCGTCTCCATATCACTCTCATCAGAGAGCGGAGTAAATTTATTTTCCACGGTCGGTAAATTACCCACCGCCGGAGCGCGTCTTTGCGATTTCGCGGGTTTTTTGGGGATTTCCCATTCTTCGGATGGTACTGAGGTACTATTATCTTCCGTCGGTACGGATTGCGGTGAGCTTGTCGGATTTTTGCGCTTACGCGCGGCCTTAAGGTTCAGCTGGCCTAGAGCGGATTTTTTTCCCTTTCCAGAGCTTTTCATTAGTTCTTTATAGAGATGATCCAAGTGCCCTGAGGTGAGCCTTGGAAAATGACGATCCCTTAAGGGATTACCGTGTTGCGACGAGGATGCTTCAATGGCGGCATCAGGCGCCTCAGCGGAAGATGATTTTGCACTTTCCGCCATGTTGCAAAATGCAGAGAGGCACGGGCGGAGCCCGGCCAAAAAAATGCTAGAGCATTCACGATGCTATCTCAGAAGAGAAATATAAGTAAGGGATGTATCGAAAAAATGAGACGTATTGACGAGACACTCAAAATGACGGCGCGACATACGCAACAGGATTTTTATATTTCGGTAGTACAGGAAAGCACTGTAAGACACGCGGTGAAAACGCGGTATAAAGTAGAGGGGTGCGGAGCAAAATCGGACCGACACCTGAGACTGATCGAGCCAAACTGGCTATGCAACTGTACCCTGCCCCAGACGCGCCGGTGGTGGTAGAGTCTGGAAGCTTGGAACTGTTATATATAGGAAACGCTATGCGCCCTGACACTTGCGAGAAAGGCTGCAGTACGGAACGCCACATTTGGCAGATTAAGATCGCCCTCTGTTGAGGGGTTGTACCACTCTCTTCAAGGGCTCTTGGCATTTAATTCGTATTCTAAAGTAAAGCCTGGTTTATCCAGCGGCCGTAACTTAACTTAGCCGTAACTTAAGAAGTTGAATCTATTCGTTTTTTCAAACCGATTATTATATCAAATATCAATCATAAATATATTTTATATTAATTATAACTAATCATACATAACAAAACAGGTCGATAAAAGTTACGGTTTTTAACGTTAAGAATAATTAGTTCTTCATTCCATGTATGTTGTACTAGAGGTAATGGCCGTTCCATCAACCAATCAGAAAATTCCGTTTATATATCAAGAAAATTTGGCAACAGCGCCGCTCTACTACTCTCACGATCTTACATCCGTGACTACTCTACTACTACTGCACACTCTGTTTACCTACTACCCAACGTTGCCACATCCCCATAGTACGTACATTTAAAAATGGCGACTGCAGTAGCAGTTTTTTTGCACATCCGGTGAACGATTACATTTTATTGAGATTTCTCTACGAAGACCCGGGTAACACCAGGGTTTTTTTTTTGTTCTTTCAGTAGTAAAAAATCCCAAGTTTTTAATGATAAGTTTTTAAATTTTTTCTACCATTTAAAACATGCTTTATTTTCTCATTTTCTTGTAGATTATGCTACTTCCGGTACAAATAACACGCGTTTTAATGAGACAGAAAACATTAATTTTTGTAAAAAATATACGGTAAACAATTTTTTTTTTATCGACGTGGCATCGTTCACTCTAAAACATAGTTTAAATTCAACAGAGAATTCCATACTGCGTATTTTGGGCATACATCTCTAAGTTACGGCGGCTGGATAAACCAGACTTAAGGGTTCACATCATGTATTCAATCTCTTAAAGCCTATACCCTGCAATTGCAACGATCGAGGTACCGATTATCGAGATCGCAGTATACTGTGAAGATGAAGACCAGGGTAGGGTCTGATCTTCACCCGGGCGATCTTCGCCCGAAAGTCACTAGGCTTCGATTCCTCGAAACTGGGTTACTGGCATGACCGTTAGGTGTCACTGCAAACATATTCTGGGCTTTGAGAGATTGAATACATGATGTGAACCCACACTTTGGAATACGAATTAAATGCCAAGAGCCCTTGAAGAGAGTGGTACAACCCCTCAACAGAGGGCGATCTTAATCTGCCAACCTAGGCTAAGAAAAGAAAATCCGGAGTCAAGTAATTAATTAATGAATCATGAAATAAGTAATAATAAATTGCGCGACGATCGATATTAACCGACATGAACTCTATATTGTTATTACAAAGTACGCGAGAACGAGTTTAATATTTATTTATAATTATCGATGAAATGTAATTCGCCGCTGCAACGCTGTGTTTCTGTGTTTTGTTAATATTAAATTGTTATTGTAAATGTTAAATTGTTGAAAACAATAAAATTGTTTTTTTACTATTTTCAATGAAATAAAATTAGCCGCTGTATGTACCACTGTGTTTATTTTTCTGTTCTGTAATCTGTACATTTATTTACTTAATATGATATACTTACATATTGATAATTAATACAAACAATTTTGATTGCAAATGTGTAAAGAAAAAATACACCTTTTCGTGATACGTTGCAAAATCCTGGAGCAAGTTTATCCCTCTGTCGAGCTAAATTGTTTCCGATCAATTGTAACAAATTGTTGAAAAGAGTAGCGCAATGAGCAAGAAGACTATTGGTGCACATACTCCTTCGTCTACTGATTATTAGGCTGGCCTAGGCTCACTCATTTGGAATAGCAATGTTAATTCACAATCTTCATTTCCGCTACTTATCACACACGTTGCTTTCTCCTTGTAAATACCTCCCATCATGTGTCGAATAGTTTCAAGTGCCGCTCGTCTCTGTGCCAGAACTTTTCGCCAAGACCAGAAGACTATTGACGTACTCGTTCGTCTACTGATTATTGAGCTGGCCTCACTCATCTGGAATGGCACTATGAATATGAAGTTGATGACCGACTGATGCAATTACACAAAGGAGTATGTGCACCAATAGTCTTCATGCTCATTGCGCTACATCTGATCCATTATGCAAGCCGAACATTATCCGATGCTGAGCGAAACTACACCGTGACAGAACAAGAATGTCTGGCGATATTATGGTCAATCGATAAATTCCGGGCATATCTAAATGGCTATCGATTTCGGGTGATTAGGGACCACGCAAGCTTGCAGTGGTTACGTAACCTTAAAGATCCTACGGGAAGATTGGAGAGATGGGCCTTGCGTATGTCCCAATATGATTTTGAAATTGTACATCGCAAGGGCGCTCTCAATCATGTACCCGACGCGTTATCGCGCATGTACGAAACGACGGAACCAACCGGAAACGACGAAGGAAATGCGGTGGCAGCTATCGAAAGGGAACCATTACAACTGGAGTTTCCGGCATTATTGGTAGTCAACGAAGATGAAAACGAACCTATTGCAGATCCCTCGTATGAGGGACGTTACCAGGAAGTAACGAACCGACCAGAACAATTTCCTGATTGGAGAATTGAAGAGGATCGTCTTTACCTTCGACGACGAATATTACATCGTCCGATACCGGGTACCGAGGATTCGGAATGGAAATTAGTAGTGCCAAAGGCATTAAGAATGGCAGTGCTACACGAATGTCACGATGTTCCGCAAGCGGACACCTGGGCATCGATAAGACCTTCAGACGGATCGCGTATTCCTACTTCTGGCCCAGGATGTTTGATACCGTGGGTGGCCCGGTATGTTCGACACTGCGAAGTATGCCAAAGAATCCAAGCCGTTCAAGCTCCCACCGCTCGGATTGATGGGTCAAAGGGTCGTTGAAGAGCCGTGAGTGGTAATTGCCGCGGATATAATGGGACCTCTACCACCTACCCGTTCGAAGTACTCGTACATCCTGGTAATACAGGATCTATTCAGCAAATGGATCGAGAACTGTCACTTACGGAAAGCTAACGGGGTGAAGATAAAAAAAGCACTCGAGGAACTCGTGTTCTCACGATGGGGTGTTCCGGAGGTCTTATTGACCGATAACGGAACCGAATTCGTGAACCAAAGCCTACGTTCATTGGCTACCGAGTATGGAATCTTCCAGGCTACGACTCCACCATACCATCCACAATCGAATCCGGTGGAAAGAGACAACTGGATATTAAAAACGATGATAATCGCCTTTCTGAACAACGATTATCGTACCTGGGACGAACATTTGGCAGAATTTCGATTCGCCTACAACACATCTCACCACTCGTCGATTGACTGTAGTCCTGCCTACCTGAATCTTGGCAGAACGCCAAAGATGCATCAATTCTACCGACGAGAGGGAGGGGATAGAACCTTAGTACCTTTGCCCAGGGAAGAGTGGTCGGGACACATGGAGCGATTACAACTCCTAAAAGAACAAGTTCAATACGAACTGGAGGAGGCTTACCAGGGGCAAGCTGCCCAATATAACAGGCACAGACGAGTTTCCCAGTTTAGTGTGGGTGATCGGGTGTTAAAGAGACAGAGAATTCTCTCATTGGCCACTCAGCATGTAGCGGCGAAATTAGCAACTAAGTATCACCGTCCTTTTACTATTTCTCGAATTATTTCCCCGGTAGTTTACGAACTTAGGGACCAGGAAGGGAATTGCTTACCCAAAGTGTTCGTAGATGATTTGAAACCATATCACGAACCTAATTCTCCCGTAATGGATCTCACCCCGGAAGAAATCAGCGATGTCTTGTTTCCGTACCTGGAAAGGTCCGTCTTGGTCACCGTAATGACAGATACCGAATTGGCGGACAACATGGTGAGAGAAGCACTGGTGTTGTTGAAGTCGGCCATCCCCAAATACCAGGAGATCATTGGTATTGGAGCGTACTCACCTTTGGAGGAAGTCGCGAGAGTATTGGCGGACAATGTGAAACCTTTCGACGAACAACAAGAAGCCACCATTAAAAGACTCAGTCCGGCTTACATGGCCCCAATGACACCATGCTCGAAGCGGTTAACGGACCAGGATGTGGTGGAAGTAGACGTCAGGGAGCATGGTCACGCGGCTTCACCGACGGACCCTATGGTACCTGACGGGAAAATCGAGTCGGAAAAACTCATGGAAGAACTGGCCACGCTTGATGAGGGCTACGAGGATATCGTGGTACCGATTGAGACTACTCGTGTTGAAGAAGAGGAGGGTTCCGGGAAGAAGGTTATCTTCGTCAACACAGGACGTTCCTATTCAAAGGTACCGAGACCAGCTTCAGGTGACACCTTTGGAAAATGCTGGAACTGCGGGAAATTGGGACATTATCGTCCGGAGTGTAAGGAACCGCTGCGATCAGACCCCTACTGCTTTAACTGCGGGGCAAAGGGAGTAAAAATGAGTACTTGCCCCAAATGTAGAGGGTGGTGGAGGAGCGCCGTTGGTGCGAGAAACGCCAACACCCGAGATCACCGACTGTTGGCCGAGTGGCAGCGTGCTCAGCAACAGAAGAAAAAAAATAGTCGAAGAAAATGGGTCATCTCCTCTTCATTCTTTCGCCCTCCTCGGAAGGCAATTCAGGACCCAGGAACCTGCCGGAGCTTAGATTCTTTTTCTTTATTCTATTCTTTCCTGGATCGGGAACCCAATCAGAAAACTTTTATTCGATTTGGGTTTTCCGCAAAGTATTTTTGTTTGGATTATATTTTGATGATTTCTGTTAGGGGTCCATGGTACCGAGTAAAGTTCTGACATCATTATGTAACTTCTGATTTTTCATTGTATTTTCCCTGAGGTAATAAACGGCGTACGGAAAGGTTTTGTAAATAGTCTTGTTTTGTCGTCTACATGGGCCCTTCGGTAATAAGGAAAAAAGGATCAGTGGTGGGTCCCTACCATTTTCCCTGCGAATCTGGTGTCGTCAGAAAAGCACGCGAGAACGCATCAAAATAGTCAACTACCTGGGTAGCGTGCACCGTACCTGAACATCAGATTGGTGAGTCGAACAAATTGTCCTTGTGATGTCTTATCGTTGTATAATAGTGGTGTAAATAATTGTCGGTCCTGTACTAAGGAACATCCATATATTTTAATCTCAGGAAGGGCACGGTTCTTTTACCGACCGATATAATCATGAAAATTTAGTATATGAAAACTGTCCAATCGAACTCTTGAAGGAGTTCCCCGGCGATAGCTCTCGTGAACTTTGATTCGCGAGGTATTCAAACTATAAAGCTCGCGAATAGAATTCAATATTAGAGCGGAACGTAACTGGGATTTTACGGCCGAGGGCGGCCTTTGACCGGGGAGGGGATAGTTGTAACGCGGTTTTTTTGCCGTGTTACAAAGAAAAATTACATCACGAAAAGTACCCTTCGTCCTCGCTACGACAGCCGTCACCTGCCATTTCCGTAGAGTTCAATTGAGAGAAATTATGATTTTTTTATTAATCACACGCGTTCCCGTAAATTACATGTGCCGAGGGACACGCTGAAACGAGGTATAAGGAACGACAACTAAAAGAGAGGGCCACTCGTCCTTTCAACGTCCATTTACGCTACCGGGAGACCGATAGAGGGAAGAAAACATCGAGGAGACTATAACTTCAAGGTCCGAGTCCCCTGGCGACAGCACATCTTCCGGGTCGTCAAAATCAGCCAGGAAGGTTATCATCGATCGCACGGCCAGGAGCGTTGCAACGTAGCGAGATTTTCGTGCATCTTAAATCAATCGAATATTCGCGCACGCTCGTTGTATCGTCTTCGTCTAACGCCGGCGAGACAGCGTGGCGCCAGTCGCCGGTAACGAGCGTAGAGAGAAAATTAGGATAGAGTGGGGGGCGAGGGGTTCTCGATTTCCGGGGAGAGATTCAGATCGGGACTCTCGTGGCGACAGCGAGGCGGGTTAGACGTGCGAAGGAGAAAATCTTGGAGAAAAGAAGAAAGAGTGAAGCGCCATTTTGTGTCGTGAATACTTTCCGTTATTGGAACGCCGAAAAGCCGGTGAGTCCTTGTGCGAATCCGCTCTTTATTCATCGATTGGAAATATAATCTTTTTGTAATCAGCGAACTATCTCTCTCGTATTTTGTTACGGAGGGGAATTAAATAATCGCTGTCGCGCGGTAACCTCGCGCAGGGGAATCAAGAGCTCATCGTGTCGTTCCGGGAATTTTCATTTCTTTAGTGTGCTCTCGTGTTTGGCTTGTTCGTTGAAAAATCGGTCGCGGAAAAGAATAGTGTCATTCCGTTCGACATTTGTGTTGTCGGAGACTGAATATTTTCTTGAGTAACGCGCGTAAACCGAAGCTTGGTAAAATTAACGTAAATTAGAGAATTTAAAGAAGTACATTCGAGCCTCGCGCGACGACAGGTGGCCGTTAAGCGAAGAGTCGTGTCGTTGAATTTTCTTCTATTGTGTCGATTATTTCCGGTAGTTTACAGACTTTTTTTTTGTTCGTGGGAAAAACGGCCAAGAGCCCGAGTCGCGTGTGACGTGTAATACCTGACGGTGGGTAAAAAAAAAATTTAGTTTTGTCGAATAAAATGTAGCGTGACTCTCTCGTTGAAAAAGATAGAATAAGATTAATTGCGAAGTTTAACGTTTTTTCATTATCTTGCCGTTTTTTTCCTTTTCGAGCGAGTTTTGGACGTCACGTTTCTCGTATCGTCAAGGTCAAGCGGACGCTCGCAGTAAAATCGAGACATGTAGCTAGTTTTTGGAAGTCGTGTGAAATATAATATTTTGAATATTAATACTTTTAATATTTTTGGGAAAATTGAAACTTTTGGTCAGATAAATTTCAAAGGGTGAATTGAGTAGCCTGGACGAATTTTAGTAGGGTATTTTGCCTACATTTGTGTCGAGTCAAGGTTGAGTCTCGCAACCGAAAAATTATAATATTTCGAATTCCTGGAATTGAGTCAAATAAAATTCACGTTATTTATTGTCAGGAATATATTGTATGGAGTTTGAAATTATTTCTTTTGTTACACCGGACCGCCCCTCTACCATTTCTCAGGGCTGCAGCATAGCCAGTGCCGTTCTTCTCTTTTATTCACAACTATAAAATCGGGCCACGAGTTTCGTGGATGGCGCCCTATTAATAAATAAACTGATTTTCAAGGAGAATTTTGTGGCAAATGAGTCTTTCGTAAAATCGAACAAATGGGTACATTGTGGTCACAATACATATATATCAAAAGTCGCGGCAGCGACTCGACGCCAAGTATTAAAAAAACTAAGAGTCTCAGTCGAGACTCTGCCGCGCACTCTTATATACGCGAATATGCCTCAATCCACGCCGCTTTTACACTTCAATTCGATATTACTAAAAAACGAGACAACTTTTTTAACATTTTACCAATATACTTTTCTTAAAAAAAAATTAGCTTTCCATAATACCTTTTTTTTCCGCCTAGGCGATGTTGAGATATCATAATATTGGGCGAATCATTTCGAATATTTATCATCAGAAAAATTCTCCAACCGGTCACGTCTCTATAGATATACAAGCCAGTGTATAAGCTATTTAATACGATTTTACAGAGAGGGGCTTGCATTAGTGTGGGAAAATATGAATGTGTGCGAGAACACGGCGTTCCCCCACCCCGCCAACCGTAGTCTCGGGCTCATACACAGGCTTGCATGTATATTCTATCTCTATATATAAAAACGAGTATATGTGTGTATGTGCGAGTGTGTCGAGTATTTTTTTATATATACGATGTATATTAGGGTGGTCGTTATTTCAGGTATCAACTTACATTTGGGTGGTCATTCGAGATTCAAATTTTCTTTATTATTTACATATATTTATTTTTAAAATGTATATTAGGGTGGTCCTCCGAGATTCAATGCTTTAAATATTTATATACATATTTATTGAGATATACATTAGGGTCGTCGTTAATTTAGGTCTCAATTAATATTAGGGTGGTCCTTTGAGATTTAATTTCTTTAAATATAGCAATATATACACATATGCAGCATATCTATGTATGTATAGCATTATATATAGGATTTTCTATATATATATATATATATAGATCATCTATGTACTGTGACGTGATTTTTCGGAATCACGGCCACAAAGCCAGAAACGCTCTCGCAAAAATGTATCGTTCTCGTTTTCTGCCTGATTCGGTAAGGTAAGGGAAACGTTCTCGCCTTAGTCGCGTTTCGAGCACGTGACGAATGTTTTGGATTTGATTTCGTTAAGAAAAGATTAGAAAAGATCGCGCGCTCGAATCCGTCGGAAAAATATGTCTCCAGGAAATGAGTTGCCCGACGGAGGAGAGCGCCCGACAAGAAGTCTCGGTGGAATTGTCAAAGGTCCGGCTGCAATGCCGGCGCCCCAGCGTAGAAGGAACCACGAGCTGGAGAGCAGGCGGAGAGAGTTACGGGCAATGGCTGGGAAGCATTGCGCCGCATTAAGTACAGCGGAGCCTTGCTTTCGCTCGGGTTGCCACCGAGATCCTCAACACGCTACCGAGGATAATAATTCTCCAATCACGCTCTCGGATACGTAAGAAAAGAGGAATAATGAGGCAGCAGCTATCGGTCAGAGAATTTGGATGATTATTCCAAATTCTCGACAAGAGATTAGAGGAGTCAGTCTCCGTCCGTCGTCGTCCGTAACAGTGTCTCGCTCGCGCTCGTGTATGATACGCGCGCCTCGTGTCTGTGTGTGTTCGAGTTTGTCACACGTTCTCGCTGGATAATTGCGAATAAGCATCGCACCGTTTTCGATGAATAATCCTTCGGATTATTCAAGTGCAGTGTGCGATACACCGGCGCTGGTTCCCGGTTTCGCAAGAAATGACTCTCGCAACTCACCAAAAGGATTACTCTTTTTCAGGTAAGTCGGTTATCGTTTTGGTTTCGTTTCGTGTTGGGAATAGTTCTCGCGGTACTTGCTGACATCTAACTCCGACCCTCTCTACCATAACCCGCATCCTGAGCGGCCGCGCAATTCCGCAACCGCTCACCCTCGTTCGTGCGTTCCGTCCATTTGTTCTGTCTTATTTCGTCCGTGCGGGAATCGAGGTCTTCCCACTCGATTCCCAGTTCAGTCCGGTTAGCCCACCGGCGAAATAAAAAGCGCATTCGAGGAGTCGAGCCCTTCCCACTCGATCCCCAGGTATGACCGGTTTGTTGATTTCCGGGGAAACAAAAATTAACTGGCGCCCGCCGGCATGTGGAACGCTACGTGCGGGGGTGACGGCTGAAGGTGACGGACCGGTATCGTTCGATCTCGATAAAGAAAGAAAATCCGTCACAGTACATATATATATCCTTATCGATATGTATAACATATCTATGAATACATAGTATTATACATACCTAATAAGTCAAAATGAAACTTAAATTTTAGGCTAACGCAAAACCTAACTTAAATTTTAAGCTAAACCAAAGTCCAACTTAAATTTTAGGTTAAACCGAAATCCAACTTTAATTTGACGCTAAACCAAAATCTAACTTAAATTTTAGGCTAAACCAAAATCTATCTTAAATTTTAAGCTAAACGAAAATCTAACTTAAATTTTAGGCTAAATCAAAATCGAACTCAAATTTTAAGCTCAACCAAAATCTAACTTTAATTTTAGGTTAAATCGAAATCCAACTTAGATTTGACGCTAAACCAAAATCTAACTTAAATTTTAGGCTAAATCAAAATCGAACTCAAATTTTAAGCTAAACCAAAATCTAACTTTAATTTTAGGTTAAACCGAAATCCAACTTTCATTTGACGCTAAACCAAAATCTAACTTAAATTTTAGGCTAAACCAAAATCTGACTTAAATTTTAAGGTAAACCAAAATCTAACTTAAATTTTAGGCTAAATCAAAATCGAACTCAAATTTTAAGCTCAACCAAAATCTAACTTTAATTTTAGGTTACACCGAAATCCAACTTTAATTTGACGCTATTTAGCGTCAAATTAAAGTCAAATCTGACTTTAATTTTCGGCCAAACCAAAATCTAACTCAAATTTTATGCTTCATATTCATGGATAAGATTCATATTCATTAAAAATTAAGTTCTTTGCGATGCCCCCTAAAAAGCTTCCGCTTAATGCAAAAACGCGAGGTACTTTTTTTTAAATTAAAAATAACACGTGCCGCAAGACGATCTAAGTTGTTTTTCATCGAAGACCAATTTTTTTTACAAACGGCTAGACTGATTTGAATGAAATTCGGACCCGTTACAAAGGTACCAGGTGTGTAAGTATGAAACCGGAATTTGCCCATAGGTGGCGCTAGATGTCGATGCAGTTACCGACACATCACGTCAGCGGTGTCTTGTTATTGTATTGATATCCGACAAAGATTTCCAACTCACAATAACACGAGTTTCATTCAGTAGCATTAGTTTATTAGAGATAAACATGTCGAGTTTTGTGCCAACAAATTACGATTTGCGGACAGCCCTACTTTTCTGTTTTCATCTGAAGAAAACCGCAGCCGAATCGCATCGAATGCTTCTGGAGGCGTTTGGTGAGCATGCTCTCGGTAAAACACAGTGTTTCGAGTGGTTCAAACGGTTCAAAAGTGGCGATTTTGACGTGAGGAACGAAGAACGTGGAACGTGGGATCAGAAGGGCGTAATCTACTACGAGCTGCTGAAACCTGGGGAAACTGTCAATACTCAACGCTACCGACAACAAATGACCGATTTGGATCGAGTTTTGCGTGAAAAACGACCAGAATACCAACAAAGACAACATAAGGTGATTTTGCTGCATGACAATGCACCAGCACACAAAACAAAACAGGTCCAGAAAACGATAGAGTCGTTCCGTTACACTGTGGGCAGAATCACAGAAAAATCGGCAAAACCCAAAAATTGAGTGTTCTCATTTCGTATTTCTATGTATGTCATTTCAAAGACCAGGTATTTGTACGCCCTATTGTAAAAGGACCGGTCCCTACCCTTCGCGGTACTCGACTTACGACAGTCTGAACTCGACCGTTCGAGAGTGAAGAACGTAGCGATTTTGTACGCTGAAATTTTCGATTCGCGCAAAGTGAAATATATTTTGTTCTACGCTACCGATTTCAAATCGGTAAAATGGGAGATAATCTTGAAGGTATGTAGAATATTATCATGTCAAATAGTTTTTTGAAATTTGAAATATTGTATGTATAAAAGAGTGTTCAATGTATGCATTTTAAGCAAGCTTGTAAATTTATTTTTCCAAAAGAAGTATAAAAATAGTTGTGATCCCAGGAGATCCCAGACTTTTGAACATTGTAGCCTATTGATAATGTTATTAAGATTAGAATTTATAAAAAAAATTCTGCAGATTGTTGCATATCTGGCTTTGGGAACCGGAATTCTCATGTCGCGCAACGCTTGGCTTCTTTGTTCAGGCTGGGCGCATAGTCCCCAGCAGGTAAACGTATACCTGCTGGGGACAATAGCCGGACCTTGTGGAATATAAAATAATTTTCTACCCAGTGATCTATTCGTAAAGAGTCATGATTCATGTAACGGGTGTTCAAAATGTTACAATAATTTATTCTATTATTTACAATTAGATTAAAATTTTTCCCATGAACACATTCATTTTTAGTAAATGTTTATCATACTTGTTTTATTCTAGGTTCACGTGCCATGGATTACACGTGCACTTATCAGGATATTTTTGGAATGATTAAGGAGAAATTTAAATTGTGCCTGGATGAGCAACTTCAGATTTTTGAGGAAAAAATTACTCTTGAGTCATCCGAATCTTTCACGATTGACAACAATGAAAAGGATTCATTAAAAAAATTACTTTGTAATATCAAAAGTAGATGGCTCGAAGTGCACAGAAGCCACGATGCATTTTTTTAAAAAAATGAAAAATGGTTGCAAACTTCAATAACTATTTTGGTAATTAATTTTATTGATGTTTCGAAAACTCGAGTTATGGGTCAAGATGTATAGTATAACGCTCGCGCTATTTTTTCAGAATTGTACGAAACCAATTGGAGAGCCATCAACTTCAGGTGTATCTGGGCGACCTCGAAAATTGAGTTTCGAAGAGTCGAGTGAACGTACCAAGAAAAGAAGGGCTTTAGAAGTCAGTGAAAAGCATTGCGTGGAGGAATTAAGTTTGGCCACCAGGATGAGACTCAGTTCTGCAGGATTAAACGATGCTGCCACTATTTTAAAAAACATCACAACAAAATCTCCCTCAAGAGCTGCGAGATACCGAACAGCATATGAATCGTCGATAGATCCACGGCTAGTTGAGATGTCTGGAGATGAAGCACTGATAGATTTTGTAAATGCAAAACTAACAAAACAGCAATACATAGACATCAGGCGATCTTTGAGAAATAAAAAAGTTGCTATTTATCCATTGTACGCAAAAGTCGTTGCTGCTAAAAACCGTTGTTACCCTTCAGATATAACGGTAACTGAGACTTTAGCCGAAGTGAAATTACAGTCTTTGATTGATCACACTTGCGAAAAAATTCTAAAGTTGCAAACTGACGTGATTAACTCTTTGCGCCCTGAAGAATCGAAGAATTTAAGACTAATTTGTAAATGGGGTTGTGATGGAAGCTCTGGGCACAGTGAATACAAACAAAAGTTTACGAATGCTGAGAGTTCTGATGCGAGTATATTTTTAACGTCTTTAGCTCCATTGCAAATTTTAGGACCGGATATCTCAAAAAAAGAATTCGTCCTTTGGAAAAATCCCAGGCCCTCATCTCCACGGTATTGTCGCCCTATTAGAATTCAATTTTTAAAAGAAACTGTGTCGTCAACGATTCAGGAACGGCAACACGTTGATAATCAGATCGAGTCTCTCACCCCTTTTACGACATTTATTGACGGGAAGGAAGTTACTGTTAAATACGAGCTGTATTTCACTATGATTGACGGCAAAGTTTGCAACTCCGCGGAGGCGCGTGCTGAAGAATCTCCCAACGCGTTGGGAGATTCTTCAGCACGCGCCTTACTCACCAGACCTTGCCCCATCCGATTACTACTTGTTTGCATCGATGGGACACGCACTTGCTGAGCAGCGCTTTACTTCTTACGAAGATGTACGAAAATGGCTCGATGACTGGTTTGCCTCAAAAGAGCAACAGTTCTTTTGGCGCGGAATCCACAAATTGCCAGAAAGATGGGAAAAATGTATAGATAGCGACGGACAATACTTTGAATAAGTTACTTTGTATCATATCCTTACAATAAACGTGTTTTTTCTGTACAAAAATTCCGGTTTCATACTTACACACCTGGTATAAAAAGGCTATTTACAGAAAAAATAACAGCTCATAATCCTCATTATAACTAATGAAAACTGTTAATTTTTTCAGTAATTATTTTTTTTCTTCAGGATAATGCTCTGGCACAATTATGAAAATAATCTTTTTTCTGTGTTTTACTACTTCATATAATGTCCCCAAATTACAAATTCATCGAAGAGGTACTTCATATAAAAAAAAAACCCCCCATTTTTTAATGTAATTTTTTTAAAATATAAAGTACCTCTCCGATCAATTTGAAATTTGGAGACATTATCTGGGATAGTGAAACACAATAAAAAAAATTGTTTTCTTAATTGTGCCAAAAAACACGACAAAAATCCTATATTATCTATATCTATCTCTATCTTCTGTCTATCTTCTATCTATATCTTCTCCAACTATCTATATCTACTTATCTATATCTATAGACAATTTTTTTTTACGACAAAAAATCTATATTTCTGTAGAGTTTGATCTAGTTCTGACCAACAGATTTTATAAATGGGTTTCATGCACATGGGTATATAATGGGTGTATACACAACAAGCCATGCATTTTCATTTTTTGTTCTACTGTATATTGGACGATTTCAATAACAATTTATATAAAATTCATGTAAATAAATTGAATCAGGAAAGATACTTCGAAAGAACTTTCAAAAAGAAGTGAAATCAATCACAAAATACTTCTAAGAAGTAAAAAAAGGACGTCAAGTATTAAATCCCAAAAATTCGAATTTAAAAAAAAATCCCAAAAATTCAAAATTTAGAGGAAATCCTAAAAATTTGAAATCTGAAATAAAAAAAAAAAAAACACAAATCACACAAGCCAAGCCAAAAATGTGGCGTACGTAAATTATTAAAGACCAAGCCAAACTAGAAAACTTGGCGTGCAGGGTTAAGAACCAATACGCTCGGCGAGGGAAAACGGAGTCCAGTCGCCCTTACCGTTTAACGAAGGAGTGAATGAACGAGAAAATAAAGAAGAAAACAATTCATCAAGTGCACTAATGAGCAACCATGAGAAAAAACACAAGAGGTAACGGCCGGGTAAGCTAGTGAGTAACTATGAGAAAAGTTCACTGAGAGAAATCTTGTACAAGGTTTATATTTAACGGAACGGAAAATTATGTGATCATTATTTCTGGAATAGTTGATAATCTTTTATTGACCTTTTGTTATGTCCGAATTTGATAAATCGTAGTAGCATCACTGCACATAATGGTTGCAATAATCATAAATATCGTAGCTACTTCTTTGTCATAAATTTTCTTGGTGTAATATATGTAACGTTATTATATTTTCATAACGATTTATTTTTTATTTTCCTCTCTTAACAGCCAATCGTTGAAATATCGAATACTCATCTTAACTATTGAACGTCGATGACATCCGCGACGTCCGCAGAAATGCGACCAGGCCTGGATTTGCGATGATTTTCGTGGATGCACGTGACGATTGAGCGAATGTATTAGAATATTCAAGATTCTAATTGACCATATAAAGAGCGATGTTTTAATTACGGTCAAATTCAAAAATCGCGTAACGATCATGGTACATAATGCGTCAGTAATCGTGAGCAAACTACAGTAGACGATCAGATAACTTAACGCGATGGGACCGGAAACGTTCGCATAACTCAATTTTCCCCTCATTCTTCTACTAACGTGTCTAAGCGCATGCGCACTGCGCATGTTGGCAATACGCATGCTCATAGATGTTTCGCGGTCGGTCGAAGGTTTAAATTGAGGAGAAAAGGTCATAGGGAAAGTTACGATATGCAAATGTGTTCCCATGGTAATGAGTTAAGTTATGCGAGCGATCAAGTTATCTGATCGTCTACTGTACTTGACAGTAAAATATACAAGTGATAATAATCTATGTTAACACTATATGAGTAGGTATAATAATTTTTTACCTTATCTCGTGGAAATCCTACGGCACCTCCCGGGCTTATTTTTCTTAACTCTGCACGCCAAGTTTTCTAGTTTGGCTTGGTCTTTAATAATTTACGTACGTCAAATTTTTGGCTTGGCTTGTGTGATTTGTGTTTTTTTTTTAATTTCAGATTTCAAATTTTTAGGATTTCCTCTAAATTTTGAATTTTTGGGATTTTTTTTTAAATTCGAATTTTTGGGATTTAATACTAGGCGTCCTTTTTTTACTTCTTAGAAGTATTTTGTGATCGTACTTATACTATATACTATACTATATACTATATAATATATACTATACACAGACGTGGGGGGTACGTCAACTATCGCAAATGCGTTTATCACAGTCAGGGGCGTATGGACCGAGACTCAGGGCAAATGGAACAAATTAGGGGGCACGCCGCCTTCTAAGGAGCCTATTTCCTGCCAAAGATAAGGCGATGAAAATCGCGTAAGTCGATGGTCGGGATGGCTGTAGAGCCAGTAAAAGTGTCTCGTTGAGTGTTGAAATCGTTGAATTAAACGCAATTTGCTTATTGGCTCTTTTTCGGCGCCAATGATAAAGCAGGGGGTGTTGGATTCTTCCTGAATCAGCCCGACCTGGTCACAGTAAATGAAGGCTTGCGGCGTGGTATATTCCGTCCTCAACTGAAGTTCGGAGACCCCACGATCTTGGTTTGAGATTTCGTTTATAACTGCATTATTTAGGAGCGAGAGGGAGCTGAAATAATCACGTGTGACCGGTGCATAGAGAGGCATTTTCGCAAGCATTTACGTTCGAATGCTCCAAGTTTTTCGATTATGGAATGGCCGGAGTTCCACCAGATGGGCGCCGCGTAAGTGAGTACTGGCCTCACAAGAAGCATGTCTTTTGTCCTTGTCGTAAGATGCTTATTATGGAACACCGCGCTGTTTGCTTGAACAGCCTTAAAGGCTGTTTCCAATTGAATATGGAGGAACATATTGGCTCGGAGGAGCTGACGCAGCAGCACTTCAAGGTATCTCACACTTTTTCTGTGTGGAACTTCGGCAATTGTGTCTGTACCTGGTAGCATGGTTTGGATTTGAAAAGTGCTCGAGTCTCTTTCATGCTGCCAAGACAGCGAGCGGAGCGGTTTTCTGAATAGCATCGTTTCGCACTTCAGAGGGTTTAATCGGAGTCACGTAAGTCTCGGAGTCTCGGAGTCACGTAAGTCACCAAGTCGCGTAATTATGGTTTAGTTTACCAACGAGGGTCTCCAAAATTCCCAAATCACAAGTTCAGAAAATAACTTCACAATTTAAAAAAATAAAAGGAACAATCAAAGCCATACAGCGAATGTAAGCAGACTTTTGGAACGTCGGGAGGCCTTCGGAGGCCCTGCGGAAGCCTTCCGCACAAAAAACAACAAAACTAATAATCATAATGAAAATAGTGAGAATTAAAATAATAAATTTCTAAAAACATAATCCCAATTTTAGGAAAAATAAAAAATAAAGTAATCCTTCCGCGCCAAAAAAACGAAAATAATAATTATAATGAAAATATTAAGAATAAAAATAATAAATTTCTACAAACATTACGCCAATTTTAGAAAACAACGAAAAATTGAAGTCAGGCAGCAAAAATAATAATAATGAAAAAATATTCATAATTAACCCTAGAATGGTAACCTGGGGTTAAGCACGACCCCAGGCGACTTTAAATCGCGCGCCTTTTCCTCCTCCGTAAAGTTAACGGGCCGGGACCCTATCCATAATTCAATTTCATTCTCGGAGAGTCTCGAGAGCCGCCTGGCCCCGTCAGTTACGTGCGTCTCTCCGAGTAGCAAGTGTCAAAAGTGAGGCTGGGGTTGATTTTAACCCCAGGTGGCCGTTTTCGTTCTATTTTCGTCAGCAGTCAAATTTTTTTTATTACAACGAAAGGGACTTTTTGGGTGAGTATAGTGTAGTTTTAATATATGTAATATATATATATCATGTGGTAGGGCTCGCGCTACACTTTTTTTCTATTTCTTGACGTCGACCCGCTATCGCGTCTCTTGATTTATATAACTGTTATATTGGCGTTGTTTGCTTTCATCCGTAGATGTAAAAAATGTCTTCGAGCCACAATTTGAGATCTCAGGATGACGTGGCACGGGCATTGACCGAAAGAACAGAAGTTCAATACGTAGATATTCCGAGTGAAAATGAAGAGAACTCGACCGATGTGGAAAGTTCCACTGAATGGGAACAAGATACAAGTGAAATTAAAGAGAATGAAAACGATGACCTTGTCGAGGTTTGTAAACAATCTTTCTGCGCATTTATGTTTCATACAAAAACCTATATGTGATTATTGGTATTTCTAGTCAGAAGAAGATTATACCTCCTGCTTCCAAACGTTCGAGGTCAGATACAAGAAGAACACGTGGCCGAAAAAAAACTTGTGCATCCACACAACCGAGCGCAAGTACCAGCAGTGCACGCGGTGGTTTACACCATAGGTGGTTTACCACTCCTCGCAAAAGGGTTACAACCAGAACACACTTAGCTTCATACACCCCTGGCCCTGTTGGGATTGCAAAGAAGGTAACGTCGGCGCATGAGGCGTGGAGTTTGTTTTTCGATGACGCTGTCCTTTCCAAAATCGTTCAGCATACAAATGAGGAAATTGGTCGCTATGTACAAGATCGAGAAATAGATCGCTCGACGGATGTGCTATACAAGCTCGTTGACCCGATTGAATTGAAAGCTTTTCTAGGCTTGATGTACTTTTCTGGCTTGCAAAAAACCAATATGACCTCCCTTGATGACTTGTGGGATGCAAAGTATGGTTCTATTATATATCGTGCCACTATGTCTCAAAAGAGATTCAATATTATCCTTCGGTCCCTCCGATATGATTATAAAGCTACGCGGCCAGCTCGTAGCGTGAATGATAAATTTGCACCCATACGAGAAATTTGGGAAAACTTTGTCGAAAAATGTAAGACTCTGTACAATCCGGCCTCATATTGTACTATTGACGAACAACTGTTATCCTTTCGTGGGCGCTGCCCTTTCAAAGTGTATAACGGAAGCAAACCTGATAAATATGGGATGAAAATTGTAATGCTCAATGATTCTAGAACATTTTATATGTTCAAAGCGATCCCATATGTTGGCGAAGTAAATACAGATAATTCGGAAAAGGTGCCATCCTACTATATTAGGAAGTTGAGCGAACATGGTACCATCAGGAATATCACTTGCGATAATTGGTTTTCGTCAATAGAAATTTTTGATAAAATGTTGGAGCACAATATCATAATGGTTGGGACACTGAGGAAAAATAAAGCAGAGATACCCCCCGATTTCAAGAATTCTGGTAAACCAGGTTCTTAAAAAATTTGCTTTCAACGGAACAAAACTTTAGTTTCGTACACTCCGAAAAAAAATAAGGTGGTTCTTGTGCTGTCAACATTCCACCGATTGCAAGAAATTGACGAAAGTACTGGTAAGCCGGAGATGGTCATGTTTTATAACCTTACAAAAGGTGGTTCAGACACTTTTGATCACTTGTGTCACGAATACACGACAGCCAGGAAAACCAGGAGATGGCCCATGAGAGTCTTCACAGGTATGCTGGACCAAGCGGCGATAAACTCGCTGATTATTTATAACTCGACCAGCCGAAACGAAACACTGAACAGGAGAAATTTTTTGAAAAGTTTGGTCGAGTCTCTCATATTTCCACATCTAAAACGGAGGCTGGCCATAACTACTATGCCACGAAATGTTGTATGGTGCATAGAGCAAGTTTTGCAAGAACCCGCGCTGCCAAGACCAACGTACGAATCTACGAAGCCCGCAAGGTGTGTCCTTTGTCCGAGATCATCGGACATAAAATATAGCACCAAGTGCCAACGATGTAAGGCACCCTTGTGTCAAAAACATAGGCACCTCTTGTGTCAAACTTGTGTGCAACGCGACGTATAAATATTATTCATTAAGATTTTTGTAATTTTCGAACAGTAAAATATATAATTTCAAAAAAAATGAATACACATCTTTTAGAATTACCTTTCCCCTAAAAAATGGAGTTGGTTTCATTCGATTTTCACATAATTTGTCGTTGTTATACCAATTTTTGTATCAAAAATCAATACTCCAACTTGTTCAAAATTTTTAGACTTCGATTCCCGGAATAAATAGACTTTTTCGAAAATCACGTAAAACCAACCAACCCATCTCAAAACTGCAGTATATTTTGACTTTACAATGGCGTTGGTTTTATTCAATTTCGTTGAAAATCAACGGAGATATTGCAAATTCAATAAAAAAAAGTCATTTTCATCAATTTTTCACGTTTTTTCCGTTTTACCCCGTTTTTAACTAACTTTTTCCACTTTAAGCAAAATTGCTTTAGGCTCGGGTGTTTCTGCATTAAAAAACGAAAAAAATGAGCCCAAGTTGAACCCTTTTTGTGATTTTTTACCCGAGATATAATATTTTGAAAATTGGGGTTGTGTATAATCCCAGGTGGCCATAATGGGTCAAAAAAAATAAGGTTACCATTCTAGGGTTAAAATTTAAAAAAATTGGAAATTTGCACATAGCTTCCTCATTTGTTTCCGCCTATCGTCGAGCCTCTTCTATGAGGACCTTCTTGACCACCTTTATTTCATGTATGTTTATTTTCATGGCTTCCTCATAAAGGAAGCTTGACGATAGACGGAAACAAATGAGGAAGCTATGTGCAAATTTCCAATTTGCACGATTGATTCATCATTTTCATAAAATTTTAATATTCTACGATCTCTTACTGCTCATTCAATATCAATTTATTCATCACCTTATGCATTTGTGCGAAGTTTCATCTAGATACTTGCAAAATTACGAAAGTTGAAACGCTGATAATAATTTTTTGAAAATTTCAAAATTTTTTTTCAGCCAAACTCCCCATGCATTTTTTCCGAAATTCTATATTGTTTTTCCTTGGTATTTAATGTGTCAGCTTAAAACAATTCACCTCGATAAATGCAAAATTACAAAAGCTACAGAGCTTACACTTTTTTTGCGAAAAATAATAATTTTTTTTAAACCAAACGTATGGAGCAAAGTTTCCCAAATTCAATTCAAATAGTTCTTATTATAAAGTGTATCTATACATAAAATTTCAGGGTGCCAACTGCAAAACAGCTGCTTAATTACGAAAGTGTTCACAAGCATTTTTCTGGAAATGTCTAAATTTTTTTAGAACAAACCTTTCTAGCGTTTTTCACCAAATTTGACCCTAACAATTCTTATTATCTAGTGTATTTGGGCAAAAAATTTTAGCCCGATACTTGCAAAAATGCGAATGTAGGAGCGTTAACAAAAATTGTTTGAAAATTTCAAATTTTTTTTTTGAAATGAACCTCTCAAGCGATTTTTCTGAAATTCAGTAATATTTTTCGTCTTCATTGAATGTATCATCACAAAAAAATTCAGCTCAATACATGCAAAATTGCAAAAGTTAGAGAACTTACAAATTATTTGCGAAAAATTAACATTTTTTTTTAAACCGAATCTCTTGAGCGATTTCCCTCAAATTCAATCCCAGCCGCCAGTGTATTTACACAAAAAAATTCAGAGCGATTACTTCAAAATTACGAAAGTTAGACGACGAACAAACAATTTACAGAAAATACAAAGTCTCGCCAAGTTGACAATTATTTTACAATTTTGAAAAAATTTGCACTGAGTAGAGGGACATAGATGATCTACTTGCATACTAAATTTCAACTCGTTAACTTAAACCGATCTCTAGATATATTCATTTCAATAAAAGCACAAACCTTACACACACATACGCACACACACACATACATACGTCCGGACATTTTTTCTAAATGTGATTTCTCGACGTTTTGGGACATTTTGAACATACTGACATGAAAATTGCGAAAAAAAATTTTTTCGCGAAAACAAAGCTTCCTTTATGAAGAAGCAAAATTAAAATAATACCAATTAATCATAATGAAAATATTGAGAAAAACAACAAAAATAATAATCATAATGAAAATATTTAACATTACTACAGATCATTTTGTGTCATATTTTAGCTACCATAATCCGATTATTACAATCGTCGATCTGGCAGATCAGGAACAACCATAATCGACAACAACAAAAAAATCTTTGTAATTATAGTTCATTTATATTTATTAAAATAAAATTTAAAAACACAAATGTGAACGTGCGGACTACTTTCGAATTCTTCGCCAATTCCATAATTCCATTGCTAACGCTTCCCCTTAACCGCCCCGCTTCTCACTGCCTCTCTCTTCATTCATCGGCAGAAATGATTTTTCGCGTCAGCGAAATGCATACAAGTATTCACTTCCGCGGCGTGTGATTGCACACACCCCGATTTTTTAATTTTCGCGTGATTTTTCTCCCAAAGTTACAGTACTGAAACAATTTAAGGGATCAAAAAAATTTTCTACATTTTTAGTAGCTTTTAACAATGTATTTTGATGAAAAATGATCGTATCGAGGTCTAAAAAAAAGCATTTTGAAGCTTTAAGTTTTTAGTTTTAAGATCTTTCAGCAAAAAAAATTTCGAAGCTACGGGTTTCAGACAATCCTGAAAAATGCCGAGAAAAAAAATTAACAAATTTGTATGACTTTTTTTTGGCTGCAGGTACTTGAAAAACATTGTTCCAGCTAAACCATTACATGGTTGTTTATTCAGCTTCAATTTGCTTTTTTTCAGACCTCGCTGCGACCATTTTTCGCTGAGATATCGAACTTATAATGAAACAAGATCCTTTTGTGTTTGATCATTGATATCCCAGCAACCAATGAATGCACAGGAAACAAAAGGGGGGTTTCACAAACTTGAATTAATGCTCTACAAGGATTGACGATGTTTTGAAAAAAAAAATTTCATCCATGCCATGAATTTGAAAAAACAGGAGAAAAATGGCTACTTATGGTTTTTTAGAAAATCAACGGCTCAATTAAAAATATTGACGAAACGACTTATCCCAGATAGACATGAGCCTACATTACGGCTGCACAGTAACGTCGCGTGTCGCCACTCCGTGTTGTCACAGATGTAGACATCTATTTCCGTTTGTAACTGTTTGGTGTCGTCACGCCGTTCCGTTGTAGTGCGCGTCACAGTTTACGCATAGTCGCTGCACGGCGCAGACGCACTCGTTCATCATCCGGGCAACACAGTGACGACACGTTGTGCACTTTGACATCAATGTGTGATGACACCGTAACGGCACAGTAGCTGCACGGCGAGTATGTGTATCATGGCAGCACGGGGACTACACTCCGTGCACGTCTGCACCCAGATAGAAATGTGACGGCACAGGGACGACACGGTGGCGGCACGGCGTTCCGGCATATCGTGGCGACTCCGTGGCTGCACAGTAAGTGCACGGTGTGCTGCGCTCTCCGTAGGGCCACCGTAGCGGCACAGAGGCGGCCCACTGTGCAGCGCATCATACTATGCCCTTTAAAAATTTATATTGACGTCATCATGTGACGCGGTAGCTACTCGAGAACTTTCATATATGCTCTTCACGTCGCTTATTCGCATGTGAGAAGGATAGCGAGAGAGTCTGTGACACCTTCCGGCGGCTAGTCGAACTACTCCAGGTGCACGGCGTGCCGCCACCGTGTCGCTACAGTGGCGGCTGATAGGAGCACGCCGTGTTGTGTCGGTGTCGCCACGGTGCCGCCCCAACGTCCCTAGGTACGATGGCGAAGTGCACGGCGTATTGTCCACGTGCCGTCATCGTGACGTATTACAGCGTCAATATCGTGCAGCCACTGTGCAGCTATTGTGCCTATACAGCGTGTTTATGCATGATGTGACGGCAGCTATCAGTTACCTACGGAAATAGATGTCAGCATCCGTAACGACACGGCGTGCCGCTGCGTGGCGCCATCGCACCGCTACCGTGCCGTTACGTGCGATGTTTGCTGCACGTTTGTCTATCTGGGATGTTGAGCGTGACTTTTACAGCGTAATATACCCGCAATTGGATTGGATTGAAAGTTTCAATTGGATTTATCGAAAGGTTTTTTTATTTCAAGCAATCCAATTTTTTTTTTAAATTAAAGGATCATGTTTATGGATGAATGGAAATTTTTTTTTCGAAGAATCTTCGAAATTTTGTGTTGAAAATTTTGTTTTTTTTTTCCATAAATTTAAACGCTGTTTGCGATAAAATGTGGAAAAAGCTAAAAAAAATGTTTTTTCATTTTAATAATGATTATGAAGTGTTTAGGGGCAATAACCATAATCCTTGATTTTTTTTCCATAAATTTAAACGCTGTTGGCGATAAAAATAGGGGAAATGATCAAAGAAATTTTTTTTCTTTTATTTCATAATGATTATGAAGTGTTAAGGGGCAGAAACATGATCCTTTAATTGTTTTCAAAAATTTGATTGATTGAAACAACAAAACCGGTCAATAGATAAAATTTAAACTTTACAGGGAGTTTGTGGGTATAGTGAGCTGTAAACGTCACGCTCAACATTAGCCATTTTGTCAATATTTTTAATTTGGCCGTTGATTTTCTAAAAAACCATAAATAGCCGTTTTTCTCCTGTTTTTTCAAATCATGGCAAGGATGGAATTTTTTTTTTCAAAAAACCATCGTCAATCCTCGTAGAACATAAATTCAAGTTTGTGAAACGCCCCTTCTGAATTCTGTGCGATCATTGATTGCTGAGATATCAATTGTCAAACACAAAAGGATCTTTTTTTTCATTGAAAGTCTGATATCTCAGCGAAAAATGGTCGTAGCGAGGTTTAAAAAAAGCAAATTGAAGCTAAATAAACAAGCTATCGGGTCCATGTAATGGTTTAGCAGAAAAAAAAATTTCCCATTAAGGGGACCGAGTTAGCGTGAAATCGGAAAAAAATCGTTTATTTATTTTTTTTTTTTTCACGTTTCACAAACTGTTTTGCACCTTTTTACCAAGCCATAGACCCCAATTTTGAAAAATGGCAAAGTTACAGACGAATCTGTTAAAGTAGAATTTCGAAAATTTCGAAAACCCTCTTTTAAATTCTGCAATTTTTTTGCACAGATTCTGGGTCATAAATAAATAATGTATATTATGATTACAAAGTGGGATGCGGCTGCCTCATTTCTTTTTTAGAATTTTTTTCTTTTAGTTTCTAAAATAAAAAAAAAATAATAATTTATAATATTTCTTATAGAAGTGAAAAAATAAAATTAAAATAAAACATGTCTTGCAAAATTTTGATATTTTGCATATTCTCTAAAGTAAATGGAAAAATCTTTTATTGAAAAAAAAAGTATTCTCATTTATTTTGAAAAGTATGCAAAATATTGAAATTTTTCATGTATCACATGTATGAACCAATTAAAACGCTCAAAAGACGTGATTGACCCTTACAACTCTGCAGGCCAATCAAGACGCTCGAAAGAAGTGATTGGCCCATACAATTCTACGGGCCAATCAAAAAAATTGTCGAAAGTTATCAGAAAGTGCCTCGAAAATTTTCTACAGTAGACGCTCCCATAACTTGACGCGTCGGGACCGGAAACGCTCCCGTAACTTGACGTTCCCCTCATTCTCCCACTCTCGTGTTTTAACGCATGCGTACTGCCTTTTTGTCGAACCATGCGTAGAGTGAGCGCGCGAAATTCAACGCGAAAATTGTGCTCACGCGTTATAGACATACATTTAAAAATCTGGCAGCTATATTTTGCAAATTTTTAAAAGATTGATTAGAATGTAATGTTGATAACTCTTGATGAAAAGAATTGATCAGAAAATACATTAATCGGATCGTTGAAACGCGCGAGATACATTTCCCTAGGAAATGTAATGCAACGTTGCATTTATACACATGTATACATACGAATATTCTACAGAAATTTCGTTCTTTCTCGAAAATAAAAATTCCTGTTTCTTCGAGAAAACGACTAATACTAACACATAATTGATCGTACGTAATTGCCCAAACAAATTTGACGGTAGAGGTTATGTTGCCCTGTGTAAAATTTTCGCAGCGCGGCAGCTGAGTTTGGAGTGGGGCGAAAGCGCGATAGGGGTCGTCAAGTTATGGGAGCGTGTTGCTATGGTAACGCGTCAAGTTATGGGAGCGGTAAAGTTATGGAAGGTTAAGTTATGGGAGCGTCTAGTGTAGTAAGTTTTCCTAGTTACTAAATTTAGTTTACCAGCAAATTATTAGTGAGTTGCAAAACACATGTTCGCTCGTGGTTTTTTTTTGTATTCAATTATTTTTATCAGTTGTTTATTTTTTTTTTCAAATGTAATATTAGAGATTTACGCTAATCAATCGAGAAATTACGTGCAAGTGCTTTTTCGATCTCGACAAACGACACGAGCAGTTTCACAGTGGTTAGTGTCACTTCAAATGTTCACATGTTCATATGTTTATTATAATCACTTATTTTTATAAACAATGGTGTTCGCTGTGTTTGTGAAATAATCAAATTAATTTTCATACTCATCTAAAAAATTTTCAGTGAGTGAATTTGATTTTGTGCCTTGTATACAGATTATAACCTCTAAACTGTCAACGGAAGAGTTTCCAGTTATTTTCAAATTTTGAGCAATTTTTTGGTAAGAATTCTTATTATTAAAAATAATAAATAACATAAAAAATGAAAAACGGTGACAAGCGCGTAAAAAATGTGTTTTTCTTCTTGTAATAACCTTAGAAAATATTGTTTGTTATGCAGATACATGAATCAGTGGAGCGAAGGACTGCGGAAGTTTTTTGCCACACATTTCACTTCGGAGGCTGTTTCTCAAAACATGGATCTTCGAACACACTGTGCCCAGTCCTGGCCAAACCGCTGGCCGGATTTTATCCTGGGACGTCTCATTTTCTTTGTAAGACTTTTCCGGACCGCTTGTATGCGACACATTTTTATTAAAATCAAAATTGTATTGTGTGCGATGTTCTAAAAACCAAAAATGGTTCAAAAATTCAAAAAGTGGCCTGTAACTCTATAATGAAAATCTAAAAAAAAATGTGTCACATACAAACGGTCCGGAAAAGTGTTACAAAGAAAATGAGACGTCGCAGATAAGATCCATCAAGCGGTTTGGTCAGGATTGCGTGCAGCATGTGAAACTCAAAAATGTATTTATGAGAAAACCGCTGCACCTCAAGGGTTTTAATTAGGGCCAACAATTTCTATAATTGATACGTCAAATGATAGATCATTGATGAAGTTTACACCAATCCTACGAACATTTATATTTATGTTCGAAAATCGGCGTTTTGACGCTGACTGGGTACCCTTAACTGCAGCTAAATAAAAAGTAACAAAAATTTACCACGTTTTTTTTTCTCGGTATTTCTCAAGATTGCGTGAAACCTGTAGCTTTGCAATTTTTTTTGCTGAAAGATCTGAGAACTAGAAACTTGAAGCTTCAAAATGCTTATTTGAGACCTCGATACAACCATTTGTCACTAACATACAGCATTGTTAAAACCCACTAAAAATTTGGGCATTTTTTTCTATCCCTTAATTTTTCACTTAGTGAATGTTGTTGAGGTTTAACGTTAGAATGCAGCAAAATAACAGCACGCTGTACTGCATAATTACGTCTTAATCGCAGCACGTCGTGCTGTTTATGTTGTAGTTCAGTTAGCCGTCGCAACGTGTCGCACACCCCTCGCTATTATTCTCACATGTGATGAAGCCACGCCAAGGGCATTTAAGTAAAGTCCGATAAAATGCACAAGCAAAACGTAAATCTCACTCCAAATGAATTGAAAAAACTTAGTTCCATTGCATTGCAGCGATGCAAACTTTAGTATCATGTTGAAGTTACAAATCATATTTGACTATAAAGAGTATTTATCTGCTTGCAGGATGAAAAAATTATGTGCTCTGGAAGGTGGCGGTCTCTTCATACGCAAATAAAGCACCCAAACGACTACATGTTTGCAACGAACATTTTGTAACCAAGTTTTTGCGCGAATTTTATAAATAGATAAATGTTTTACAAAAATTCCAAGCATTATTGTCATTTTACAAAATTTATTCACAGAATTTACAATTTCACATGAGTGATTTTCCTTTTACAAAATTCCTGCGCAATTTTCCAACCACATACAACTTTTACAAAAAGTTGTATAGATTAATTTGATTCTAAAAAATTCATTCATACAGTTCCTAAATTCACATTATTCATTTGCCATTTCATTAAGTTTCTGCACAGAGGCATTCATTTCATACAGAATTATAACTTCACTTTATCCATGGCGTACAAAATGATCGAAATATTATTCTCGCACTGTGGAGTTTTGAAATTGAAATCGATTCAGATGCTTTCTTCGAAAGTGTACCTCAACATTTACATTTAGATCAATGAAAACTGTCAAATCTGTCCTCAGGTCATCTTCGACCTTGAAAAATGTCATGTGATGATCAGGGTAGCTGTGCTTCCCCCAATGCGGTAGTAATTTTATAAGATTGGCTTTGCTTTGAATACGTCGAAACAAAGTTTGCAAGACGTTGAATCGTTGCCACATCTGCATATTTTCGCAACGTGTTCCATTCCTATATTCTCTCGTATTCCAGTGCCCTACAAAACATTGAATTTCAGTTGCTTATTCCGTTCTTATTTTTTATTCATTTTTTAGCCTACTTTTCACTGTACTCCAATAATGTTACACATCACGTATCGTTCTAATTCGTTCAACCTTATTGCGGTTAAACACTTCTTTCGCGTGAACTTCTATTAATTTAAACAAACAAATCAGTGTGCCACGTCGATTGTTTGACAACGACTTTTTGTATGACGTAGGCATTATTCGAGGTTAGGTGGCCCTGGGTCTCGCGCGAGAGAATGACGACCAATGACGACTCACCATTTGCGCAGTACTGTACGGCGCAATTTGTAGGTCAAGGAGTGGGGCAGCCTGCTGCCGACGTATTTTGTGCCGCTCTCACCACTCGAAATCAGGTACATAGTTGACTCTCCTTATTCTAGTCTTCTTGGATAGGCCCCTGGGCAAAGGACGGCGCCAGGTGTGAATCACCCTTCCAGACTGCCCAACGCGTCGTTTCGTTACGCGGTTCCGACATCCGACGTTCTACTGACACTCAGCGTCGGTCGAGTGTCACCGCCCGTCTGCCCGGCGTCGTTAGCATTTGCGCCACCGACGTCGGAACACCATCTGCCCACCACCACTTTGGGCCTTAAAAAGCTCGGATGGAGAATGGGACCGTCGGACCGACGTCGGCCCTGTGTCATAAATAAAAAAGCTTGCATGGAGAATGAAGCCGTCGGACCGACGTCGGAACACGATTTTCCCCGCGTTGCAACAGAAAAAAGTTCGCTGCCAGAACGGGGCTGTCGGACTCACGTCGAACGCGATCTACTCCATGTCGCAACAGGAAAAAGTTCGCTGGCAAAACGGGGCTGTTGGACCGAAGTCGGAACAAAAGCCCCGTTTTGGCGGCGAATTTTTTCCTGTTGCTACACGCGGCAGATCGTATTCCAACGTCGGTCTGACAGGCCCGTTTCGGTAGTGAACTTTTTCCTGTTGCGACACGGGCAGATCGTGTTCGGACGGCGGTCCGGCAACCCCGTTTTGTCAGCGAACTTTTTCCTGTTGTGCTACGGGCCAGATCGTGTTCCGACGTCGGTCCGACAACCCCGTTTTAGCAGCGAACTTTGTCCTATTGCGACGTGGGGCAGATCATATTCCGACGTCGGTGGCGAAAATGCTAACGACGCCCAGCAGACGGGTGGCGATGCTCGACTGACGCTGAGTGTCGGTACACTGTCAGATGTTGGAACCGCGTAACGAAACGACGCGTCGGAATGCCGTCAGGCAGTCTGGTAGGGCAGGCTAGAGCTTCGGGACCGCTCCTTTTGGCGTGATACACGCTTGGTGAGTTTTTTGCGTGAATCACGCGGAATAGACTTTCTCAGATTAATCACGCCAGACTCCGAAAAATGCTTAATTACATAATCCGTGGTGTTTTTGGTAATTATTAGGAAGTACCACTCATCAGTAAGGCGCATGTCAACATGTTTTTTCTGATGATATTCTATTAGATAATGATAAAAAATTAATGTTAGCCGGCAACTCTTTGTTATTATTTTAAAAAAAATATTTTTAATAAGGGTTAATAACTTTTTTGAGGAAAAAAGGAATTAGCTACTAGAATAAATGATATCCCCGTTGCAGTAGCTGTGTACCCAGATATACATTTTGCGTCATATTGTCGGCAACAGTAGTCACGCGAGAGCAAGTCGTGGCGTCAATAAGCAGCTTTGTTCTTCCGCATTAAGCTGCATTCTAACGACACGACATTACGTAATAATGTTGCAATAATGCTGCAAATTCGCAGTATGGCGTGCCGTCCTTTTCGTGCCACGGCGTGCTGCACATTTTCGGCATATTTGCAACCCAGCGTGCTACACATTTACAGCATATTTGCAACGCGGCGTGCTGCACATTTGCAGCACGCTGTGTTGTAAACCTTGTTTTAGCGTTATATTGGCGTCACGTCGTGCTGCGTATTTGCATCGTTTTCGCAGCACGTTGTGGCGCAAATGTGCCGTCATATTGCATTGTATTGCATCAAACTGTGCTCTTGGAAAAAAAATTGATATTAATCGGACTATTCACTTATATGCCCTTGGCGTGACTTCATCGCATGTGAGAACAATAGCGAGGGGTGTGCGACACAATGCGACGGCTCACTGAACTACAACATAAACAGGACGACGTGCTGCAATTAAGACGTAAATACGCAGCACAGCGTGCTGTTATTTTGCTGCATTCTAACGTTAGATCTTAACATAGTTATAACGCAAATCTGACGGCACGCGGCGTCAATATGCTGCTCAAATCGGAAGTAAAAAGCTGCGTAATTGCGACACCGTATTTTGCCGTTAGAATTGCGTTACTGTGCCATCATGCGATTTTCTACAGTACGTTTATCTATCTGGGTAGTAGCTTCCGGTATTTTTTTTTTTTTTTTTAATTATAAAAGGTTGGCCTCCCCGAGCTAATCTATTTTTTTTATCAATATCTAATAGAATATAATCAAAAAAATGTTGGGTTGCGCCTCTCTGATGCGTCGCACTTCCCAATAATTACCAAATTTAGAAATGTAGCTACTAGAATGGATACCTCGCATCTTCTGTCTCGGCTTCATATAACCAACAACTACAAGGTCGGCCTCACGAAACGAGTGCAACACGTCTCGACATACTATTGAACACTTGTATTCTTCTATATCTACGATAATAAAATATTCTCTTGTTACGACAACCTTCGGTCGGACTCATTTGGGATCTAACCTTTAATCTGGTAAAATCTCTACCAAAATCCGAACTGATCCTTTATGACCGGACCATTGAGATTAGCTACCTGAATTCTGGCGGAAAAGCATAACAAACACTGGATTGCCGAACTTTTAGAATAAGCGTATCGCTAGTAGCTGTCAGATCTCGAGCTCAAAGAAGAGGACGATGTGGTAGCGAATACAAAACCAGGAATCCATTAATAGCATAAATAGTGTATATCATTCGTTTAATGTAGATGCTTCAGGGGTGCGTAGGGTAGTAAGGTCGTTGGGCAGTCGCGGGTGGTGCTGTATTGGCTGCAGGAAAATACGTAGCATTTGCTTGATAGCCGTACGGCTGAAATGGTTGTCCAGATGTAGGCGTCGGTGGATTCGAACGCATCGAGCCCGATGATCCTAGGTGTCGCATCGCGGAAACAATGTGATTGATTGTTTGTACCGGTGGTGGCGGCACAGATATATTCGTCGGTGGAAAAACCGCTGGATAATTCGTCGTACTCGGTGTATAATTTGGAGGATAAGGTGGAAAATGTGCCGGAACCTCAAGGGGTTTGACCGTGTCTACTGCCTCGACGGAAGGACACCCGTTTGCCGTTCCCGTAATGCTTGCTTCGATCTTAGGTACCTTGCTCGGTGTTGCCGCTAAAAGAGAAGTAATTTGTTGTTCGTCACAAAAAGACCAATGACAATTCAAGTGACATGTTTTTGAACCACCACCAACCATTTGGTGTCCCAGGGGCTGAATCAATAGGAGGCGGTACGATGATTCTTTCTTTGTTCGCCTCGATCGACGGCATTAGCGGCGGTGAATCTGGTGGTTTGACATTATTCGCCTGTGAGTAGAGATCGAGTACCTGATGACAAATGTCTGAACGAGAATGATAGAATTCAAAAACACTGCTCGTGACGATTTAAAAAAAAATGAAATTTTTCATCGATCACCTTCCAACAGATCCATTGTAACGTCTTCAACGAACATATCCCACCAACGCAAATGCTTGGGTTGTCTACCGTTCCAATCTACGACTTCGAATTTGCTCAATTTTCCTGCTAAGTACATCAGAGCAACGGCAATTATCTCAGGTTCCCATTGAAGAGACAAAGTTGTACACAAGCTGAAAAGAGAATAAAATGAAGTGATCGGCGCACACGATCCAGCCACCTCATAAATAACAAATTGCAATTTCTCTGAAATAGGGTAATTGATGAAAAACAATAAAGATTTAGATAAAGAGTTGTACCACAAAGTGGCTAATTTTTAATGTTTCAAATGTCCTTCACTGTTTCGGAGAAAACACAAAGTTTCTTTCACGAGTTCTTTCGCTCTCAGTAAAAATTTTCGGGTGTGTGTGACCGACTCAACCGGTGTATAGAAGAAATTTAGTATCGAGTGATATATGAGTACCATTTTTCAAATATGCATTTGAAGCCTGCAAGCAACATATTTCGAACTTGAGGTGGTCAAAAATTTTGTCATGTCATTTATACTTGATACTGGACAAGTCGGTACAATTGCGACAGTAATGCAATCAGGAATAAAATCACGGATGGTAGAAACTGCATAAATACCGCGTAATAGCCGATACCTCAGACCGAAAGTAGCTACATATCGAACAAAATTAGCCCGATTCAGGGCAGCGAAAAAATGGTCAAATGAAGAGACTGATTTTGGATATGTTGAAGCGAATTTTTCCTTATTCACTAAACATGGGACCCCGAGATTTCGTAAGTGGTAAGTTATTTTTGTCATGGATTCATATTTTTAAATATAAAGGTGGTAAGTATTGGAACTCAAGTGCTGACGTCACAGCCGGGAATATGACGGCCACGAGGTGCATTATGCATGTCTCATAATATCTACATATTAGTCAATCACGTGACTGCGAATATATATAGATATTCTGAAACATGCAGATGGAATATCAGAAAGTATGCCACCAGATATCATGTCACTGTTCTTGAGTTCCCAATAACATTGTAGAACCTTTTTTCTTTAAATCGATTAGAATTTCCAACAAACAAATAATGCATAAAAGTGCAATTTTTTTTCAACAATCAATTTTCAAATTAGTTTTGAACAATCAACCGTGCCAAATATTTGATATCTCGAATTATGTAAAAAAAAAAAGATCGCCAAAACTTCTAACAAGGGGACTATACGGTCGACGGTTTTTTGTAATTTTTTATACTTATGGTACAGAAAGGTCTAGACCTAAATAACAAATCCCCAAAACCATAGGGCTAGATAGCCAGAAGTTTTCGTGAAAATGATTTTTGAAAAATTACGAGCGAGATATACGCTGAAATTAAAACACTTGACAACGAGGCTTGTCGCTCACCGGCTAGCGCACGAGTCTAGTAATCCGTAGGTCGCGGGATCGAGTCTCACTGATGAACTTTTTTTTTCTTCTTTTTTCTTTCTTTCTTTCTCTAACTCTTTTAACGCCTGTACTCGCATCATTTACGTGAGAATGTTTATAATAAATATGATTTCTTTGCACAACAATAAAAAATGTAATCTACAACTTTTATGTGCAGACATTTTTTTTCAGTAACTTCAAGTTTTCGAGATATGTTAACGAGGTTCCGGTAGAAAAAAAATTAATTTGTGCGGTTTCATTTTTTTACCCTAGAACGTCGATCCCTGCCACTCTGGCGATTTTTTGCGACATTGTCAGGTATACTGAAAGACTCTGTAATTTTTTCAGCCAAAAAAAATGGCCATTTTTGAATAAAAAAATAATTATCCCCTTTTTTGGTAAAAAATCGGCGTTACCGGAACGTAAAAATTATTTCAAATGTTCCGCTCGAATGATAGCACGAAACTACAACTTTTATGTATCGACATTTTTTTTCAGTCACTTCAAGTTTCCGAGATATATTCATTTGGAAAAAAACGGCGATTTCTCAAATTTTGAATTAGAAAATCTGAAAAAATTCACATAGAATGCCTTTTAGTAGCACTTTAATGTAACCAATTATGGGGCACATCTGAGATGGTCAAAATAAAAGTGGCTCAATTGACAGAGAATCCCTCATATATATGAGGTATTCCAGCCCAAGTGTGTAACCGTGACCCTGACCCTCGCGGATTTATTTGATTTTTTTCATATGACCGCATTGAGTCTAAAATACACCCTAATAATTTTTTTAGATTTTTCCAAACATCCTTTATTTAAAAAAAAAATTGAAAAAAACGTCATTCTTTAAAAATCTGAAAAAATCTGAAAACCCCGTGATAATATAAAAAAAATTTCAAGCAACCACCCGTAGTGGGCAGATTTTCTTTCTGTGTTTTACGTATTGGATTTCATAAAAAAAAAAATTCTTTTTGAAACGCCATTTTTTTTTATCTGAAAAAATTCTGAAAAAACCGTGATAATATAAAAACATTTTCAAGCTATCACGCGTAGTGGGCAGATATTAATGGTCTCAAAATTCTAAAAAATTCTCAAATAGCTCACCTCGAGCAGATACTCAATTTAAGTACCAAAATAATTCAGTATCTGCTCAAGGTGAGCTATTTGAGAATTTTTTGGAATTTTGAGAACGTTAATAACTTGTAAAACACAGAAAAACAATCTGCCGACTACGGGTGATAACTTGAAAATTTTCATATATTATCACGGTTTTTTCAGAATTTTTTCAGTTTTTTAAAAAATTGCGTTTAAAAAAAAAAATTTTTTCAAATCCAATACGTAAAACACAGAAAAAAATCTGCCCACTACGGTTGACAGCTTGAAAATTTTTATATATTGTCACGGTTTTTTCAGAATTGTTTAGATTTGAAAAAAATGACGTTTAAAAAAAAAATTTTTTTTTTTGAAATAAGGGTTGTTTGGAAAAATCTGAAAAAACTATGAGATCGTATTTTAGACTCAATGCGATCATATGAAAAAAATCAAATAAATCCGAGAGTGACCCTCTCGGATTTATTTGTTTACACACTTGGGCTGGAATATCTCATATATGTAGATATATATATATATATATATATATATATATATATACATATATATATATATATATATATATTCTATCTCTATACATAAAAGAGTGTATGTCTGTAGGTGCAAGTGTGTGCGGGTATTTATACAATGTTTAAATACTAGTCGTTATTTAGGGTCTGAATTTATATTGGCGTGGTCATACGAGATTCGATTTTTTTAAAATTATTTATATATATACACTACTCGCAAAAATTAAAGGAGCAAGAAAAATTTCCAAATTTTTCGGTGATTTTCAACAGGCTGTATTTCAGTGAAAAATGATCGTATCGAGGTCATAAAAGAAGCATTTTGAAGCTCCGACATTCTAGTTTCCAAATCTTTTGGTCAACAATTTTTAGGATCTACGCTTCTTACGAAATTTTAAGGAATGGCGTGAAATAAAATTTTCAAAATTTTTTTACCTTTTTATTTTTGTTCCACGGGCTTGGAATTTTTTTTTCCAGCTACACCGATACATGGACCAGGTAGCCTGTTTATCCAGCTTCAATTTCGTTTTTTAGTTTTTCTCTGCGTTGATTTCTCGCAGAGATATCAGACTTTGAATGAAAAAAGATCTTTTTGTCTTTAACCACTGATATCTCAGCAACCAGTCGGCGTACAGAAATTAATCGGGCAAATTCGGAAACTAGAATAAATTTCCTACAAAATCCTTTCAAGAGTATTGGGGAAAATTTTTTTTTTCACCCTTAACATTCAACTGAAAAAAGTACAAAAAAGACTTTTTTCCTCGATTTGGTAAATCGACTGCAGCTTTGCTAATATTGATGGGAAGGCTAATGTTTTAAGGAAAATTTACAGCTGAATGTACCCCCATAACCCTGTCAATTTGCAGATCGATCCATCGAACGGTTCTTCCGGACCGATTGATCGAAATTTCCAAAAAAATTGAAGGAGCAAGATTTTTGTTTCTGAAGATCGGGTAATCTTCTTAAAAATGGAAAAATTCATTTCTTATCGACTTTTTGTACAATTTTGTATCCGTTTTTCCAAGCCCGTAGACCAAAAATAAAAAGGTAAAAAAATTTTGAAAATTTTCTTTCGCGCCATTCCTTGAAATTTCGTAAGATGCGTAGATCCTAAAAAATTTTGACCAAAAGATTTAAAAACTAGAATGTCGGAGCTTCAAAATGCTTTTTTTATTACCTCGATACGACCATTTTTCACTGAAATACAGCCTGTTGAAAATCTCCGAAAAATTTGGAAATTTTTCTTGCTCCTTTAATTTTTGCGAGTAGTGTATATGTATTTATAAAATGTATATTAGAGTGGTCGTTATTTCAGATCTCAATTAATATTAGGGTGGTCCTCCGAGATTCGATTTCTTTAAATATTTATATACGTATATTATGATATATATTAGTGATCATTATTCGAGATTCGAATTTTGTTTATATTTATTTATGTGTTATTCCATACCATTTCGACCTGAGTCTGACCCTTGACCTCTCGGATTTGGCTCGTGATTTTTTATATGATGGTTCTTACTTTGAAAGACACTCAGTTCTTTTTTAGATTTTTCAGATTCAATTTCAATGTTCGACACAATTTAAAAATCTGAAAAATCGTTTGTCAGATATCAGAATTTTTAAGCTTAGAGCCGGACTGGGGAGATTTTTCCTTCTTACTATTTTCAAGCTTTTTCTGAAGAAAAACGTTAAAAAAAATAGAAACGGGAGTTATTTTACTATGAATGGATGCTGAAACATTTTCATACGTCATATCGGATATTTTAAAAAAATTTCAGATTTTTCGCAAGAGAATTTTTTTTCTTTATTTTCTTTATAAATGGTTCGGAAAAATCTGAATTTTTTTTCAAAAATCCGATATGACGTATAAAAATGTTTCAGCAACCATCCATAGTAAAATTACTCCCGCTTCTAATTTTTTTAACTTTATTTTCGGAAAAAGCCTGAAAATAGTCATCTCCCCACTGGGGGAAAGCAGTGGCCAAGTGGCTAGAGCGCGGGTCTCGTAATCCGCGGGACCCGGGTTCGAACCCCGGCGACACCGCTGAAAAAATATTCCAATTTTTCAAGTGTTTATCAGCTGCAATCCCGGTGGGTTGGGACCCCACCTTAAAATAATGGAATCCCAAAGACCTCATTGCGATGAGTGGGCGATTAATTGTACGGTTTCGGTGAGGCCTGCCGGCGCGGTTCTTATCGTTCGGATGGTGGTTCACCTAACTGTGCAAGCGACTGGCTCACTGGATCGCAATGGAGGAGGTAACTACCTAACCGACCGACGATAGTCGTGCTAGAGCGTGTGCTCGCATTGCTACCGACGGGCGCTTAGGTAGAGTTTACCGTCTGTATCAGTGAAGGTTTTTCTGCAGTTTTCCCTTCACTCTCGGCAGAATTGCGATACAGAATGGAAAAGGTGTAGGGTGCGGGCTGCAGCCCCGGCCTTACTAGGAAAGGGGGGGGGGATTAGTATAAAGCAATGCTGTACACTGGTAATAAACAAATTAGTCATCTCCCCACTGCGGTTCTAAGCTTAGTTTAAAAAAATTAGAAGCGGCAGTGATTTTACTATGAATGGTTGCTGAAACATTTTCATGTCATATCGGATTTTCGAAAAAAAAATCAGATTTTTCGGTAACATTTTTTTAGCAAAATAAGGAAAAAAAATCTCCCCACTCCGGCTCTAAACTCAAAAATGTTGATATTTTAAATTGTGTCGATTAATGAAATCGATTAAAAAATGGTAGAAGATTCAAATTGAATCTGAAAAATCTAAAAAAATAACTGGGTCTCTTTCAAAGTGAGAACAATCATATGAAAAATCGCGAGCCAAATCCGAGAGGTCAAGGGTCACACCCTGCTCGAAATGGTATGGAATGACACATATGTATTTATATACGATGTATATTAGGCAGGGTCGCAAATAATGCATTAAAAAAAATAATTTAATTAACATTGGGATTAAAAATAATTTTTTATTTTTTAATCCCGACATTGCGGATTAAAGAATATTTTTTCATTTTTTAATCCCGACATTGAGATTAAAAAATCATTATTTAATTTTTAATCCTGACATTGGGATTATAAAATAATTATTGAATTTTTAGTTAAAAAATTTGGGATTAAAAAATAATTATTTAATTTTTAATCTCGACATTGAGATTAAAAAGTAATTTTTTATTTTTAATCCCGACATTAGGATTAAAAAATAATTTAATTTCTAATCCCGACATTGGGATCAAAAAATAATTTTTCAGTTTTTAATCCCAACTACTCCAATAACAATTTATTTTTAATTTTATGTTGGGGACTGGGGAGTAAGGAATAAAAATATTTAAATAATAATAATAATAATAATAATGATAATAATAATTTAATCAACAATTACAATAAATTCTTGTTATTATTATTTGAAGGATTCAAATTTCAAATGTTGTCGCGCGTTTACTTTGTGTTCCGAACATCGTTATTGATTTTTGAAAAAATATTCTAAGAATAATCATAACTTCTCCAATAACCAAGATATTCTAACTAGCTAAAAGGCAATTTTTTTCGTTTTTCAACGGACTTTTTAAAAAAAATATCGAAAATGAAGAAAAATAAATGTTAACCCTCGAAGGCCCGACTTTTTTAAAGTAACGCAATTTTCGTCACATTCTGTAATAAGGGGTTTTCGGGGTCGCTGATTATGAATCCGAGGTCAGATTTTCAAAATTTTGAAAATTCAAAATGGCAGATCTAATATGGCGGACGACTTTTTTAAGAATCTATCCAATTAGCCTGAAACTTGTTACTCGGGGTTTTCGGGGTCGCTGATTACGAATCCGATGTCAGATTTTCAAAATTTTCAAAATTCAAAATGGCGGATCTAATATGGCAAACGATTTTTTTTTAAATCGATCCAATTGACCTGAAACTTGTTACTCGAGGGTTTTCGGAGTCGCTGATTGCGAATCCAATGTCAGATTTTTAAAATTCAAAATGGCGGATTCAATATTGCGAACAACTTTTGAATAATCGATTCATTTGGCCCGAAACTTGTTACTCAAGGGTTTTCGAGGGCGCTGATTATGATTTTGATGTTGGTTTTCCGAAATTTAAAATGGCAGATCCAAAATTTCAAAAAATTGAGTGGTAAATTTATGGAGCGTAGGTGAACCCAGTAGACACAGTAATGTTGCAGCAATGTAACGGCAATGTTACCGTTTGTAACATGTAACATTACATGGACGTTACATGTAAGTTACGTTTAAGTTACAATTTCCTACTCAACAATATAACATTGTTATATAACAGTTATGTAACTGTATTACGTTACCGTAAATAGAATTAATTGTTGTTGAACTTGTTATAAAAAATATATAGCTCTTTCAAAATAATGTAATATACAAAGTAAACCGGCCCCAAAAAGAGATCCATATGGAAAAAAATCTACACGAATTTTTCGATCTAATAATTTTTCTCAGAGACCGGGAATCGAACCCTCGACTCCACCCACCTTCCGTCTATCTACTTACACGCTACTTATTACGCTATCGACTACTTATGAATCCCCTCTACTTGTATAATATATGAATGCTGGAGTGCCGAAAAAATAATAGTAGTATAATAATAATAGTAAAATAATAATAATAATAATAATAATAATAATAATAATAATAAAATAACAATGATATATGCATTAGAATTAGAATGAGCAATAAATCATGGAAGTTGGTTTTTTATTTGCGAATTCGAATCCCCTGACCCCTAAGTTATGCAAACTTTATTCCAGAATACCTGAACCCTCATAACTTAACTGAGCCCTGAGAACTTACGTTACCCCTCATAACTCAATTTCAGAGCTTTTAACCTCTCATAACTTATGCAAACCCTTAAAACTTGTTTGAATAAACCCGTGACCTCTCATAAAATAAGTGACATCCATAAATTAATTTCGGGGCCGCTTACCCCTCATAAGTTATGTGAACTCTCAAAACTGTGTACCAGAATACCTGACCCCTCATAACTTAAGTTATCTCTCATAACTTAATTTCGCGACCCCTGTTCCCTCGTAGTAAAAACGTTTGAAATTTCATATATTTTTTACAGTGTGTAACTTCCATGTTATATTGCCACAATATAACATATGTTACGTTACTGTAATGTAACAAAGTTATATACTAGTTATGTAACCTGCATGTGACAAATGTTACATAACACGTTACTTGCACGTTATATAACAGCAACGTTACATAGAAATAACATTGTAACATTACATGTAACTTCCATGTTATATTGCCGCAATATAGCATATGTTACATTTGCTGTACTGCAACAAAGTTATATTGCAGTTATGTAACCTACATGTAACAAATATTACATAACATTGTTACTTGCACGTTATATAACAGCAACGTTACATGGGGATACGTTTGTAACATTGCATGTAACTTTCATGTTACATTGCGGCAACATAACGTGTTCACCGGGTAACTTATTAAATTTTCGTCCGCCATAACCCTCGAGTAACAACTATCAGGCCATATTATTCGATTTTTAAAAAGTCCTCCGCCATATTGAATCCGCCATTTTGAATTTTGAAAATCTGACATTGGATTCGTAACCAGCGACCCCGAAACCCTCCGAGTGATCATTTTAATGAGCCTAGCTTCACGTAAGTTGATAATTTGCAATTTTTTTGCAATTCTTACCACGAACATGGATTTGTTTATATTGTCATAATTACAAAATTATTTTTAATTTATTGCACTTTATATTTTTTTACAAAGTAGTATAAATTTGTGGGTCGTTGGCGTTTAGAAACCAAAAATATATTGATTTTTTACAAAGTTATGAACGTTCGAATGCAAAAGTAGTTTCGATCGAAACCGCTGGGCCTTAAGAGGATGTGAAATTAGCTGACGAACTCAGATGATGTCGGTATAATAGTGAGAATTTTCGCGATTCACGTGACCGCTAGATGGCAGGGCATGAAAATCCGGGCCCATTATCCATTTAGTGATGTATCTATACATGCTCATAGCTATTATATACACGTAAATATAGCTCTATTTATCGGCACTTACCATAAAATTTTCGAACAAATGCCATTTCCACGATTTTTCACGTACAGCAATTTTCAAGTGCCCAGTATCTGCGCTTTTCTTTGCTCTAGAGCCTAAAACTGAGAATTTTTGCAATCGAACAGTGCTAACATCGGAAAACAGCAAATCTGCATTACAGATTACACCTGGTAATAAAACTGTAATTTTTTTTTTGCGCTATCACAATTTTCTGAGTTTTAGGCCCTAGAATTCTATTACCCTAACAACATCCTAACATTTCAGCCTTTTTGGTGGAATAATTTGAAAAGGGCATTTGTTCGAAAATTCGAGTCTGCTACGATGGTAAAACAGGTCTCTCACATCCTCTTAAACGGTTAATGTATTTTTCGCTGTTTTGAGCTAAAAAATTTGATTTTCTTTCAATGCAACCCCTTCTATTTAAAAAAAAGATAATAAAATTCTACGTAAAAAAAAATGTTGATTTTTTTTGGTAATTTTGATCTTTTTTCCTTCTATGACTACAATAGTTGATTTCAAAGATGTTAAAATAAAGTATTAAACTTTTTTCACATATTTCTTTGTAAATTACAACAATTAACATTAAGAATCACAATTCAAGTACGTTTTGCACTTTATTCAATTTTTTCACAAAAAAATTGTAAATCTTATTATTAATTATTATAATTTACAAAGGAAATATGCGAGAGAAGTTAAATTATTTATTTTAACATCATTAAAATCAACTATTGTAATCCCAGAAGGAAAAAAGATCAAAATTACGAAAGAAAAATCGAAATAATTTTTTTTCATAGGAAGTTATTTGAATCCCTTCTTCAGTGAAACCTCAAAAATAGTGTTTTTTTAAATTATTCATTCATTCGTTCACTCATTCATCCATTCATCCATTCATGCATTCATCCATTCATCCATTCATCCATCCATTCATCCATCCATCCATCCAGCCATCCACCATCCATTCATTCATTCATTCATTCATTCATTCATTCATTCATTCATTCATATATATATTAATTTATTAATTTATTTAAAGAATTTATTTAAAAATTAAATTCACTTGTCCAATTTATTTATTTTTTAATGTATTTTTAATTAATCAATTTATTTAATTTATTTTTAATCCCAACATTGGGATTAAAAAATAATTTTTCAATTTTTAATCTCAACATTGGGATTAAAAAGTAATTTTTTATTTTTCAATATCGACATTGCGGGTTAAAAAATAATTTCTTATTTTTCAATCTCGACATTGCGGATTGAGAAATCATTTTTTAATTTTTAATTCAAATTTTTTGAATTAAAAAATTCCCAACCCTGATATTAGGGTAGTCATTTGAGATCGATTTCTTTAAATATTTATATACGTATTTATACCATACAGATTAACGTGGTTGTTATATCAGGTCTGAATTTACATTAGAGTAGTCACTGTTCAAGATTCGAATTTTCTTTAAATTTATATATGTACTTATACGATTTATATTAGGGTGGTCGTTATTTCAGGTATCTTTATATTCATATATGAGGGTTTCTCCGTCAATTCAGCCACTTTTTTTCGACCATTTCAGATCTGCCCCATAATTGATTATATCAAAGTACTACTAGAAGGCATTCTTTGTGAATTTTTTCAGATTTTTCAATTCAACATTTTAGAAAATACCATTTTTTTCCAAATGAATATATCTCGGAAACTTGAAGCAACTGAAAAAAATGTCTCTACATAAAAGTTGTGGTTTTGTATTATCTTTCGAGTGGATGACTTAAAATAATTTTTACGATCCGGTAACGCTCATCGTCAGTGCAGCCAGATCGCGTGCAAAAGTTACCCCCACTTTCTGACCCGCGGCTGTAGGATCTTATGGGCGCGGGTCAGAAAGTGGGGGTAACTTTTGCACGCGATCTGGCTGCACTGGTAACGCTGATTTTTTACCAAAAAAGTGGATCAATATTTTTTTTTATTTAAAAAAGGCCATTTTTGTTGGCTGAAAAAATTACAGAGTCTTTAAGTATATTTGACGATATCGCCGGAGAGGCACGGATCGAGGTTCTAGGGTAAAAAAAATGAAACCACACAATAGTATTTTGTGCATCTAGGGCCAGAGATGAGTCTTTTTGTCGAGCGTGAAGATTTCCGCAACGAGCGAAGCGAGGGCCGCAACCACGCGAGACAAAAGACGAATCTCTGGCCCGCGTTGCACACGATCTTTTTTTTCCCCATGGGAGATTTTCGTGCTTTTCAGTATATGCGTGGATAGCCAAAAAGGGGCTCTTTTGTGACTTTTTTTCCCCTCCGGGGAAAAAAGAATCGAACTCGTCTGTTTTCGCCCTTAGCTGTCAAAAAAGAGTCACTTTTCGGCTGTCTACGCATATGGTGAAAAGCACGAAAATCTTGCATGGGTGAAAAAAATTAATTTTTTTCTACCGGAACCTCGTTAACATATTTCGGAAACTTGAAGTTACTGAAAAAAAATGTCTGCACATACAAGTTGTAGTTTTGTGTTAGCTTTCGAGCGGAATACTTGAAATAATTTTTACGTTCTGGTAACGCTGATTTTTTACCAAAAAAGGGGGAAATTATTTTTTTATTCGAAAAAAGCCGTTTTTATTTAGCTGAAAAAATTACAGAGTTTTCCTGTATATCTGACGATGTTGCATAAAAATCGCCAGAGTGGCACGGATCGAGGTTCTAGGGTAAACAAAATGAAACACAAATAATTTTTTTTTCTACCGCAACCTCGATCCGTGCTACTCTGGCGATCTTTTTCTGATATCGTCAGATATACTGGAAGACTATAATTTTTTCAGCCAAATAAAAAGGGCTGTTTTTGAATAAAAAAATAATTTCCCCCCCCCTTTTTTGGTAAAAATCAGCGTTACCGGAACGTAAAAATTATTTCAAATATTCCGCTCGAAAGCTTACACAAAACTACAACTTTTATGTTGAGGCATTTTTTTTCAGTAACTTCAAATTTCCGAGATATGTTAACGAGGTTCCGGTAGAAAAAAAAATTAATTTGTGTGGATTCATTTTTTTACTTTAGAATCTCGATCCGTGCCACTCTGGTGATTTTTTTGCGATATCTTCAGATATACTGGAAGACTCTGTAATTTTTTTAGCAAAGAAAAAAATGTCCTTTTTAGAATAAAAAAATAATTATCCCCTTTTTTGGTAAATAGTCAACGTTACCGGAACGTAAAAATTATTTCAAATATTCTGCTTGAATGCTAACACAAAACTATTACTTTTATGTGTAGAAATTTTTTTTTTTAGTTACTTCAAGTTTCCGAGATATATTCATTTGGAAAAAAACGGCGATTTCTAAAATTTTGAATTAAATAATCCGAAAAAAATTCACATAGAATGCCTTTTAGTAGCACTTTGATATAACCAATTATGGGGCACATCTGAGATGGTCGAAAAAAGAGTGGCTGAATTGACAGAGAATCCCTCATATATGTATTTATAAGACGTATTAATATACGTCTTATAAACGCGTCTTATATACGTCTTATAAGACGTATTAATATACGTCGTATTAATATACGTCTTATAAATACATATATGAGGGATTCTCTGTCAATTCAGCCACTTTTTTTCGACCATCTCAGATGTGCCCCATAATTGGTTACATCAAAGTGCTACTAAAAGGCATTCTATGTGAATTTTTTCGGATTTTTTAATTCAAAATTTTAGAAATCTCCGTTTTCTTCCAAATGAATATATCTCGGAAACTTGAAGTAACTGAAAAAAAAGTCTACACATAAAAGTTGTAGTTTTGTGTTAGCAGTCAAGCAGAATATTTGAAATAATTTTTAGGTTCCGGTGGTCGTTATTCCAGATCTCAATTAATACTAGGGTGGTCCTTCGAGATTCGATTTCTTTAAATATAGCATTATTTACATATATGCAGCATATCTATGTATATATAGCATATCTATGAGTATATAGCATTATATATAGCTAATAAGTCAAAATCCAACTTAAATAATAGGCTAAACCAAGATCTAACTTAAAGTTTAGGCTAAACCAAAATCTAACTTCAATTTTAGGCTCAATCAAAATCTAACTTCAATTTTAGGCCAAACCAAAATCTAACTTTAATTTTACGCTTTATATTCATAGATATGCTATATACTTATATATGTATATAGATAATGCGATATATATCTGGGTATATACAGCATTAAAAGTTTCACAAAGGAGCGAAATCAATCACAAAATACTTCTAACGAATAAAAAAAGGACGCCAAGTATTAAACATCTTAAAAATCTAAATTCACAAAATCTCAAAAGTTTTGAATTCCAAAATCCGAAAATCTGAAAAATTTAACATTTAAAATTGCCAAAAAACAAAACAAATCGCCCAAGCCAAGTCACAAATTTGGTGTGCGTAGGTTATTAATGACCAAACCAAACCAAAAAACTTGGCCTGCAGTGTAAGAACTAATACGCTCGGCGAGGAAAAACAGAGTCCAAGCGCCTTTACCGCTTAACGAAACAGTAAACAAACGAGAGTATAAAAAAGAAAGCAATTGAACGATTGCACTTGCAAGTAACCATAAGAATAAGCAAAAGAGGTAACAGACGAGTAAACTAACGAGTAACTATGAGAAGAGTTCACTGAGAAAATTCTTGTACAATGTTTATATTTAAATGAAGGGAAAATAATATCATTATTTCTGGAATAGTTGAGAATCTTTTATAGACCTTTTTAATGTCCGAACTTGATGAATAATAGTAGCATCACTGATGGACTTGAAGTTACGAACGTTCAGATGAACGAAAAGTTGACGAACTTATTCTTTTGAAGAACACGTTTGGGACTTTCGTAATAATTTTGAAATAATTCTTGAAATAGCTTTGAATTTTTTCAATGATTATTCCCAGATAGACAGCCATGATTATCACGCTGTGTATACATTTACGAAGCAAATTTTCCAGTATATTGGCTACATGTTGTGATGCATGCGCATGAGTTCATATAGTATAATGAATTTACAAAACATTGCGATCTCATCATGTCGTTTACAAATGCATCATCCGTTGACTACAAGAGGAACTCATAAGCCGGCAAATTTACATTCTGCAATGAATATTTGCAGATGGATATCATATGAAAGCCATTCAATGATTTTTTTGGTGTATTCACTAGGTTAGCATTGAAAGTATACATGCCATGCATGCAATATGATGGCGTTGTGCGTGTTTCTCAGTTATACATTCGATGAGCGCAATATGACGGCGATATGCATGTTTCTTAGTGATACATTCGATGAGCGCAATATGACGGCTGCAAAATCACTGCAAAATGACAGCATGTTGTGACAAGCCTCGCATCTTTTGCAAGTCCAACAAATTCATTATAAAGTTATTAATAATGTTCACCGACATCTGCGAATTTTTGCAAATCACGGCCGCCACATTGAATTTTTAAAAATTGTTTTTATTTACTTAAAAAAAAATTATTTTAACTAATTTTTTTTTAATGTTTCAATTTTTTTGTTTTATATTCCAGTTTCATATAAGCAAACAAACTTTTACAAAAGTTGCATTAGTTTTCATCATTTTTTTAATCAAATAGAACCCTCATTTTGAATTCTACAAATTTCCCTATAGATTCGATTGAGATATTCGAATTCGCGAAACTGTAAAAAAAACTAAGAAATTGACTTTTGCGAATATCCCATTTTTTGAAATTTTGGATGCCATATTGAATCGTCTATTTTTTTAATTCTTAATTTATTAATTAAGCCCATGAGCAAACTGTTCGACAGTAAAATATACTCGTGCTAATAATCTGTGTTTGCACAAGATGAGCGGGTATAATAAGTTTTTTGGTTTGGTTTGGTCATTAATAACTTGCGCACACCAAGTTTTTGACTTGGCTTGTCCGATTTGTTTTGTTTTTTGCAATTTTTAATTATTAATTTTTCGGATTTTCGGATAGTGGAATTCAAAACTTTTGAGATTTTTTGATTTTTTTCAAGTTTCTCAAATTATAAATAGATTTCTACATTATATTTTTAATTTTTGTGCAAAAAAATTCATTTATTATAAACATTCTCACATAACTGACTATAGGCGTTAAAAGAGTTGGAGAAAGAAAGAAAGAAAAAAAAGAGAAATAAGTTCTTCAGTGGGACTCGATCCCGCGACCTAACGATTACTCTACCCGGTGAGCCACGAGCCTCGTTGTCAAGTGGTTTAACTTCAGCGAATATCTGTCGCTCGTAATTTTCCAAAATTCATTTTCTCGAAAACTTCTGGCTATCTAGCCCTATGGCTTTAGGGATTTGTTATTTGGGTCTAGACCTTTCTGTACTATCAGTATAAAACATTACAAAAATCCATCCACCTTAATCCGTCGAAATTTAACATAGAAGTTCTGGTGTCTTAAACATTTGCGTTAAGTTCGAGGCATATTCATTGGAAAACTAAAATACATAGAAATAAAAATGGGTAAATAAATTTGTTTATGGGTGCGTCCATATTTTCATTTCCCATAATGAATTTTAACAATGGACAGTTCCTAGAAGCATATATAAAACTCGCATTCGACAATCAACTTTTTCATCAGGTTTTTGGTTTTTTGGTGTAAAATAGAAACCCTACAGAATATAAATTAAACAAACAAAAAAAATTAATATACGTTTTTAAAACGGACTAAAAAGTATAAAATAATTTCTCTAAGCTTCATGCAGAATAAAACAACATACATATTTCTAACCTCTTACAGATTATCCTGAAAATTCGTCATTCTACATTTTTAATAGCTATCAAAATACTTGTGAGATTTAAATCGAAAAACGTGGAGCGCATGCAACAGATAATTGATGCATCAATAGTTCAGCTATTAATTGTATTGCAACACAAATTATGTGAATTGATATAAATAAGTTCTCTCATGATAGCTATTCTCTTCACTTCATATAATTATGTATTGCATGCACCCCACGTTTTTTGTTTCAAATCTCACAAGTATTTTAATAGCTATTAAAAATGTACAATGACAAATTTTCAGAATAATCTTTCAGAGGTTAGAAATATGTACGTTGTTTTATTCTGCATGAAGCTTAGAGAAGTTATATTATACTTTCTAGTACATTTTAAAAACGTAGTATATTAAATTTTTTTCATTTGTTCAATTTATTTTCTGATTTTTAGTATTGTGCAAGTGAAATTTTGAAATTGATTTTGAATACTTTGATGATAGCTTCAACCGATCTGCTTCCGATTCTTCTTGAAGCATCACAAGCTGATTTTGCCTTTTTTTCTAAACGTCGCTTGTGTTGGGTGGTTGTCCTTTTTACCATAACAGACTTCACACCATAGAGGCCATAAGAGACTTTACACTCGATTATTTAATGATTTCCTTACAGGGAATTGAAAAATTGGTTTATTGTGTTTATCTGTCAGCCTGATGTGGGTTATATTCAAGAAAATTTAGAAACAACAAAAATCCAAACCGTTGCTATGGTAACCGTTCCTGTCATAGTTTTTATTGATGAAAATTATAAAATTACTTTAAAAAAATTATGATTACAATTACGACTTTGTTTTACTTTTTTTTGCATTGTCATCCAATTCTAAGCTTCGTTCAACATTTTAAGTCTCTAACTCATCGAAAAGTTAGTTTAAAATCAAATATAATATTCCACCCGAACATACAAGAGGGCGAGTTAATAAAAACGTGGTAATAATAAAATAGATAGGCGCATCGGATAAGAGTTTGCTTTTTCCTCAATCTCTCTCTATATAACCTTTAACCCACTGCGGACGCTCTGGGTCACAGATGACCCGAGCGAAATTTCACCTGAGAATTTCTTCGCTCAGATAGCTATTTGCAGCACAAAAAACAATAACTCTTGGGCTTTGATCAACATTGATTTACACTCTACAAACGTTGAGTAGTCAGGATTTTTTTTCGATTTTTTGAAGCATTTTAACCGGTTGAAAATTGTATGCAGACACAGACAACCAAGTGCGACCGCGGAAGCATCGGACTTATAGTGTGACCGGAGAGTGTTAAAATACAGTATTCATCACGAACATACTAGAGCATTCTACATCATATAAGCATGTTCTCTTATCAATTCCGTATTATCAATTTATTATTTCTTACCTATCGTTTACAAAGGTCCATGCCATTTGTACCATTTTCTGTAGCTTACTCTTGTCACCTGAAAAAAAAATGCACTGGAAATTAATTACCAATGCATGCAAGACATTGAAAAATTTCAATTTTATCAACAAACCTTTCAAGCATTTAGCATATTTTAATAGATAACTATATGGATGCTCAACTTGAAGGTCAAACTTGATTGTTTGCAAAAGTATTCTTTCCAGTGTCATGACTTCTTCCTGAAAATAATTTTAAAAATTCCAGATTTCAGCGTGCCCTGACAATTGTTAATTCTGAATCCTAGTTAATTTTTTTTTACCTTAGGATCTTCACCGAAAGTCAAAAACTTTTGTTCCGTGAGTAAGGTCTTTGCCGTTTTAATGATGTCTTTACATTTCTTTGGAGTCTCTTCTACTTTACCAGCTAGAAACAAGCAGCAACATGCTGTCACCTATGAGAAAATGTATGTTATGTAGCAGAGACTATAACTTGCGATTGGGAGGCAGTAAAGCTTAAGACAGACAGAGCTCACTTACATAACGTGGGAAATTTTTGAACGAGTGAAACATGTAGAATCGGTGAAAGTATACAACTCCCGTTGCCATTGTGTTGTATCCAAGATCCATTTTAGTGCCTGTGTCAATGATGAAGCGAGCTCCTTCTTTTCTATAACGACACTCTGTATCATAGTCGATACCATCTTGTATCGATGGAGTAGTCCTTAGTTCTTTTTTCTCATAATACCAGCATGGCATTTTACAATTTTAAGTCTATTTTATACTTCCTTGTACAGTTTCTTGTCAGTTGACGGCTATTGCCCAACATTAGATGGAATATTGCAAAATCCAGGACGTAATCACCAACTAATTAGGGTTAAAAATATCTCACTAATCTTATTAAAACACAAAAGTTTTCCGCGAAACTTAGGAATATTGCATCACTGGATTATAATAAATTTTGAAAACCTTCGCCAATTGAGGTTAGTACTGTTGCTGAACTCAACGTTATTCAGTGCTCCATTCAATCCACAATATGTCCGTCTTTTATGGAATACGATTACCATTCATGGCCGATTACCGGAAATATCACTGAGTTGCTGCATTTACTTCACTTTTTGTCCATTTAATTTAAGCCTTCACGTGTATATGTGTGGAATTTTCGACTGACATTTTCGAGATCACAGCAGCCATAGACATAAACAGTGGGTGAAGTGTGAACACTCTCGCCTCAGAGAGTGCATTCCATTATTCGCTTGAAGGGCTTATTTCGGTAGGGTCCGATATTCGCCGGGACGATAGAGATGGGCGATGTTCACTCGATGTTTGGAGAATCGATGTTTGGTAGGGTCCGATATTCGCCGGGACGATATTCGCCGGAATGGTATTCGCCGGAAAATCACTAGACTTCGATATCTCGAAACTGGCTTACTGGCATGACCCACAGGGGTCATTGCAAACATATTCTGGACTGCGAGAGATTGAATAGATGATGTGAACCCTTACTTTAGAAGACGAATTAAAGGCCAAGAGCCCTTGAAGAGAGTGGTACAACCCCTCAACAGATGGCGAGGTTAACCTGCCAAACTAGGCTAAGAAAAATAATCCGGAGCTCTTTGATAAATGTACGTTATGCACTTTAAGTGACTTTAAGGTTATCGCGCGCACTGTACGCAACAATTAATCGTGAAATCAAGTAATTAATCAATGAATCACGAAATAAGTAATAATTAATTGCGCGACGATTAATATTAACTCGCACGAAGTCTACATTGTTATTATAAAGTACGCGAAAACGAGTTTAATGTTTATTTATAATTATCGATGAAATGTCATATTCGCCGCTGCACCGCTGTGTTTCTGTGTTCTTTCAATTGATATCAAATTGTTATTGTAAATATTAAATTGTTGAAAATAAGAAAATTGTTTTCTTACAATTGTCAATGAAATAAAACTAGCCGCTGTATGTACCACTGTGTTTATTTATGTATTCTGTACATTTATTCGCTTCTTTATGTAATATATTTACATATTTATAATTAATACAAACAATCTTGATTGAAAATGTTAAAAAAAAAATACACCTTTTCGTAATACGTTGCAAAATCCAGGAGCATGGACAATATCTCGAATATTTTATTTCCTGATCAGTCTTTGACGTGTCCGGTCGTACAGAGGTAACCACCGTCTTCGAAGTTTCCTGCATACTCTGCAAAAAAAAAGGGCGTTTAACATGGATATTGTAAAAGAATGATCATTTAAGTCAATATTTTTCCATCGTACAGGGCAATTTGCATTATTTCTACCTCAATAATCAGACATGAAGTGACATACAATTAAAAAGTTTAAAGTATGAATATTAAACATTTACCAATAACATATTTGAGATTCCTAGTCCTCGCAGTGCGATGAAGCCGCCGTCTCGGATATCGTCGTCTACAGAACCCATTCGGATCGTCTTCATCGGGACCTTTGAACGTTCCTCGGCGCAGCATCACGCGCCTGCAGTCATCATTTTCACACTGCCTTACAGGCATTGTGTAAACGCGAGATTTTGAAACGAATTTTTTTTTTCTCAATTTCCTCAACGTACCGCAGAAAGCGCCGAAGATATCCTGAGCGGGTTCTGTAGACGACGGCTTCATCGCACAGCGAGGACCAGGAATCTGTAATTCATTTTCGGTAAATGTTTAATATTCATACTTTAAACTTTTTAATTGTAGATCACTTCATATTTGATTATTAAGGTAGAAAAATAATGCAAATTGCCGTGTACGATGGAAAAAAATATTCGCTACAAAGATAATTCTTTTACAATTTGAACGTTTTTTCAGAGTCTGCAGGAAACCTCGGAGACAGTGGTCACTCGGTGTGACCGGGCACGTGGAAAACTGATTTCAGTGTGCCGTTGACGAGATTTGGCTTTCTCGCTGATCTGACAAATATCTCAGGATATCTTCGGCACTTTGCGCGGTATGTTGAGAAAGTTGAGGAAAAAAAATCGTTTCAAAATCTAGCGTTTACCCAATGCGCCTGCAAGGCAGTATGAAAATGATTACTGTAAACGCGTGATGATGCCGCGCCGAGGAACGTTCAAAGGTCCCGATGAAGACGCTCTGCAGGGGTTCTGTAAACTGCGATATCCGCGACGGCGGCTTCATCACACTGCGAGGACGAAGAATCTCAAATACGTTCTCGGTGAATGTTCAATATTCATATTTCAAGCTTTTTAATTGTTTGTCACTTCATGTATGATTATTGAGGTCGCAACAATGCAAATTGCCCTGTGCGAAGAAAGAATATTCCCCAATATGAAAATTCCTTTACAATATCCATGTTTAACGCCTTTTTTTTCAGAGTATGCAGGAAACCTCGAAGACGGTGGTGACTCGGTATGATCGGACACGTGAAATACCACCGATCGGGACATAAAATATTCGAGATCTTCTCCATGTTCGATGAAAACTTGTCGTTCAAGATTTTCAGTGTGCCGTTAACGAGATTTGGCTTTCTCGCTGATCTGACGATTGTATTGTCGAGCTCCTTCTTACTGGCGTCCTGGAGAGGACGGTAATCCGTCGTTGGGGTCAGTGTCTGCACACCGACGTACTTTATATAGGTCAATGTCCCGATATCGAATTGCATGTGGGCGGAACAATTTCTCAGGATATCTTCGGCGCTTTCTGCGGTACGTTGAGGAAATTGAGAAAAAAAAAATTCGTTTCAAAATCTCGCGTTTACACAATGCCTGTAAGGCAGTGTGAAAATGATGACTGCAGGCGCGTGATGCTGCGTCGAGGAACGTTTAAAGGTCCCGATGAAGACGATCCGAATGGGTTCTGTAGACGACGATATCCGAGACGGCGGCTTCATCGCACTGCGAGGACTAGGAATCTCAAATATGTTATTGGTAAATGTTTAATATTCATACTTTAAACTTTTTAATTGTATGTCACTTCATGTCTGATTATTGAGGTAGAAATAATGCAAATTGCCCTGTACGATGGAAAAATATTGACTTAAATGATCATTCTTTTACAATATCCATATTAAACGCCCTTTTTTTTTGCAGAGTATGCAGGAAACTTCGAAGACGGTGGTTACCTCTGTACGACCGGACACGTCAAAGACTGATCGGGAAATAAAATATTCGAGATATTGTCCATGTTCGAGGAAAACTTGTCGTTCAATATTTTCAATGTGCCGTTAACGTCCCGGAGAGGATGGTAATACGTCGGTGGGCTCAGTGTCTGCATGCCGACGTACTTAATTCCGGCTACTTATCACACACGTCACTTTCTGCATGTAAGTACCTCTCATAATGTGTCGAATAGTTTCATGTGGCGCTCATCTCTGTGCCAGGACTCTGCTAAGATCAGAATACTATTGACATACTCGTTCGTCTACTGATTATTGAGCTGGCCTTGCTCATCTGGAATGGCACTATGAATATGAAATCGACCGACTGATGCAATTACGCTTCAAATATCTGAAGAACGCGCAGGAACGACGACGAATCGTATCTGAGACACTTGGACGGTGGTCTATTTACTGTTGAACTTGTTGATCATGTTCTGCTTGAGGCTTGCACCGATTGTCTATCATCGGTTAAATAACGTGTAATTAGTAGAATTTTTTGACGCACAGAGCGCCGCTTGAAACTTTTCAACACATGAGAGGTATTTACATGCAGAAAGCAACGTGTGCGATAAGAAGCTGGAATTGAGATTATGAATTTATATTGCCATTCTAGATGAGTGCAGCCAGCCTAATAATCAGTAGACGAAGGAGTATGTACGTCGATAGTCTTCTCGCTTATTGCGCTACTCTTTTCAACAATTTGTTACAATTGAGCGGAAACAATTTAACTCGGCAGAGGGACAAACTTGCTCCAGGATTTTGCAACGTATTACGAAAAGGTGTATTTTTTTTAAACATTTTCAATCAAGATTGTTTGTATTAATTATAAATATGTAAATATATTACATAAAGAAGCGAATAAATGTACAGAATACCTAAATAAACACAGTGGTACATACAGCGGCTAGTTTTATTTCATTGACAATTGTAAAAAAACAATTTTGTTATTTTCAACAATTTAATATTTACAATAACAATTTGATATCAATTGAAAGAACACAGAAACACAGCGGTGCAGTGGCGAATATGACATTTCATCGATAATCATGAATAAACATTATTAAACTCGTTTTCGCGTACTTTAGAATAACAATGTAGACTTCGTGCGAGTTAATATTAATCGTCGCGCAATTAATTATTACTTATTTCGTGATTCATTGATTAATTACTTGATTTCACGATTAATTGTTGCGTACAGTGCGCGCGATAACCTCAAAGTACTCAAAGTGCATAACGTACATTTATCAAAGAGCTCCGGATTATTTTTCTTAGCCTAGTTTGGCAGGTTAACCTCGCCATCTGTTGAGGGGTTGTACCACTCTCTTCAAGGGCTCTTGGCCTTTAATTCGTCTTCTAAAGTAAGGGTTCACATCATCTATTCAATCTCTCGCAGTCCAGAATATGTTTGCAATGACCCCTGTGGGTCATGCCAGTAAGCCAGTTTCGAGATATCGAAGTCTAGTGATTTTCCGGCGAATACCATTCCGGCGAATATCGTCCCGGCGAATATCGGACCCTACCCGATGTTTTTCGAAAAAACATCGATTATTTTCACCGATGTTTTTAAGAATCGATTCTTTTTAAAACATCGATTCTTTTCGAAAAACATCGATTCTTTTCGCAAAACATCGATGTTTTTTCGCCAATAGAAATAAAGAAGAATTTTGAATTAACGTGCGAAATTTAAGGAAGATGGAAGCTTCGAGAGCAATAGACATCCATTAACCATTTATTCCTCCATTTTATGCTTGCGATTCTTGCGATTTTGCGAATCTTGCGAAAAGAGGTTAGAAAGTGCAGTTTTTTCATGTGCTGGGACTACTGGGCGCTGGGAATCATGAGAATTCTCATTTCTCATGCATATTAGTTAAATATTTTATTTTAAGTCATACAAATTTTAATCTACATAGTACTACATATTTGCAGTAAGAGTCTGAAGGTACAATCAGTGCAATGCATTTCATCGAAAGATTATCAAAAGTTGATCTTGGAAATGAATTATTGCCTCTTTCACCCCTCAAAATCGGAAATTAACTTTTCAAACTCTACTTCTTTAATACTATACTTATTGCGACTATTTGCCAAATTTTAACTTACTATTTATTAGTATTATTATCACTATTTATTATTTATTACTATTTATTGTTATTATTATTATTACAATTTATTATTATGCCAAATTTTAACTTGGTATTTCAAATTTGGCGCGTTTTTTAACCTGTGAAAACATCGATTATAACATCAATGTTTTTCGGCAAGACATCGATGTTTTTTGGAAAGTATCGATTCTCAAACATCGATGTATTCATACATGGATTATTTTAACATCGATAGTTTTTTTAAACATCGCCCATCTCTACGGGACGATATTCGCCGGAACATATTCTGTGTAGAGATGTTGGTCGGCCTCGTACGTTGAGCGTTTGAGTTAAAGCGTCATGACCGTAAGTTCGTTGTCCAGTTTTCGCAAGTCAGTAGGGTAGGATGTTGTACGACAGGAAGTTGGTAAAGAGGATTCCTCTAGATATTCTTCAGCGAAAAATATAGAGGAGGATCCTCTTAGCGTTTCGTCTCGGGTACAGTGCAGACTCATCAGTAGGGCTATGCAACTGTACCCTGCCCCAGATGCGCCGGTGGTGGTAGAGTCCACTGAACTCTAATAATACTGGAAGGCGCGCTGGCTATATCCTCCCATGTACCCGCCGCGTATAGAGAGAGATAGTTTCGTTCAACCGTCTGCAGGTAGCTTTTGCTCTGTCTAACAGTTTTGCGCACGCGCACAATGACGTCACGCAAATCAGGTACAAGGGCTGCAAAAAGTTGCTCCACTCATCTAGATTCGATCGTTTTATTCGTTTCCACTGACGAGAATTCAGTGTTCGTTTATTAATCGTCAGTTTATTAATTAATTTTAAAGTGTGAGACTGTTTACAAAAACAGTTATGGTGCGCGTGTGTTGTGTGGCAGGGTGTACAAATGTTTGGACTGGAGTGTACAGACAGAGACAGGGCTACCTGAAGCGGATCGGTTTTAGCTATCTCTCTCTATACGGGCCAGCAGCGGCTGCGCGCCTTCCAGTATTATTAGAGTTCAGTGGTAGAGTCTGGAAGCTTGGAACTGTTATATATAGGAAACTATGCGCCCTGGCACTTGCGAGAAAGGCTGGAGTACGGAACGCTACACTGGGCTTTGAGAGATTGAATACATGATGTGAACCCTTACTTTAGTGGCACATGCCCCTAGAGGGCGATCGCCAGTGATGTAGAATCACCAGAGGAAAAGAAGAAGAAGAACCCTTACTTTAGAATACGAATTAAATGCCAAGAGCCCTTGAAGAGAGTGGTACAACCCCTCAACGCCCTCAACAGAGGGCGATCTTAATCTGCTAAACTAGGCTAAGAAAAAAAATCCGGAGCTCTTTGATAAACATATTTTGAGATTATCGCGCGCACCGTACGCGACAATTAATCGTGAAATCAAGTTATTAATTAATGAATCATGAAATAAGTAATAATGAATTGCGCGATGATCAATATTAACCGACATGAACTCTATATTGTTATTACAAAGTACGCGAAAACGAGTTTAATGTTTATTTATAATTATCGATGAAATGTAATTCGCTGCTGCACCGCTGTGTTTCTGTGTTTTGTTAATATTAAATTGCTTTTGTAAATGTTAAATTGTTGCAAATAATAAAATTGTTTTTTTACAATAGTCAATGAAATAAAATTAGCCGCTGTATGTACCACTGTGTTTATTTCTGTATTCTGTACATTTATTTACTTAATATGATATACTTACATATTGATAATTAATACAAACAATCATGATTGCAAATGTGTACAGAAAAAATATACCTTTTCGTGATACGTTGCAAAATCCTGGAGCAAGTTTATCCCTCTGTCGAGCTAAATTGTTTCCGATCAATTGTAACAAATTGTTGAAAAGCATAGCGCAATGAGCGAGAAGACTATTGGTGGACATACTCCTTCGTCTACTGATTATTAGGCTGGCCTAAGCTCACTCATTTGGAATAGCAATGTTAATTCACAATCTTAATTTCGGCTACTTTCACACACGTTGCTTTCTCCTTGTAAATACCTCCCATCATGTGTCGAATAGTTTCAACGTTTCAAGTGCTGCTCGTCATTGTGCCAGAACTTTTCACCAAGACCAGAAGACTATTGACGTACTCGTTCATCTACTGATTATTGAGCTGGGCTCACTCATCTGGAATGGCACTATGAATATGAAGTCGACCGACTGATGCAATTACACTTCAAATATTTGAAGAAAGTCGAGGAAGTTTGGAGAAATTTTAAGGAGGAGGAGGACGACGACAATGAGAAGGAATAGTGTCTGAGACACTTGGATGGTTGTCTATTTACTTTATTTACTCTTCAACTTGTTAATTATGTTCTGCTTGAGGCTTGCTCCAGTTGTCTATCATCGGTTAAACAACGTGTCACGAGAATTTTGGCGCACAGATGAGCAGCGCTTGAAACTATTCGACACATGATAAGAGGTATTCACATGTAGAAAGCAACGTGTGCGATAAGTAGCCGGAATTTAGATTGTGAATTGTTATTGCCATTCCAGATGAGTGAGGCCAGCCTAAGAATCAGTAGACAAAGAAGTATGTGCGCTAATAGTCTTCTCGCTCATTGCGCTAATATCGAAACCGTGTACATATGGACAATTCGGAAATAATGTCGGTAGCGGGTTGGATAGCTCAGTTGGAAGAGCACTCGACCGGCAATCGAGAGGTCCCGGGTTCGAATCCCGGTCCCGTCCCTCCGCATTTTTTTCTGAATTGTCCATAACGCAAAAAGCGTTATAGTATATATTGCCCTTGTAGCGTTTATGCACGGTCACGGTTACGGCTAATTGCTACATAAACGCTACAAGGGCAATATATACTTTCAACTTCTTAAGTTACGGCTAAGTTAAGTTACGGCCGCTGGATAAACCAGGCTTTATTTATCTCGCACACCGATTGAAGTGGGAAAAAAATATCGGGGTGGGCTTTTGCTTTGTTCGTATCTATAACCTCAAAAATGACGTTTTGTTTATCTCGCATTCTCTTTTTTAGGTTATGTTCTCTGATAGAGTGCGCTGAATCAGCGAACATATATTAGATGGAAGCGCCAGGCCCGTGTTAGCATTTGGCACAGAAAATGTAGTTCCGATTTCTGCCGGTAGACTGAGCGGCTTATCGGTGTGCCACACACATGAACAGAGTTGTAAGCCACGCCCTTACAGCTACCTCACTTGCTCTTGGGCTAACGGGGATCATGCTCTCTCATTTACACTAGTCGGTAAACCGATACTCGGCCGCCCGGGAGGGAGACAGCATGTTTCTCTCTCGCACATAGCGATTTTTTTTTTCAATTGCATTTGTAAATTGTTTAATTAATTTGAAATAATTCATAAAAAGTCTCTTCCAGTAATCCTGCAATGTAGTCAAGTGCAATTTAAGTGTGAGAGAGAAAAACAGGCACTCTAGCTATAAGCGCATGTGAGAGGGAGACGCGGCATCACCCCAAGCATCCAAGCCAGGTGAAAGAGCGAGAACGCACCATGACCCCAGGCATTGGAGCTCGTAAGAGAGAGCGAGACGCACATCACCCCAGGTATTTGAGCCTGTAAGAGCAAGTGAGAACGTACATCACCCCAAGCATTTGAGCCCCTAAGAGAGAGCGAGAACGCACATCACCCCAAGCGCCTATTGGCCGCATGACGTATAACGGGGCGGAGCTAAGTCTTCGTACTATGTATTTGTACTTACTTGGGGTAATGAACTAAAATCACCCCAGAGAAACCGTGCCAAATGCTCTCACAAGTGTGGCGCTTCCATCTAATATATCTTCGCTGGCTGAATACACTCGGCGAGCGGACGTTTTTGATTGGTTGAACAAAGCAATAACGATGTCAAGAGTCGCGGTAGCGACCATAGAGGTATTATACGTAGAGGAGGTGAGCCAGCCAGAAACGCGTTATAATGGTAGAAAGAGAAAGAGCATAGGAATAGTATTCGCTTCCTTGTCTGATGACGCATGCGCAGTAAACGATTCGCCTCCGGTATTGTACTGACCCTTCCGCATTCGACTGTCAAAATTTTGTGGTAATGTATATTGTGTAGCTGTTTTTGTAAAATAATATCATTTTCGCAGCATTTGAAAGTAATCGTCTTTTTTTTCTGCGTTCAACTTCAACAGTGTCATGAAATGCAGATTCATCGAAGTGGTCACTGCATATCATTGCAGTTTTACAGACCACTGTCGAGCCAATTGCATCCAGCCATTCTTTCTTTAACTTCTCATCGTTTGGAAATCTGTTTTTATTAGAATTAATATATATCGAGATCAACAAATAGAAATAATATCACCGGTAGTTTGGAGAATTAACACACAATGTTTTTATCCACTTACTTGTGAAAGCTACGACCCTCGTTGAGGAAAGTCGATTCCTTTTTGCACAAAATGCACGCAATCACCATCTTAGTTTTTTATATTTTATTTTTTATAATATCGAAAATAAACATAAGTGAAAAATTTGCACGCGCGTGAACAAACTGAAGCGAAATAATAGGTTAGAACATTTCGTATTGCGGCGTCAACGGACGGCGCGCAGCATGTTGCCATTGCGCATGCGGCAAGACAAGGACAGTGCCACTATTTCTAGTTTCTGTCTCTCTTTACCGTGATACGCTTCCACTTACAGGCAGTCCTATGGCTCACCTCCTCTAGTTATAATACCTCTATGGTAGCGACTCGAGACAAGTATCCGACCTTACCGACATGTCGAGAGTCGCACCAAGATTATCTTACGCCAACAACCTTGCTTATACATGGGAGTAAATCTATAGCAAAAAATTTATTTTTCCTAATCACTCATTATACAGAGTTTTTGAGAAAATTTGAGATGTACGTTTTGTCCGCAGATTTTTTCTCTTTCGATTGGTACCTGAAAGAAAGCTGTAGCTGGTCGCGTATGGGCGATACGTATTTTTATGGCTTAATTTTTCTCAATGAATATTCCGTTGTCGGCCATTTTCGTCCCATATTTTTCGCACACACCATGAAGTTAGCGAGTTAGCGATAAAACGGTACGTGGTGTGTTTCAAGCATGGTCCTACATACAGGCAACGAATTCAGACGTACATAGAAGCACAGTTCTTATACCTTCGGACGAACTGGGGTACGCTATGCTATTGGGGTATACTTTATACCCCATTAGCATAGTGTACCCCAGTTCGTCCGAAGGTATAGTAACTGTGCTTCTATGTACGTCTGAATTCGTTGATACAGGTCTGGGCACTCGTCCTAAAAATCCGTACCCTTAACCCACCCGATTCATGCCATTTTCTGCCACGGCGCTAGTGTCGAGTAGGGTTCGTCACTATTACTATATATTTTGATATATAGTTATACACATTTCAGTGACGAACCCCACTCGATACTAGCGCCGTGGCCGAAAATGGCATAAATCGGGCGGAGTTCGGTTACGCGTGCGACTGTATAAAAGTCGAAGAGTGCCCAGACCTGTATGTAGGTCCATGGTTTCAAGCCCGGTTTATGCAGCGACCGTAGCTTAACCTAGCCGTAAGTTAAGAATTTGAAAGTATATATTGCCCTTGTGGCGTTTATGCAGCTAATTCCTTAGCATTAGCCGTAACCGTGCATAAACGCTACAAGGGCAATATATACTATAACGCTTTTTGCGTTATGGACAATTCAGAAAAAATGCGGAGGGACGGGACCGGGATTCGAACCCGGGACCTCTCGATTGCCGGTCGAGTGCTCTTCCAACTGAGCTACCCAACCCGCTCCCGACATTATTTCCGAATTGTCCATATGTACACGATTTCGTGTTACAATCTCCCCTGCCATAGTCGAGCCACCATCTAGCGGCTCGCACTCGAACTCAAACGCAACGGGTACAACAGACTGGGAATGTCTGAGGGGGGAGGGGGTATGAGGTATGGGAAGGGGTACTACAGGCGTCGGCCTGAGGAAGGAGTGGGGGAGCTTGGCTAGCAGAAAGGTGGGAGATGTCAGGGATTTGGATTCTTTTTTACACGGCAACCACGAAATTAATTTTCCGTGGTTATTCAGAGGCCGTGTCCCATTGTCGGGCGCCACTTATAACGCTTTTTGCGTTATGGACAATTCAGAAAAAAATGCGGAGGGACGGGACCGGGATTCGAACCCGGGACCTCTCGATTGCCGGTCGAGTGCTCTTCCAACTGAGCTATCCAACTGTGGCGTTCCGTACTCCAGCCCTTCTCGCAAGTGCCAGGGCGCATAGCGTTTCCTATATACAACAGTCCCAAGCTTCCAGACCCTACCACCACCAGCGCGTCTGGGGCAGGGTAGCGTTTATGCACGGTTACGGCTAATTGCTGCATAAACGTCACAAGGGCAATATATACTTTCAACTTCTTAAGTTACGGCTAAGGTAAGTTACAGCCGCTGGATAAACCAGGCTTAAGAGGATCCTCCTCTATATTTTTCGCTGAAGGATATCGAGAGGGATCCTTCTTACCAACTTCTTCAACTACCTTCTACCAACTTACGTTCATGACGCTTCAACTCAAACTCTTAACGTACGAGATCGACTAGCATCTCTACACAACCCGCTACGGTGCTGCCGTCTCGTGCCTTAATGCCGAAGCTGCTCGCTCGCTGACGATCGTCTGCTCTCTCTGTCTCGTGATGCTTTAATATCCACTATCACCGGGCACAGCTCGATGAAATATTTTCTGATTTAATTTCCCGAGGCTCAGTCGCCGTTTTTATCGGGATGTCACCCTGGAAAAATATAATATGGTGTCCCGGTGTCCTCAATAAAGTCTCGTACTGAATAGTGGCGGGTCCGGTGATGGAAAAATTACTGCAAATCAGTGATGTGAAGCTGTAACGTGACCGTCGTGTGACCGTCACGTGACCGTAACAGAACCGTCACATGACGGATGCAAAAATGACGAAAATGACTGACCGCCCGATATCATATTTGCGCATGCGCACACACTGCAAACACCGCCGCCATTCGGAAGAAAATGAAAATAATAATACGACGTTTATAATTTAAAAAATATTAAAAATTCCTGTCTTCCTTTATTCCAATGTTCTTAATATTGTAATTCCCAATTTACTCAAACAATCACGATGAAAATAATTAATTTTACATTTATCATGAAATCTAAAAGTGTTGTGACCGAAAAAAATGACCGAAAAAATCGTGACGGTCATTTTCCATCTAGATAGAAGTCCCTGTCAGGCTTGTCTTGTCAGATGACGAAAGTAAAAATGACCGTCATTTTCACGTAGAAAATTATGTAAAACGAAAATGACGTCACGTGACGGTCACGTGACGGTCAGGTGACGCGTGACTGACGCGAACTCAAAATAACGGTCATTTTGCATCACTGCTGCAGATTGCTCAATAAATCGAGGATTTCTGCTCATTGGTCGCTCCTTGAATACGGCGGCTTGGCGCGGCGAGGGCAAAAATTTTTCGGGAAATTGTTAGGTAAAGCCTGGTTTATCCAGCGGCCGTAACTTAACTAGGCCGTAACTTAAGAAAGTCGAAAGTATATATTGCCCTTGTACCGTTTATGCACGGTTACGGTTACGGCTAATTGCTGCATAAACGCCACAAGGGCAATATATACTTTCAACTTCTTAAGTTACGGCCAAGTTAAGTTACGCCGCTGGATAAACCAGGCTTAATAATAATTATATGCTTGCAAATAAAAGTCGAACTAGGATACTACATGTGCTTGTAAATACGTATTCAGGGTTAATGTCTAGGAATTTTACAACTTTTTGTAGGTAGACTAAGCTAAGGATACTGTTGAAATGTACTTGTCTCCAGTTTTTGTACACCATTTTCGGTGTTTTTGGGGGTGTTCCATAAACGCCCGTTAAATTTTTAAGTTACGTTACGGTTTTAAGTTAAGTTACGGCCGCTGCATAAACCGGCCTTAATTTAACCGCTACTTCGGGAACAAGAAAGTGAACGTTCAGCCTGGTTTATGCAGCAGCCGTAACTTAACTTAGCCGTAACTTAAGAAAGTTAAAAGTATATATTGCCCTTGTAGCGTTCATGCACGATTACGGTTACGGCTATGGCCTAGTTTATGCAGCGGCCGTAACTTAACTTAGCCGTAACTTAAGAAGTTGAAAGTATATATTGTCCTTGTAGCGTTTATGCAGCAATTCTTAAGTTACGGCTAAGTTAAGTTATGGCCGCTGCATAAACCAGGCTTAATTGCTGCATAAACGCTACAAGGGCAATATATACTTTCAACTTCTTAAGTTACGGCTAAGTTAAGTTACGGCCGCTGACCAGGCTTTCGTCACTGACACGAAGGAATAGTAAGGAGACGGAACTTTGTATCCAAAAAGTGGCAGCAATTTCTGTCCATAATGGAGGCGATCCGCTGAAAGAAACAGCCCAAAACCACTGGCGCATGCGCAGTATGCATTATAGCTGTCCTTTTCTTTCTCACTGAATATACGAGTGAGAGCTGAGAGCGACCATATGATTTCAGCAGTGAAACGAGTTAATGAGGCTATACGCCAGGCCACGCTGATGTTGTGAAAATTATGAGCACTATTAAAATCCGTTAACGTATTAGTTTTTGAAGCTCCATAAATAAACTTTGATAGACTGTGCAGTCCAAAAATGACTAAGTAACTAGTAAAATAAGGCGTAGGAAAGTAGAATGTATGGAAGCCTGGGCTTGAAAGAGTAAATGCATAGCAAAAGATGAAATGTATGGAAATCAAATTATTAAAGGTTATGGTATTTGCAACAATAAAATATTATCTAACAGCCTTAAAATAATTATGGATTAATATTGCAGACGTGAATCGAGAATTGAAGAAGAGTAGCCCGGAATTCGATTTCAAGTATTTGCGGAGGAAGCTCAACTCTTCAATTGTACCTTCATCGCAGTGGAGTTACACAAAAGGATATAAGGATTTCATAGGCCTGCAAAAGATCGAAAACAATTGCAGCGTCAGAAAAAGAGTTGCCGTTTTACCAAACATGCACGTTGAAATATATTTCGATAATAAAATTGTGCCATTAACACAATTTATAACTCTTGAGAATATGGAGCAGTTTATCGCTCTTCTTAAAAGCATTGATGAAATTCCAGTATGAAGCGATTGAAATGTTCAGCAATTTTAACAATCGTTGACATAATAATTGTATATATTTGTTTTTTCTATTAATGTACCTATAAATACATTTGCAACATTTTACATACACATGTTACGTACACATTATTTACATTTGAAAATAGGGCTAAACTGGGAAATTATTTCACTAACCACGCACTTTATTATGTTCCATTACTCTCGTTTTTTCTTCAATGATCTTGAACAGACTTTCTTGGAATCCGTAACACCCAGCGATACGTTTCATGTATCTATTTAACGTGGATATATCCGGAAGAACGAGTATTTTGCGCTTACGTAGGTGTACGTAAGCCTTCCTGCTTTTTATACGGAGAAGAAGGCACTCGTATACCCACTGGGTGGTAAATCTCATCCCTCTCATGTCCGTCAATTGCGATGCTGCGAAACAACATTTCACCGCATCTTGCTCAGAGCATGGCAACTTCGCGATCGCTTTTTCTAAGGCTTTGTTGTCAACCTCTTTGCATTGCTTTTTCAATGCTGCCATATCAATTTTTAGTGTCGTCACCTTAAAAAAAGGACGATTTTAAGAAATTCATAACATTTTTCTTTATATAACTTAGATAATAACATTATTTTTTACCACTGCAGACATTTTACCTTTTTTTCAATCGTTTGCTTTTGCGCCGAAGGTTAATGCAGTTGACGGAGAAAGTACGTTTTTCTATTTTCAAGTCACGGATTTGATGTTCTGTTATTTTTTTCCTCGTTCGGTTTTTTTCAAATTTGCAGCACGGGACCTTGGACGACCAACACTTTTTACAACAAACCCCGTACAAGCATTTTCACTAAAATAAATAATGGCTGTTACTGTGGAATATATTTGATATATTATTTGAATTTTTCATAGTAGTTGTACATACGATTCTTTGACATCATAATTTGCTGTTTTGCACGGTATGATCTGGCATACTTTCTTGAAGAAAGTTTGCAAATCGTCCATTCCTGAAATATTCTGCATTTCTGGCAAGAATATTTTCTTCTCGTTAACGAATAACTGCAAAAAATAATATGAATATATTTAACAGCCATTTATTTGACACAGAAGCTAAGCATAACGAGTACTTACATGCATCGCGAAATACATACCTCAACTGTTAGGTCTTCATACAGATTTATTGTTTTCTCGACACCTGACCTATCTGCTTTCCACAGAGACCATTTCACGCACTTTCCATCCACATAATTTGGAAACCAACGGCTGTCCAAATGAGGGGAAACAGTTTTATGATTGTATATAGCGTTTACAATCACATTAAACAAATTATTGGATTTTAAACGCTTTACGTTTTTCACATCGCCTCTAGGAAGAGTTCCATCACTCGACAGGTTTTGTTTGAAGATTTCTCTGTGCTCTGAAAGAGCCTTCTTATCGAGGACCACAGCATAATTGAGCTGTTTTTTTTTTCGTTCCTCGAATCATTGGGTGGAAAAATTGTTGGAACCGCAGTATAAGAAAGTAGCGGCACTTTCCTTGGCACTTTAGAAACTGTCCCACCACGTTGATGTATAAAACGTTCCCTCTCGATACAGTGTTCCTCGAAATGTAGAATGCAAATTCTGTCCTTTTGACTGAAATCTGAGACCGCGGCGTGGTGTAATATTTGTTGCCAATCGGCTGTTTTGCCTGTACAAATACAAAAATAAGTTACTCATTAGTATTTAGATAATTAACATTAGTTTCACATAACCAGTGATATTAGATAATTGTCATATGTACAGAAGGAGCCGTAAATAACGAACGGTTATTATTTTTTTTCCAATATTTTGTACCGCAACCTGGTACACGACATGCCATTGCTGAAAAACCAAGACATTTTTATACACAATCTATTTTTATACAACAACATTCTTTACACAAATTTGTTGCCAATATATTGCATTTTTTACTTACCGATCTTTACATGACGTATGAGCACTTTATATAATAATCACACGACGAAATCTGCGCTATGAATTACAGTGAAAAACAAATCATGAGGTTATAAACTAGATTTACCGTCACTCGTATTTCGTATGCACGAAGAACATATGGTCGCTATCACTCGTATTTTCAGTGAGAAAGAAAAGGACAGCTATAATGCATACTGCGCATGTGCCAGTCGTTTTGGGCTGTTTCTTTCAGCGGATCGCCTCCATTATGGACAGAAATCGCTGCCACTTTTGAATCAACGGGCCCGCCAGAGTTCCGTCTCTTTACTACTACTTCGTGGTCACTGATCATCTCAAATTCTTTTGACATCCTGCATGGCAGGGTCTTCGTACGAATATCACGAAGAGAATTTTTTCTCTGTATTCAGTGAATCGAGTAACTTCGAAAAAAGTATAACAACGTGAAAAGTGGGTCAAGCCGGGGAAAAAAATAAAGTCTACAAAAATACGATGTCGAATCAGAGCGACGAAATCCGCAAAAAAAGAATGATGACTGTAAGTAAATGCACGATAATATTTAATTTGTTTACAATCAAATTTGTACAGTTTTTGCCTGCTAATGATTATTCAAAATAGTTCTAACGGAATGTTTCTTTTTATTTGTCATAATTGTTCATAAATGGTTTGGCATTTTTTGTATTGATCATAAAAACGTTTGGTGTCCTTTGAAATATTAAAAAACAATAAACTCGACAAACGTTATCCACTGCTTATGTAATTTGTAAAAAATAGCAGGATGATGACGAATTTTTTAAAATCTTTTTTTGATCTTTTTTTTAAATCTTTTTACTGTTATGCTTGAACAACTATTAGTCCCTGAACCAATATGTACAAGACAAAAAAAACTTCCATGATATAGTCTTACAAGAAATATGAGCGATAATAATGTACATGTCACGTTATCATAATTATCTTTTATTGTAATTTATTCTTTTATTTTATATATTGTCCGATCACCTCACATACAAATCCCATATTTCATTAAATATTTGCTATTCTGCAGTAATTTAACTGAAATTTTCCACGCCCATTCCTTGGAAGACAAAAGAAATGGACAGAATTTAAAAAGTAACGGAATTTTTAAACATTTTCAAAAATCCTCTACTTTTGTACATTTGCATCCATAGTGCTCTACTTTTTTATACAAATGCACTGGGCAACAAGGACGATTGATATTAAATTTAAAATGTATCCCTCATGGGGATTATTTCGATTGGATTTTGGTTTTGACGGGGAACTCAGTGCTTGTTTTCCCTCATGGGGATTAGCTTAAAAAATAATTGGGAATCGTTGTTGATGTATATGCGGCTGTGATGTTTCAATATTGTGTTGATGGTGGCTTTGACCGGCTAGGAGATCCAGATGATGAGAGGTCAGGATCTAATCGCCTCCTGGAATCCACACGAATAATTAGCTATGCGTGATCGGAATATAAAATTATAAATTCCAATTTCAGGATGGTTCGGAGATACATCTTGAACATATATAGTATTTGTAACATCGAAGATTATGTTAATTGAGAGAAAATAAATTTCTGAATATGATCCGAATTTAGATCGAAACGTAAAAACAAATGGATATATTATTTTTCCTGATTCCTTAACATCTGGATCTCCTGGTCGATAGATACTGCAATCTACACAATAATAATTAGGAATTTCTAGAATAATGCATGAATATGCCTTAAGATTGTTGTTCCAATCCCCCATTATTCCAAGAAAGGTATCCTGAATTTTCATTTTTGAAATTCTTCGATGCATCAAATACAATCAGATATGTGAATGAAAACTTTTTTTTTTCGTAGACTTGCACAAACGTTTCGGCTCAGGCTCATCATGTATCGCGTGCTAAAAGAGGACAGACACTAGGATCTTTGCGAGGTTTCCGTGGTTGCACGGTATGGCTGACTGGTCTTTCGGGAGCCGGAAAAACGTCAATAGCTTTTCAGGTGGAGGCTTTTCTAGTGGAGCGTGGAATAGCAGCTTACGGTTTGGACGGCGACAATGTGAGAACGGGACTGAATCGTAATTTGGGTTTCAGCAAGGAGGATCGTAATGAGAATATACGAAGAGTCGCGGAAGTTGCAAAATTATTTGCCGACAGTGGACAAATATGTCTCTGCAGCTTTGTCTCGCCGTTCGAGGAAGATCGTCAGATGGCGCGTCGTATACACAAAGATTTTGATCTTCCCTTTTTCGAGATATTCATCGATACACCGTTGAACGTTTGCGAAGCACGTGATACCAAAGGATTGTACAAAAAAGCTCGCCAGGGTGCGATCAAGGGCTTCACTGGTATCGATCAGATGTACGAGAGACCATTGAATCCTGATTTAATCGTTGAAACGGAAAATTACAGTCTCGAAGAATCAGCTACAACGGTGATTGATTTTTTGGAACGTCAACGTGTCATACCGATTTTCACGAAACAGGGTACACCTATAAGAGAATTATTCGTCCCAGAATCTCGCGTTGATAACTCACGCGCCGAAGCTGAGACTCTGAATTTCATCGAGATAACGGAAATTGATTTGCAATGGTTGCAAATACTCGCCGAAGGTTGGGCTGCACCATTGACGGGTTTTATGCGCGAGGATCAGTATCTAAGGACTCAACATCTGAGATATTTGAATGACAATGATAATGAGATGAATCAATCGATTCCCATTGTTTTGCCAATAAATTATGATGTGAAAAATCGTCTCGATGGATTATCCGCCGTGTGTCTCAGATACGCCGGTAAGCCAATCGCTATTATGAGAAAACCGGAATTTTTTAACCATCGAAAGGAGGAAAGATGCGCCAGACAATTTGGCACTACCGATCAACGACATCCTTACATTAAGATGATTTACGATTCGGGCGATTGGCTTGTTGGCGGTGATATAGAAGTACTCGAGAGAATAAAGTGGCATGATGAATTGGACGAGTATAGATTGACTCCGAATGAGATTCGAGAAAAATGTCGCGATATGAAGGCCGATGCAGTTTTTGCATTTCAACTTAGAAATCCAATTCACAATGGACATGCTCTTCTCATGCAGGTATTTTTTTCAGTTCGATATTATGTATGTGAGGGAAACGATTTTAAAAAAATGAAAATTCACGAAGGATACCCGGGAACGTTTATTGGGGGAACGTGGCTTTAAAAATCCCGTTCTACTTTTACATCCACTTGGCGGTTGGACCAAAGACGACGATGTGTCTTTACACACAAGAATTCGTCAGCACAAAGCAGTTCTGGATGAGGGAATATTGGACGCTAAATCGACCCTCCTTGCAATATTTCCAAGTCCAATGATGTACGCTGGTCCGGTTGAGGTAAAATGGAGACAAAAAACAAATCTCAATTTCTTAAAGCTGAAAAATAACAAGAAAGTAATTGTGAAAAAAAAAATTGCAGGTTCAGTGGCACGCAAAAGCTCGTATGATCGCCGGTGCACATTTTTACATCGTCGGTAGAGATCCAGCTGGAATTCCTCATCCGGATAAATCGATGACACCGGATGGTAATCTCTATGATTCTACCCACGGTGCGAGAATATTATCGATCGCGCGGGGATTACAGACTCTCGAAATTATTCCATTCAGAGTTGCCGCGTACGACACGATAAACAAGAAAATGTCGTTTTTCGAACCCGAGCGTAAACAAGATTTTAATTTTATATCGGGCACTAAAATGCGCTGTAAGTAGTCTTTCGTATTTTAAGAGGAGGCTAAGTACCGACATTAGCACATCGAAATTGGATTCCAAACTTGCTCTGGCACGAATGGATGGAAATTAATAAAACTTTGACAGTATCATTAGAATTATGGCACAATGGAGCCTCACTAAAATTTTTTCGAAAAACAACGAAAAAAATTACAGAGCCGATTATCATCAGGTTGTTTCTTTTTATTTGTCATAATTGTTCATAAATGATTTGGCATTTTTTGTATTGATCATAAAAATGTTTGGTGTCCTTTGAAATATTAAAAAACAAAAAACTCGACAAACGTTATCCACTACTTATGTAATTTGTAAAAAATAGCAGGATGATGACGAATTTTTTAAAATCTTTTTTTGATCTTTTTTTAAAATCTTTTTACTGTTATGCTTGAACAACTATTAGTCCCTGAACCAATATGTACAAGACAAAAAAAACTTCCATGATATAGTCTTACAAGAAATATGAGCGATAATAATGTACATGTCACGTTATCATAATTATCTTTTATTGTAATTTATTCTTTTATTTTATATATTGTCCGATCACCTCACATACAAATCCCATATTTCATTAAATATTTGCTCGATACGTCTTGGAGATTATTTTATGAAAAAACCGCAACGTAAGTTTGGAATCCAAATCAGGAGATAAATGTTGATAAATTTAGTGTTTCATCGAAAAACGAAATGGCGAAATCAAGTTCACAGAAATGCTACAGAGGGCAGCACCATGGAATTTTTATGAAATAAATATTATGTTCTCATCAAGAGTTCCATCCAAACTGTCTGAGCTGTGAGTGGCAATGAACGAAAACGTTAATTTATGTCTCGCATTTATATTTTGCAATCCATTCATCATTTATTTATCAATTTCATTGATATTCATCCACCGTTATCGGAGAAAGTTTGAACACCGATTTTGAGTCGATAATATATGACTTCAAAAATAATGTCGGTATTTAGCCTCCTCTTAAAGAATCGTATTACAATCGGATCGCGTTATTAAAAAGTTTAGATTTAAAGCTTAGAGTTTTTGGAAAAGGTCTAAAAGTAATCTACCATTTCTATCAAATTTTTCTGCAACTTAAGAGTTGCAGAAAAGTCGTTGAGAATTTTTAATATTCCACATTTGCAACATTTTTTCCTTCAATACGTGCAGAATCTATTCTTTTTTGTACAATATTTTAGATTTTGGAATAAGGTTTGCTAATATTTTGCGTGAAAAATGTCAATTTGATTTTTCAGGTTTGGCCAGAGCCGGTGAAGTGCCACCCGATGGTTTTATGGCGGCTAAAGCATGGCAGGTACTCGTAGAATATTATCAAAATTGTGATAAGAATTGAGTTATTTAAATAACATCTCAATTATTTTTCTTTCCATGTTGTATAAGTGAAAGATGCACGATTTTGAAAAATTTTGTTTCGCTATGATTCAATTTTGATATCATTTACATTCCTCTACGACACGAAGCTTAGTACGTCTTCACTCAGTGGCATAAGGCAATATTTTTATTTGTTAACATGGGGGATAGAAAAATCTCATTTATTTTAAATTTGAATTCCTCGGGTTTACGGGAAAATTGACGAATGAGGCTGATAAACGAATTTTACGAATCATAATATTAATATAATCACTTTCCACATTGTCAATGTGATATTGATTTAATTTATCTTGAATTGTACAGTGCAACAATCATGTACACACAAAAATCGAAGTATTATAAATGTATTGTACAAACTTTTATAAAAATAAATCTGTTCGAGATCAGTTTTACCTTAGAATTTGGACTCCGTATCGTGAACTTTTCGGATTAAAAAATGCGCACCATTCGTTATTTAAAATACTTTATTATTGTAATAAAGGAGTTTAATTACAATTTTTAGAAAACAGATATTTGCAATGAAGTTTTTTCGACTAAACACTTGTTTTTTGACGATTACTGTTAAATCGAACTTCTGGATTTCTTCGCGATTCAACCGAGTGCTGATAGAGAAAAAAAATAATCAACATATTTCCGAAATTTTCGATGAAACTTTATAATCAACCATAAAAAAACATTTTCATGGTCAACGGTCTCTCACTCGACATTATCGCGTAGCTTTGAGATTTAAATTTTAAACGAGAGAAAAAGATAACACATTGTTTAAATTAACTATTGTATTATGCTATCGATGATTTTATCGTCTAGAATTACACGAATGTCGAAAAATTAATTTTCTATCAACAAACTGGAATATTTCAAGATACCCGATTTCATGAATTTCAAAATATCGGTAATGCATAGTGTTCGATAAGTCTCATATAAATTTACAAAATTCTCAAATTCACATTAATGCGATCTTAAATATATTCGACTTTTCCCTCATAGCTTTCAAGTATTTTCTCAATGACTATTTTCCGTGCATTATTCATATCTCTATTCCTAGACTCATTTGAAGTGCTCTCTGCCTCCTTAATAACTCTAAGTGGATCAGCGTCTACTCGTGAAAAGTAGAGAAACATGAAGAAAAACCGCGAATTAGCTCTCGAGTTTATTTTAGCGAGATCAATTGAGAAGTTTAATATTCGAAAAATAATTAATTCGGCCCAGAACTCGATCGGTCGGAAAAATGATTTGAAAAAAAACCCGCCAAATTCATGTAACGAATGAAAATAGAAATTACTGAATCGCTCAAGAGACATTATTTGTAAAATTGTGAACGAGCATCGATAATCGGAACTGGTATTTTCCAGCTGAAAACGTATCGAAGGTAGCCCGATTCTTTTCCCTCTATTTTAGAGGCATTTTTTAGCTGCTCATCGAGACATTCAATTGTTATACATTATCGACGCCGTAGCGAGATTTACTTCTGCACTGGAGTCACTGAGATCGGGAAGAGACAGCATTACTGGTATAACTTGAATTTTGCCAGATTCATCCTGCTGTTGAAGATGAACAACTGTCATATCCGGCTGCGTATTCAATATATCGCTCGTTATAATCTCATCGGTGATTATTTCCGCCTCTTCGACATTATCGGCCGTCACTTCCTCCGTGTAGACCGGCGTGTCCTCCATGTTCATTATGACTTCAGCAGCCTCGGACGCTTCCCTTGATGTTTCCTCGTACTCCTGCAAACGAAAAATAAGAAAATTTCGATCAATCCTTTTCTTATAGAAAAACTTTCCATCGAATCAGCTATTTATTCCCTATCTGAATTGAAATTCAAGAAAAGTCACAGGAAAAAAATAGTAAAAATTCGAGATTTGCATATTTCCCATTTTCCCAACCATCGTTTAATTACTTACGATTAATTTTGGATTTTTCATCAAGAACAATGGAAACAAAATATAGAAACCAGAATGATTTTTTCAAGTTCATGGAACGGAAAAAAATCAAAGAATATTCCACCTGTTCGTACACCTCGTCGATTCCTTGACTCTCGAATTTCACGATATCTTCGCCATCGACGTATTCCTCATCTCGCTGTTCCTCGTACTCTTGATCCTCCTCGTTCAAATGTTTCTGTTCCTCCCCCTTCTCATCCTCTTCATCTCCGTTAACGTCATAATCAACGTGTTCGTGTTCCGAATTCGACGTTTCCTCCATTCGTACTTTTGGATTTTTCAAATTTCTCCCAGCGACGATTCGCTTGAATCCCGAGCCACCGAGGCTTTCGTGCCGTCTCTCGTGTTTGTTCTTATCACCGAGATACTTGAATCTCTGTCGGCAAACTATGCACGAATATGGACGTTCGTTGGTGTGCGTTCTCTCGTGACAAACTAGAGCGCTAACTTGTTTGCAACGCCACGGACAGTAACGACACTGCAACGGTCTCTCGTCGCTGTGCCTATTCTGATGATGCTTTATCAATTGTATCTTCGTTTTGAGATTAAAGCCGCATTTCTCGCACGTATACGGTCTATCCTCCGAGTGCGATATCATGTGTGTCTTGAGTCTCAATTGATTAACAAAACGTTTCGGGCAATGAGGACACGTCAGTGTACCCTCGAGCCTATTGTGAGCAATCATCATGTGATGTCTCAGTCTAACGTCTGATGTGAATGTTTGCTCACAGTCCAAACATTTCGTCGGATCTTTCTCGATGTGAGTGTTTTTTATATGAGTTCGGAGTATCATCTCGGTTTTGAATGTTTTGTCGCAGTGTACGCAGCACACCCTCTTGTTTTCCGTTTGCGTGTTGTTCTCAACTTGGCCCGTTTCCGGTATCGCTTCGTTGTGGATATGCGACATGTGCCATTCCAACGATCTCGTCGACAGCATCGATCTATTGCATATGTGACACGTGTACTGTCTGCCGTCTTTGTGCACACGATTACGGTGTATAACGAGCATCGAGTGATTTGGAAATTTTTCCGAGCATATCTGACACGAGCATTCTTTGAGTGCACGACTGTCGGTCTTCTGATGTACCCTCATGTGTAATCTGAGACCGTCGCGGCGATTGAAACCAACGCCGCACGTGTCACATTTGTACTGACGCTGATCCTCGTGAATTCTCACGTGTTGCTTGAGGGTCGATGTATTTTTGAACATTTTGTCACAATGAGGACAGTTTATCGTGTATGCTTTGTGGGTATACATGTGCTTTGAAAGACTGTAAAAAGGCACGATTTTGTTGCAAACTGGACAGGCACGTTTGTTGCTCGTCGGGTGATGCTTTCTCACTCGGTGATGACGCAGACTAGCAGGATTTTTAAAATCAGCGCCGCAATCCTCGCACAAATATGCCCTGAGCGTCGTGTGCACCGATTTAAGATGAAACGTCAATTTTTGCTTGAAGGCAAATTTCTTGGGACACTTTGGACATTGATAGATCTTCTCCCATGTCATATGTTGCGTTTTGAAATGTTGATCCAGGGTAGCTTGATGCTTGAATTTTTCGCCGCAAACCTCGCACAATTGACCGTGCATACTGTCAACATGTTTTTGCTCGTGCTGTCTCTTTTTACCCTTTGAATCGAGCACCGCACTGCAATAACGACAGATGAATTTTTTCACACAAGTGGCATTGTGAACGCGCTTGGATTTTATCGTTGGAAACTCCAAACGACAATCGTCGCACCAATACATAAGCTTATAATCGTGAGACGTGAGATGTTCCTCGAGCGCCTCGCGAAAGGCAAATGTCTCGGGACAATAATCGCAATCGAGATAATTCTCGAGGTGTATGTAGTCGTCCGGTGGCGATTCGTCAATTAGATCGGGCAAATTTTTAATTGTTGAGCCGTTACGATCTTCCGAGAGTGCTGCAATGTCCTCGTTCTTCAAACGCCTCACGACGATTTTACGTTGTTTCAAATAGTCCTGAAGACTAATGAGATTATTATCTCTCTTGCCCAACATACGATACAATTTCTTCATGGTATCCAATTTCGTGCTTTTGCCAATATTGCGCTGTAAATTTTCCTTTTTTCTCTTCGCGAACTCCCATTTTCTCTTCAAACGCGCCAAACGCGTGAGATAATCGCACGTGCTGATCCACGACTTATTCTCATCCTCGTTTCTGGTTTTTACTCCGCACTGCTCCTCGATTTTCTTTTCCTCATCAGCTACGTGACGTATTTCCGCTGTTTCGTCCTGTGACGCGTCCTTTGTTATTTCGCTCTCATCGCTTTTCTTATTCTCGTTGTTTTCCGTTGGATTCACAAACCTTATCATACCGTCCTCAAATTTAAGTGCATTCGGTGTACCGGAAGTACCACCCAATATCTTTTCGCGTTTTTTTTTGTATTCCTCGATCTGTTCCTCGATTATTTGCTCCCTCTTGTCGATTGCACGCGCGCGTTCTTCCGATATTTCCTTCTCCTTCGTTGAGATCGTGGTTTCGAGCTTTTTCAGCTTCTTGTCAATTTCTATTGTCTCTAATTTCAACGACTTCTTACGCTCTTCGTCCTTCTCTGCTTGCTTGTCCATCTTTCGTACTTTCACCAGCAACAATTCATTTGGCTTTGTACCTTTCACAGTAACGTACATTATACCATTTTCGTTCTCGTTCGTTATATTTAAGGCATTCTCCACGTCCAATTTTGGCTTTTTCGTTTGGAGTAGTTTTGGCTTGCCCGTTCTGACCAGCGTCGTTTCCGATCCTCCGACACGTGTCACGGGTTTCTCTAAAAAATGCTTGTTACTCGAAGCTTGTCGCTTCAGTATATTCGGCTGTTTGACTGTTTCCTTCGTACGATCATGGGTGCTTTTTTCACTCGCCGTTCCGGTAATATTGTTGCTTTCGTGCCCCTCCAATAGTTCGACTTTCACGTAAGCCTTTAATTTTGCGTCGTACTTATAAACGTTCTTGTTCGAATCGCATGATTGCTCCGTTTTAGTGAGCGGCTCGGTCGAAATTTCAGAATTATTCTCGACATGCTGTGTTTCAATCTTGGTATCGAGGTTGTTCGTTCTTTCTGCACTTTTCTCGTGAGAAAGATCCATGATGTCATTAACGTCTGATCGAAATGACGGATCGTCAGGATCGAATTCCTCGATCGATTCGTTGTCGTCGCTATAATGCAAACTGTAATCCTCGCTCGTCTCTGGCTCGATCTTTATCCGTGACCCATCGTCGATCCTCGCGTCGTCTTGCTCTTTCCTTTCTCCGTCGTCGTAATTTATTCTCGGCGGACTTATATTCGTCGATTCTTCGATTTTTTCGCTCTCTGATTTTTTCGCTGCGCAAGTCGTTTTTTCGGGATTGTTGGTCAGTGTAATTGTCATTGCCGCGCATGATTTATCATCATCTTCGGATATCGTTGGCCGTTGAGCATTTCCGCTTATCATCTGCAATGACGAATTCATGGAGCTCAATTTAACCTGCGCCTTCTTGATTTGCATGAAAAATTTGTAACTCATTTTTAAATCGCATATGCAATCCATGCACATTTGCGTTGATAAATTGTCATGCTGTTTTATATCCTCCAAATGTTTCAGTTGTTGCGCGAGACGCATCTGCGTTCCTCTTTCGCTGAATATATCAATCAGCGGTACTTTTAGACCTGCGCAAGTACGACAATAATTTTGGAAATGTTCGCGTTTCGTCTCATTTTTCGTATTTTTCATTTCACCAATGTTCCTCACACTTTTTCTCGTTAATTCCAATATATTTGAAACTTCCGGGGTGAATAATTTCACGCGTGGTGTTACTTTTTTCAACTCGTTTATATTCTTTACCCATGCCCGAGGTCTCTCCAAGGTTGCTTTCGGCTTATCGAGACTCATTGTTTTCAATGCCAATATCCTGTGATTCTTTAAGACTCTTGGTTCGCTCGTTTCCATCATCGTTTTAACGATTCATCGAGATCATGCCGAATTTCGCCGCTTTCCTTAACAACGAATTTCTTCAGATACCTCGAGCAAGACTTGATACTCGTTTGAGATTTATCTGCAAACAAATTTATTGCAATTATTTAGCAACAAGCAGAACAAAGAGTTTCAGCTAGATTATTTATTTCAATAAGAAAGGTCCTAGGGGTATAAGCATGGTGAATCTGCCACCGAAAAGTTTTTAAATAATACTTAGAGCAGAAGAAGGTACTAATAAAATAATAAGATCCTGAAACTTTCAGATCCCTATTGTCAATTGGTTATTGAGAAAAAGTGAAATATGTAAAAAACAGAAAAAAAAAATTTTCTCAGGAGTGACCAAACCGATTGATCTAAATTTTTTATATGTTTTCGGGGCTGATAATAGCTCTGGGAAAAAAAATTAAGAGCTATATAGCTCTATAAAATCTTTGAAAAAAAAAAATATTTTTATTTTATTTTCAATTTTTAACCATGATACAATTTTAGCACAATTATGAAACAATTTTTTTTTCAAACCTTCTATATTTCACTATAACACTATGAATTTTTAAAAATTTAAAAAACGGTACGCCATACTAGAAAAAAATAAAAACCACTTTGTGGCTCAAATAATGAATTTATTTATATGTTTTGAGGTGTAATTTTTCGTATTTTAACGCATATTTACATAATTTGTATTTATTAGAAAAAAAATGTCATATTCAAAATAACAACAAATTTTTTTTTGTCACAGTCAAAAATTAAACCAGGTAAATATCAATAATCAATTTTATACCAATTTTAACAAATATTTTTAGGAACAAGATATTATAAAACTCGATTATTTATATATTTTTTATAGACTTGAGAGATAACCGAAAATTATCGAATTGATAAAAGATAAGAACATTTTTTTTTTGAACAAATGTAAACTTAAAAAAAAAAATTAAGTTTACTTTTATTCATTTATTGTTTTTTCTTAAAAATTAATAAACCCAACAGTTCACACTAATAAAAGAATTTGTTAAAGATTGATAGATATACTGTAAAATACAATGATAACATAAAAAACAGTCTTTAATAAATAAATAATAAAAAGGCAAACAACTATCTCAAAATCAAAGATATATTTTTCAAAAATATTGCAGTATCATATTTCAGCTGTGAATGTGCATATGGTCTTGGAACTAATGGATGTTGCTTCCATGTTGCCGCGATTATTTATTATTTGTCACACGGGAAATATTTGTCGGAAATTTCGACGCCTGCTGAAACATTGAGCAAATTATCTGATAGAAACAATGTTTCATCTGCGATTGAAGAAGTCAGTGACCAAGACTGATGAAATGTGATTCTGCAATATTTTTGAAACATGTATGATTGAGGTATGTCTTCCTTTTTATTATTTATTTATAAAAAACTTTTTTCATGTTGTAATTATATTTTACAGTATATTTGCGCAGCTTCAACAAATTCTTTTATTAGTGTGAACTGTTGGGTTTATTAATTTTAATGAAAAAACAATAAATGAATGAAAGTAAACTTAATTTTCTTTAAAGTTTACATTTGTTCAGAAAAAAAATTGTTCTTGTCTTTCATCAATTCGATAATTTCCGGTTATCTCTATGTCTCAAGTCTATAAAAAATATCTAAATAATAGAGTTTTATAATAAAATGTTGTTGCAAAAAAAAAATTTGTTGTTATTTTGAATATGAAATTTTTTTCTAATAAATACAAATGATGTAAATATGCGTTAAAATACGAAAAATTAAACCTCAGAACATATAAATAAATTCATTATTTAGGCCAAAAAGTGGTTTTTATTTTTTTCTACTATGGCGTACCGTTTTTTATATTTTTAAAAATTCATAGTGTTATAGTGAAATATAAAAGGTTTGAAAAAAAAATTGTTTCATAATTGTGCAAAAATTGTATCATGGTTAAAAATTGAAAATGAAAGAAAAATAATTTTTTTTTCAAAGATTTTATAGAGCTATATAGCTCTTAATTTTTTTTCTCAGAGCTATTATCAGCCCCCAAAACATATAAAAAAGTAAGATCAATCGGTTCGGTATATTCCCGAGAGAATTTTTTTTTCTGTTTTTCACATATTTCACTTTTTCTCAATAACCAATTGGGATAGGGATCTGAAACTTTCAGGATCTTATTATTTTATTAGTACCTACTTATGCTCTAAGTATTATTTGAAAACCTTTCGGGGGCAGATTCACCATGCTTTTACCCCTAGGGCCTTTGAGGTACAATTTTTATGAATAATCCATCTATGGAATTAACAATTGGTTTTATCAATTTCTAAGCACATCCCGTTGCTAGTGTTTTAGTAATTTTCAGTCTGTAAAACGTATTTCTCTTGATAGTGAAAAAACATTCTTGCAAGTGCACTGGGTAGACAAGAATATTATTTTGTTTCATAAAAAACAATATTCTGGTATTTTTTTGCGCTTCTCAGTCACATTTTTAATGTACAAAATTTATGTATACCTAGGCAGAATGTAAAAAATATATATAGCAATATTGTGGAATTATATTTTGATCTTCAAATGGAGATTAACATTTTTTATTAAAAAAAAAATTTTTTAAATGCTACTCATCAAAAAAACTTAAAATGAAGGTTATTGCAGTTAATTGAAAGATGGGAATAAGATCGATTATAATGATCTAAAGGGATATTTACTATAATGAAACAAAAAAATTTGTCTTACCGAAATGCAGCCACGAAACTTTGAGCATTTTCTATTTACGAAAAAAGTTGAAGGCCTGAAGTAACATTGAGGACACTGTACTTCGGTGGCACAATTTTTCCTCTGCCAGTGTTGTTTCCTAAATGAGCAAACAAAGGGATTTTCTGAGTCCTATCATCGTCACACTCTTGCGGCGATGTAACTTTGTTCAAATTAACATTTTCATTCCCCGGATTATTGTCATTCGCACGGACGTTTTGATACAGTAAACTTTCATCCGATGGGCTCATTTTTCCTCAAAATTCGAGGTTAGGTTCATCCATTGCGGTTTCTCGTATTTCGCGCTTTTTCGAACATCACGATTAACGAAAAAAAAAAATAGTCGCGGGTAATCACGTCGCGATTATATTTCGGATGGAAAAAATATATTTTGCAAACCGTTTCGCATCGATAACTAAGATGCCGATGTGTATATCTGTCTTTTGAAAAATTTGAAAAAAAAAGAAAAAAGAAAATCTTCAATTATTTTTGCCTGAGCGAATAAAACATTTGTCGCTCGTTGTTGCCAGATGGCGTGTATCCACAGTGGCGAGTGATTTTCACCCTCTCTCGGCCGACAATTCCAGTATTTCACGCGAGCAACATTTTACAGCGTAATATTTTCATCATCTTGGCCGTTCTACAATCTTCGGTGAAATTCATGACCATTTATTCTTCGCGATACCAAAAACGAACCGCGCACACACAGACCAACGACTCAATTGGCGTTTCTCGCCATTTCTCGCGTGACCTGAAATTCCTGTAGAGCTCGATAGATCTACGATTTTTTCCTTGGAACACAACGAGCGTTTTTTTCGTTAAGAAGTAACAAAGTAATTAATTATTATTCTTCGCGATTAATGCCAATATGAATGGAAAAAAACAGCTGTGTTTAGAACTCGATAATTTAGCGCATACATGGACTTGGACCACTTGGACGTTCTCACAAAAGGGATTCCTCTCTCGACGAATTGACGACATTCACATTGAAAGATGGCCGCCGCACGGCGTTGCAGGCGATATTTTCTTTTATCATTCACCCGCGCCCTTTCGCATATAAATTTTTCACATTTGTAGTTGTATCGTTTAAATATTATATTTTTTCCTCGAACAATTGTAATAATCATCACAGATGGTGAGGATATTTTTTAAATAAAATTTTCGTTAAATTATGTTTTTTGAATGATTTATTTCTTCCAGAAAAATGGTTATATATTGACGATCGTGAAGGGGAGGGGGCGGACTATTGGCCGCAAGTGATTGGTCGAGAATAAATTTTTACGCCAATCACGTCATGAATCGTTTTTCCCTCCACAAGAGCTGATCATAATCATATATGTAATACTCCTATATTGCTAGCGGCCTATGCTTCCCTATAGGTGGTGGGACCACAAAAAAAGATAGATAGAAGACTCAGACAGGGTCATTGTGCGCACGCGCGATCCACTACGTAGGCATAATATATAAATGTTATTGGCTAGCGCACTCCCGCTTTCATTCGCACTTGCGCATTGCAAGAGCCAGAGAGAGAGAGGACGATATTGTCTGCACCGTAAAGTGTTCGCAGAGTTTCCGCCAGCGCTGGCAATATTGGAGTATTACATATATGAAAAATCCCCTGAACTACCCCCAGGCAACGAAGATTGAGTTCCATAGAAGCGTACTTCTTATGGGCCACTTGAAGCAAAGCTTTCCACGACTCGTGCAGCCGTGGGATGGCTCTGCGATCGACCTACTATGCTGACTGTCGGTAAGGTCGTCGATACTCCGCCCATGAACCTCGTGTTCTCGGCAACTTGCATGTGGCGGGAGTCGCATTGCTTCGTCTCCTTCCCCTATTTCTCTACCGCCCCTATTCGCGCATATAAATAATGACTCAAATGAAGGGAGTGAACTATAGTTGTAATACTAGAAATTATTATTAATGAAAAAAAAATTTTTGAACGCCTGAAAAAAGTTCTGAAGCCATTATAAAAAAAAAAAAATCCGTAACGAGCTGGTCTCGATCGTAGGCACACGATGCAGACATCACACGAGTCCCCACTTAGCGTCCTCTATCGATCTGGTGCGAGTACGTCACATTTTATGTAGAGATCGTAGTCGTCTCGTACGTTTTTGCGTTTGAGTTGAAGCGTCATGAACGTAAGTTCGTTGTCCAGTTTCTGCAAGTCGGTAGGGTAGGATGTTGTATGACAGGAAGTTGGTAAGGAAGATCCCTCTCGATATTCTTCAGTGAAAAATATAGAAGAGGATCCTCTTAGCGTTTCGTCTCGGGTACAGTGCAGACTCATCAGTAGGGCTATGCAACTGTACCCTGCCCTAGACGCGCCGGTGGTGGTAGAGTATGGAAGCTTGGAACTGTTATAGATAGGAAACGCTATGCGCCCTGGCACTTGCGAAAAAGGCTGGAGTACGGAACGCCACATTTATGAACGAATTTTACCGTGGTATTTGACTTTTTTATTGCAATAAAATATAGGAACTAATATTTTTGAAATATTAAAACATAGGAACTTTTTTTAAAATTCTATGATCAGATAAAATCACACAATATAATAACTTTAAATCACATGTTCATCCGTAAATCACATTATATGTTCGTTATCCGTACTTTTTGCGCTACGCGTCATCCTCGTTGGCGAATAGTCATTGTCTCAACGAGATCATCAGTGGCGTCGTCTGACTGTCCCTGATTTATTTCCGTCGCCTTTGAATCGTACATTTTGGATGTAAATTTTTCATACATCATCCGTGACGGAGTAAAGGTTTTGCAGTTTCGTTGCATTCATGATAGAAAATGCTCTCTCCACTACCGCATTGCTGCATAGCAACGAGAGAATTTTCAGTGTGAATCCTGCCAGTTCTTTAAAAGGCTGAGAACCTCCCCTACCAGGACGAACGACAGTAAACGACAGTCGTTCGTCTTGTGAAACGACGGTAACGACGATTTCCGACGCTCCGGACCGTCGGGAACCATCGTTTCACAAGACAAACGACGTTCGTACTGTCGTTCGGGTCGGTAGGGTCCCGCTGTTTTATAAATGAACACGTTTAACCAGAAAGCCGATGCACTTGCCATCACCTCTGTCGTAAACATTTCCGACCAATCAATGAAAGGAATTTTTCTTAACTCACTCTCGATCACCGAAATATCTAAAGAATTGTCGAGTAAAGAAAGAGGCAAATCCGCGACAGTGAGCTTTTTTTCAGAGTTCAACACGGTTGTCGGGGACAGTTTTGTTGACGATTTGAGAATGGACATGTTCCCTGGAAGCCGTTTGAGAAGCTCGTTCAATAGCACAAACAAATATTGCCGACATCAGTTTTTAACCTCGTCCAATACTCCCGATCTCCAGTTGTACTGAGCAACTGTTTTGGTGAATTCTATTCAGAAATCAACCTCATTCACTGGCTGCAAAGCTAAATCATTTTGCAGTACTTCCTCGATGCATTCAATTCGTCTCCGTGCATTTTCGACAAATATCGGTTTAATAATCTGGCTGGCAATGGAGAAGACAAGCGTTCAGAGAGTTTCGTGACATCTTCCTGCGTACTTTGGAATATGTTTGCCCTATTGACGCCACACAGAACAGACTTGAGAAATACCAAGTACAGGTGGTTAGCTGGAGCTTTGTACATGCCGCATAGCGTCCTCGCTGTATAGCATTTTTCTTGAACGATAACGACGGTCTCGAAGTGAGTTTTAAGTTCCAGCCATTTTGGTGGAGAATGCGTTTCACAGCTCCTTTCCATGCCAGCCACCGAGTCACTGATAATTGAATAAGATTCAAGAATGCCTTGTTGTTGTCGTTGATCAAATTGTATAAATCAGCATAATGTGCACGTCTCAATGCGCTATGAGCAAACCAATTCCTGGTTTCTCGTACCAGAAACTCGAGAGGAGATGGTAGAACTTCGGACGCTTTCGAACCATATATGTAATACTCCTATATTGCCAGCGCTGGCGGAAACTCTGCGAACACTTTACGGTGCAGATAATATCGTTCTCTCTCTCTCTGGCTCTTGCAATGCGCAAGTGCGAATGAAAGCGGGAGCGCGCTAGCCAATAACATTTATATATTATGCCTATGTGTGGGTCGCGCGTGCGCAGAATGACCCTGTCGGAGTCTTCTATCTCTCTGTTTTGTGGACCCACCACTTATAAGGAAGCATAGGCCGCTAGCAATAAAGGAGTATTACATATATGTTTCGAACGACATAAATGTAGGGAATGACACACGCAACGAACGATTTGAAGGTGCGGTAAGGGCACACGTCCCTTGAGAAGTGTGTAGAGCGCGTGATTTTTGCCACATAAATTACTCGCGCCATCCGTCCCGATGCCAATCAAGTTTTCGATTGGTAAATTGATCTCCCTTAAATATCCTGTGAGGTAGTCATTGCTACGTCAAAAACGGGAGTTTTCGCGAACTATTAATAATTTTTGACGTATGATGTGCTGAATTTGATTGAGACTCTCTAGTTGGTAGGGTCCGATACTCGCCGGGACGATATTCGCCGGATTGACCCTACCGTATCACGAAAAGGTGTATTTTTTTCTTTCCTATAAGCCGAAACAGCTGACTTCAAGAGACTAGATCGACTCAGATCGACTAGATCTTGGTTGACTTCAAGCAGTTGACTTGCTTACATAACCTTAAAAATAAAAGGACGCGCAAGTGTTGATAACCTAAGAATATGCATACGTCCCTATATCCTTGTAGCCTGATGTTTCAAAATTGATAATTGAAAAATTTTTCATTCAAATTCACGGAATTTGTGTTTAAAACATAAATTTTAAGAAGAAAAGAAAAATGTACGTCCCTGAATTGAATAGGGCATATAAGAATATTTATACGTCCCTATCGGCTTATAGCCTTACTTGTCCAAAGATCGCAGCGCCCTTCTCGGCTTCTCTTCTTTCTACAGAAAGTATACGACTATGCTCAGTCCATGTAGTACATGGTCTAAGGTCGGGACCGGAAACCTCGCATAATTTAAATTTCCCTTTTATTCTCCCACTCACATTCTTAAAAGCTCATGCGTACTGTTTTTTAACCTACCAGCGAAGTTTTCCTCATATTATTAATACGTTTTAGGCACATTCATTACTCAGTAAAATTCATATTTTCGCGAGAAAATTTGACAGGTTGAGGTTATGTTACCCTGTGTAACACACAGTCAAGGTTTGAAGTGGGGAGAAACGGTGATAGGGGAATTTGAGAAATCCGAGGTTGTTGCCATGGTAACGAGTTGAGAAATGCGAGGTTTTGAGTTATGCGGGGTTGAGTTATCTGAGGTTCTACTGTACAGTGGACGCTCCCATAATTTGATCGCTCCCACAATTTTACTCGTTACCACGGCAACACGCTTCCATAATTTGATCACCCCTATCGCGTTTCTCCTCAATCCAAACTCAGCTGCCGTGCTGGGAGGGCAACATAACCTCAATTGTCGAATTCTCCACACAATTAAAAACGAAGAATTAAATGTTATCATCAATTAGTGTATATTTCTCAACGGAAAAGGAATTCTTACACTTCAGAAATAATAAATTTCCGTAAAATGTGCTATACACATATAAAGTGGGGGAATGAGGGGAAAATCAAATTATGGGAGCGTTTCCGGTCCCGACGTATCAAATTATGGGAGCGTCCACTGTATATGGCACTCACATGGCGCGCACTTTGCGTACATATGTAATACTCCTATATTGCTAGCGGCCTATGCTTCCCTATAAGTGGTAGACGATACCAAAAAGAGAGACAGAACACTTGAACTGGGTCATACTGCGCACGCGCGACCCACTTCGGAGGTTTAACATATAAATGTTACTGGCTGGGGCACTCCCGCTTTCATTCGCGCTTGCGCATTGCAAGAGCCAGAGAGAGAGAGAACGATATTGTCTGCACCCAGGGGGGTGACATCGCTATCTATCCCTGTACTGCAAAAGAGGTCCACTTTTGGCAATGGGTTCTTAGTTCCTCTCGTTCCTCTACGTGGCGCTAGTTGTCACGCGGGAGCACAGAGAGGGAGATCCGGGAGCCCACGGAGCTCTAGGAGGGGAGCGTTTGTTGAAAATTGGCAGCTTTGAGGTTACGGAGGTTTACGAAAAATTTTTGTGTTTATACGCCTCGTGCTCATGCGATTATGCCATCGTGCATCGTACCTGGCTGCATATTTTTTTTCGTTGACCTCATAGGTTATATAGGTTATATATAATATTCGAATGCTTTCAATCCTTTCAATGCATTTCGAGCGCGCGGTGGAGAACGAGGAGAGGCACTGACCCCCCACTCTGCCACTGACAGCTGCAGCGGGTGCCTACTAGCGCCACGAGGGACGAAATTTGGTGTTAAAAAAGTACTGGGATTTATGTGCCTATTCCAGCGGTCTGATGTCACCCCCCTGTCTGCACCGTAATGTGTTCAGACAGTTTCGGCCAGCGCTAGCAATATAGGAGTATTACATATATGTTTGCGTTTCGCGTAACTTGCGCAACCAATCGGGTCGTCCGATTCAAGCCTGGTTTATGCAGTGGGCGGAACTTAACTTAGCCGTAACTTAAGCCTGGTTTATCCAGCGGCCGTAACTTCACTTAGCCGTAACTTAAGAAAGTTGAAAGTATATATTGCCCTTGTAGCGTTTGTGCACGGTTACGGTTACGGCTAATTGCTGCATAAACGCCACAAGGGCAATATATACTTTCAACTTTTTAAGTTACGGCTAAGTTAAGTTACGGCCGCTGGATAAACCAGGCTTTAAGAAGTTGAAAGTATATATTGCTCTTGTGGCGTTTATGCAGCTAATTCCTTAGCATTAGCTGTGACCGTAACCGCAGAAAGTTCGCTACTTTCAACTTTAATGCCGTACTTTAAGAATACGCATGCGCTTCAACGAAAAATATATCACCACCGATTGGAGTGGGAAAAATATCGCGGCGGGCTTGTCCTTTGTTCATTTCTATAACCTCGAAATAAGCAAAAATGACGTTTTATTTATCTCGCACACGAATTGAAGTGGAAAAAATATCAGGGCGGGCTTTTTCTTTGTTCGTATCTATAACCTCAAAATAAGCAAAAATGACGTTATGTTTATCTCGCATTCTCTTTTTTAGGTTATGTTTTTTGATAGTGCGCTAAATACATTCCTCGAGCGGACGTTTCTGATTGGTTGAATGTAGAACTAATGATATTGCATAAACGCCCGTTAAATTTTTAAGTTACGTTACGGTTTTAAGTTAAGTTACGGCCGCTGCATAAACCAGGCTTTAGGGTGGCTCCCGACGACGCGTACTTTGCGTATCGCGTAACTTGCATTGACCAATCATGTGTCTCCGTAAGCTTTCCGGTTGATAATGAACAGAATTACGGTTCGCCGATTGGTATAGCGCAAGTTACACGATACGCAAAGGACGCGCCATCATGAGCCACCCTCACTATGCGCCAATTTGTGCGTAATTAATCCGATCACCTGATTGGTTGCGCAAGTTACGCGATGCGCAATGTACGCCCCATTTGAAGGCACCCTAACTCGACGTTTTTCGTGAAAATCGAACCGAAGTTTCATTCGTGTTGAAGAGACCTTTTCATCACAATTTTTTTTATGCGCATGCGTCAGTTTCAGCCATCTTTTTCGTACACTTTTTTGTAAACAAGCATGTTAAAATACCCGAATACAAATAATTAAAATTAACATCAAATAATAGTACATTTATTCAAAAAAAGTAAGCAATAAATAAAATAATAAGTGTCCTAATTGAGAAAACAAAATTTTTCAATCGATTATTATTACATTACCTTCACGAAAAGAAACAACGAAAGAGTGTTGTTATGGACTATGTAGAGTACATAACCTCAAAAATTATCCAAAGCCTTGCCTTCAATATCGCAAAAACATTATAAAATCATCGAGCAAAGTACTACATATTAAAACATGTCCAAAATGTGCAAAATGTGAATTGCGGGTGAAAAAATGTGGTCGAAGTGACAGAGGTTATGCTCAATCGGTTCATTTTTTTAATTGTTCACAATTATGTGCTTCCACTGAATTGTGAACTGGTAAAGCACCATCAACAATTTGTTCGATTAATTAATTTTTTTGTGTAGATATCCGGCTCTCCCAGCCATTAACAAGCAAAACTGTACGAAACTTTTGTATTACCGCCCTTTCAATATGGCGGCTGCGCTTGCGCACGTCACATGATGAAAAGGCCTAGTGTTGAAATTTGCAACACACTCACACTACCGAAAATCACGGATCGTTTATAATTCCGTTTTGGATGTGCAAAGATTTTGCGGTTACGTTTAGCCGCATGGTTATTTGTTTATCGCGAATGATATTCAGTTTAACCTAAACTGAAAAGCAAAGTCGACTGTTGGTCGGAATTCACGGTAGCGACAACGATTATTCACAATAATGGTAAGCTGCACAAAGCTCTTATACTTTCAGGGTCGTTCGACCGAACAATTGCATGTTTTGTTTACCTCCCCCTCCCATCTACAATGTTTGCTCTTGGACCGATTCGAGACGATTCAATGTTTACTGTCGATAGCAAGGTAACGATTGTGTTTTCGCAAATATTCGTCAGCCTTCTCGTTTTATTTCACGCTCAAAATTCCAACATACGATGGTACTCCTCTAACCTCCAAATCATTACTTCAATCCGTAATCTCAAGCTTACGTGCTATTTCTTCGATTATCATCGGTCATCTATTTTTTTTTTGCAGTCTCACACGATACTACTCGTCCAGCCGGGCAACAGGCCCGAAACTCGAACATATTCCGATTACGAGAGCGTCAACGAGTGTATGGAAGGTGAGCAATCAAGAAGTTGAAAAATTACTCAATCTATAGGAAAAATAATGTTACCGATGTAATTCTCTTTGTCTCAAAGCATAATTTTCTATGAGAATTACTCTATATTACAAAGAATTCATCGAAATAAGCTGATAAAAACATTTCCAATGATGCACAAATTATTCAAAAAGTAAAAGCTGCATTTTTTTATATTCCGACTTGGAATATTGTTTACATGATCGTGATAATGTTATAAAAAATCATGAGGGGCATTTAATGTTTTTTCCCGACAAAAAAATAATTTTCCTTTTTCACGTTGCTGCAAAATGAACAATTTGTTCTTCGCCACTTGCAGGTGTTTGCAAAATCTACGAGGAGCATTTGAAAAGAAGAAATCCAAATACCCCGACGATAACCTATGACATAAGTCAGTTATTCGACTTTGTCGACGAACTCACCGATCTCTCGTGTCTGGTATATCAAAAGTCCACAAACACATATGCGCCTTATAACAAGGATTGGATCAAAGAAAAAATATATGTACTGTTGCGTCGAGCGGCGGGTCACAGCGAGTAAAGATTTAAAAAAACAGCCGGTCATCAAACAAAAATATCCTTACCTAGGAAATACGTTTTCATGTACAAGTTAAAATACTTAGAAGAAAGGAGGAGGAAGAAAAACAATATTACTTTCATCGCTATTGTTTACATCTATATGATTAAAAGATTAAGATATATGCAATAAACATACAAAAAAAATGTCCAATGTAAAACGAATTTCCCTCTCCTTCTCAATATGCTCATTCTTGGAACTGAGAAATTGAGAATTAGGCTTGTTTCTGAGATTATATAACAATGTAATAATGGACATATGTAGATTGTACCGAAGAAGAAAACAAAAGGAATAACGAGCAGCTCTGAGCGTGTCCATTGATTTATCACAATGATGTATTCCACGATCGAGACCCACGGGTTGATCTAACGCTCAGACGCAAATTAGTCGACCGGGTTCATTGGTTGAAAAAAAAAATCACAACTCTATAGGCTTGATATCGGATGTCGCGTCTGGGAAAGAAATGCTCGAAACGTCTCATCGTTATCGTAGAACCCGCGATATGTAGAGCGCGAAACACGGCAAAACGTTTTCTTCGCGACTCGTATACACATGCTGTTGCCTCGTGCTCCATATGTGTATATTTTACAATGTATATATAGATGACCGTTATTTCGTCATGTATGTGAAAAAAAAGACGCGTGTTCCTTTGCCAAACGCTTGTAATGCGCGTGCAAGGTGACATTTGACACATCCGGTTTGTATAATAATGAACCTACGAAGAGATATCAAAAAATCTCATTGTTCTCATTTTGTGTCTCAAATATCACGAATCGTTGACCTCTGTGGCATTTTTTCTTTTTTCTTCTTTTGCTATTTCATTTATTTTCAATCGTCTGACATATACAATATACTTACATATCATTGCGGAAGATGAAATAGTAATGACACCTTGCTCATAGTCCACACGCTGGTGCCCATTAAGAAATTCATACAGTGTATTGATGTATCTGCGGGGCATTCCACGTCAAATCACGCGGTCATCGGCCTGACCTTCTCGGATTTTGATGTCCAAGGAATCGTGCGTTTCGTTTGGCCCAAAATATGACCTCAAATTTTTAGAAATTTTTATTTTTATTTTAAGGGTTGCCCCAGCTAAAAAATCATTATATTGAGGGAAAACATAAAGAGGGGCATTTTTCAAATGAATGAAATTTTTTTCACAGAAATTAGGGCCCAAAACAGATATTTTCGTTATAGTTCGATAATCGACCAAATATAATTACTATTTTATTGTTGTCTTTATTTTTTAATTGTGTTTAAATAATCCGTTTTATTTCAGGTCGTCGAGGCTAATAAATTTCCGAAAAATGTTGTCGTTTCACTCTTGCCAAAGTTTACCAAGAAAAAAAAATCAAGTTTCACTAGAAAAATATTTTTGTTGTTGTTATTCTCACTATAGTGAGAGAAATTATTTAAAAAAAAAATAGTAATTATTTTTGGCCCATTATAGAACTACATATGACGAAAATATTTGTTTTGGGCCCTAGTTTCTGTGAAAAAATTTCATTAATTAAAAAAAGCCCCTCTTTATGTTTTCTCTTAATTTAATTATTTTTTAGCTTGGGCAACCCCTAAAAAATGAAATAAAAAATTTCGAAACATTTGAGGTCTTATTTCGGGCCAAACGAAACCCACGATTCATTGGACATCAAATTCCGAGGGGGTCAGCCCGATGACCGGCGTGATTTGACGTGGAATGCCCCATATACATATGGATATCTAATAAATATATATATAGCGTGAAAAATTACGAACGATGGATAAAGCAAAAAAAAAAGGTTATATAAAGCAGCGATTAGTTCACCCGTTGGCAGGCAAAGAGGGGATTGTTTTGTCTAGGAAGGAGTTCCGCGCGCTTCATATTTCAGACGAGCTTCGTCGTTGCTCGTGGACGGTCAAAGCGGAAGAAATCGTACGATCGCGGATATTTGTGTATGCATATATTGTATATTTCCGATTAATTTTCCTTCTTCGCATCTTGCCCACGGTTTGACGTGTTTGATGCGCTCCGAGTTTTTCCCGTTTGTCTTATTATTATTTTTTTCGTAAAAATATACATCAGCAAATTTAATCACCAAACGTTCTGAAAAAACCGCGTGCGCGAATACACCTTTCTATAATGAAATCGTTCTAAAGAAACCTGCCTCGACCGTTGGGTCGAAAAATTATTCCCAATTTTCTTCTTTACAATCTTCTCACCCGCGTTCTGTATTTGAAAAAAAAATAAGTATTTTCTTTTTTAGTTCACGTTGGTTCACGTGCAAAGTTACTTGCCAATTAGAATGAGGCGAATTGTGGCATTGAAATAAACAAAAAAACGCGAAAACATTTCGGAGTACACAAGCAGCGCCTGTCACGAGTGTAATTAATAGTTAACGGAACTTTGCTGCCCGTTTCTGTTAGTGTGTGTGTGTCAGTGTTGTTCTATGTCACTCGTTGCTGCGTTTGACGTACGGATATCGCATTCTGGGTTTATTCCACAAAAAGCGTCAAGGTTTTACCATTCCGCGAGAATATATACCCTTTTTAAACGACAACAGAATGTCGGGAAACCTGTTTGTCGATGTCGACCCGTTCAGCGAGACCCCGATGCAACCGGAATCCATTGAAGGTAAGATTGTCATTTAGTATTATTAACAAAACAGCTGATCGAATAATGGAAAACTCGTGCAGTAGGTTAGACGTTGCAGAGAATGGCGAAAGAGTGGGAGAGAGAGAGGGAGGAAGACCGATGAAGATAAAGAGATAAATTGCATTCTCGATTATATTGCGTTTAAATCGTCTCCCGTTGATTCAAGTCAATGAGCCTGACAAATTCATCATCACAAATGTCCCAATGACGATGCCACTTATTTTTCGTATGATATATAAATTGAATAATAAAATATACATGTTATTGCGAATAAGCTACTTGATTTTTTCTAATTTTTCACATATTCAGTCTATTCGTTATTTTCATAAACACTTGCGTCACAGAAGGTTTTTTCAATATTTAGAGAATCAGATGCAGGCATGATGAAACATGATGCGTATCGACAGAATTTTACATTGTGCAATATGTGATTATGAAATGAAGAAATAAAAAATCCTGCCGTTTATTACAATTGCAAATATGATTCTGTAGAATTTGTTCACACGGTTTACGCAAATATGCATATTACATCCATTTCCACTACCAATTTATTAAATTTTCTAGTAAACAACGCCAGTTCGCGCATTAAAGTGTCGATCAATCAAAAATTCATCATCAATGATATGTGTACTTGGCAAGAAAAAAAAAAATTACTTCGCCATGTAGAATGTGCAGATTCGTCATCAATTCATGCTCCAGAAATAAATCATGGGTCATAGCCCTCTGAATAATAAAACTTTGTCGATGCAAGTGCCGCACGCTGAATAGGGAGCTTTTATTCTGGAAAGCGTATTACAGAAGGCATACCGAAGCTTCACGGAGGCCCTACTCAAAGCATTGGGCTGGACTCATGAATCGTTCGAATTTCTGCAGATTTTTGTAGCTTTTGTTTTTTTTTCTCTCCGATCAAAGGTATCAAAGGAGCTTTGGTAGAGGAAAATGGTATCGAGGCTGTCGAACAAGGATCGAATGAATTGCCATACGCAGAGGCACTGACACCGGAAGAGATACGCTGGTTTTACAAGGACGGAGTTCACAAGAGATGGGTGGAATTTTGCGGCTACGACAGTCTGAGAATCGAAAACGTTTGGAGACAAAAACACAATTGTACGAACGAGGAAAAGACCGAAAATAATTTGCCAGCCGAGAGCGTCGTTGTCAGAGGCGGAATGTACGATGTTGAATTGGACAATATGAGATGCGTATCGATATATTGGCCAGGTAAGTTAAAAGTAAAAAGTATTCCCATTCTAAATTTCCATCTGCTCGAGAATCTTTCAAAATCGATGTCCCCCTAATTAACGCGATAATCGAAACACAAAAAAGGTTTAGATCTGAAATTGAAAAAAAAAATTCTTTTTAAATTTCTCAAAGATATTCATTAAATTCTATGAACCCGAATTGGTGCTTAAGTCATGTTGTTCTTATCTTATCGCGAATATTTAACATATTTTATCTTGAACGCCCACCTAACTTGTTTTTTTCCAGATATTATTGCCAATTATATCACGTTTCTAATGCTGTATTTACCATTCTAGAGTCTTTAGCAACAAAAAAATTTTCGAAGTTGTCGTGGCAGACTATACACGCTAACGCAAATATCGCCGAAAATAATTCATTGATTCTAAAAAATTACTTGAAAGTCGAAAAAAAAACTTTTTTTTTACCCGGCAAAAAAAAATTGCCGTTGGAAACCCAGTAACGAGATGTTTGTTAAAAAACACGTATAAAAAAAATTCAATAGTACATTATGATATGAGTACGATAAAACTTTTTCTGTGAGTTCGCCTTCGGCTCATGCTGCAATCACACGAGTCAGAAAAAGTTTTTCGTACCAGTGTCATATACAAAATTTTATTGCACGAGGGCGTAAAATTAATTATATTCTCAAATGTATATTTAAGTTTTTTATGAAATTTATATATTGTATCTGAATTTTCATTTATGTGACAACAGACAATGACTTTTCTAAAATTTTTCTTTATCGTTCAATTAAATCGACAGGATCCCTTGATTCTCTGAAATTGTTAGAACGTTCCATACATTGCAATATCAGTTTCTCTCCTCTAGAAAATACGTGATGATTTGCAATATGCATGTTCGCGAACGAAAGGCTAAGAAATGATGTATCAAGACTCTGCACGTCTTGAGTAGTTCGTATTGCAAATATATATATATATGGGGGAAAACACGTCATTTTTACAATTCCTGAACTTGACAATTTTTGATTTGGCCGAAACTCCGCTCATTTCATCGTATGATCCCAAAAACCACTCTCAAATTTTATTAGATTTTTTGGAGCCACCATGGCGGAATACAAGACCATCGAATATTTTCGACTCTTGAAAATATTTAATTTTCAATCGACGATATCTCTGTAGCGGTTAATCGTATCGAAAAATATGTAAGGAAGTTTTTTTTTGATCTTGAGTCCATCTTTAAATAAAAAATTGTCCAATGTTTTTAAAGCAAATTTAAGCAGTCGAAATAATTTTCAAAGATTCAAAACGCGGTGCCCGACCCCCCCCTCTTCGAATTATGAATAAAAATTCTCAAAAATACTAGAATTCATTAACAACATTTTCGAAAAAAAACGATGAGACCATCGAATATATTGTATGCTTCGCGAGATAATGATTTTTTAGTATTTAATTTACTTGTTATTCATTAATTTCGGTCCATCTGTTAATTAATTTGAGCTTCAAATAGTCTAAAAGAAAATAGTAAAAAAGAATCATGTAAATCAATGATCCGTTTTCATGCTTTGGAAGAATATTCTACGCGTATTTTCAATTTTACACTTGTATAAAACACTCGTTTAATTTTTTTTTCAATTTCAAGTCCAAGTATTTTATATTCGTATTTGAATCTCGTTTTTTTTCTCGGATATTGAATTTTTTAAATTATGTTATGTATCCTGCTTTCGACTAAATTCGACCATCTTTCAGAAACAACTTTACCGTTGTGAAGAAAATATAATGCAGTGATGCTTCTGAGTATTTTTTATTGATTGGGCTATTTTGAATAGCCCATTTATTAAAAATTCCTTTGATCGTTCGTAATTAATCTTTTCACGGTAAATAATTTCAATCGACGGTATATTTTTGGAATTCAGCATGTTCGTAGAGGTGTTGGTACGATAGTATAAGATTTTTGACAAAGGCCATAGCCGGACAAGTAGAGGTGAGCGGCCCCGACGCGCATTCGTTCCAAATTTTGGCCAAAAGTTGCGTTCGATGGATTACAAACTCACCTCAAATTTCAACCATGTAGCTACACTAGGAACAAACATAAAAATACAACTAGTATTTTTGGAGAAGATTTTTTTTCTTAGGATCTATTAACCGATTTTCATGAAAAAAATATATGTTGTTAATATATTCAAGACCATTTACAGAAAAAGTCAAGAACCCAATCCCACAAACGGAACTACCCGAAAAAGATTATTTTAGTTCTCGTGATTTTTTTTTCGGTTACTCGCTCACGAAATACAACTACCAGTTTTTTTGTATTAAACAATCGGACCTCTTCTTATAACAAATAATTTTTCCAAGTCGAAGAGGTGGAGCATAGTTTAAAAAAAAAACACTTTTCTTGCACATTTTTTTTGTTTTCGATGTCATGACAACTACAAAAAAAATTCCGTACAGTTATAATCGAGAGCAGTAGAATTTCCTTGTCAGTTTTATCGAAAACTTTACCGCAAAAGCATGAAGCTTTACGCAAAGCTTTTCTATGATAGTTTATCCCCGTTTTCGGCTACTTGGCAGCGTCCGGCAATCGCAAGACGCGACGCGCTGCATTCAAGAGGATGTGAAAGACCTGTATTACCATCGTTGCAGACTCAAATTTTCGAACAAATGCCATTTCCAAATTATTCAACCAAATGGGCTGAAATTTTAGGACGTCATTACGGTTATAGTATTCTAGAGCTTAAAACTCAGAAAACTTCGATAGCGCAAAAAAAATTACAGTTTTATTATCAGGTGGAATCTGTAATGCAGAAATGGATTTCCCGATGTTTGCATTGTTCAATTGCGAATATTCTCAGTTTTAGACTCTAGAGCAAAGAAAAACGCAGATACTGGGCACTTCAAAATTGCTGTACGTGACAAATTGCAGAAATGGCATTTGTTCGAAAATTGTATCGTAAATGCCGATGAATAGAGCTATATTTATGTGCTTATACATATAGCTATGAGCATATATAGATATATCACTGAAGGGATAACGGGATCGGATTTTCATACCCTGCCATCTAGCGGTGGCGCGCGTCGCGAAAATTTTCACTACTTTTCGTGACGCACTCGATACTGGGCATTTGTGAAGTGGCGTTTTTATTTGCTCTAGAGCCTAAAACTGAGAATATTCGCAATTGAACAATGCAAACATCTGGAAATCCATTTCTGCATTACAGATTCCCCCTGTTAATAAAACTGTAATTTTTTTTGCGCTATCGAAATTTTCTAAGTTTTAGGCCATAGAATACTATTACCGTAATGACGTCCTAAAATTTCAGCCCATTTGGTTGAATAATTTGGAAATGGCATTTGTTCGAAAATTCGAGTCTGCAACGACGGTAATACAGGTCTTTCACATCCTCTTAAATGCAGCGCGCCGCGTCTTGCGATTGCCGGTCGCTGCCAAGTAGCCGAAAACGGGGATAAACTATCATAGAAAAGCTTTGCGTAAAGCTTCATGCTTTTGTGGTAAAGTTTTCGATAAAACTGACAAGGAAACTCCACTGCGCTCGATAATAACTGTACGGATTTTTTTTGTAGTTGTCATGACATCGAAAACAAAAAGAATGTGAAAAAAAGTGTATTTTTTTTTTAAACTATGCTCCACCCCTTCGATCGACATGGAAAAATTATATGTTATAGAAAGAGGTCCGATTGTTGAATACAAAAAAAATGGTAATTGTATTTCGTGAGCGAGTAACCGACAAAAAATCATGGAAACTAAAATAATCTTTTTCGGGTAGTTCCGTTTGTGGGATTGGGTTCTTGACTTTTTCTGTAAATGGTCTTGAATATATTAACAACATATATTTTTTTCATGAAAATCGGTTTAATAGATCCTAAGAAAAAAAAATCTTCTCCAAAAATACTAGTTGTATTTTTATGTTTGTTCCTAGTGTAGCTACATGGTTGAAATTTGAGGTGAGTTTGTAATCCATCGAACGCAACTTTTGGCCAAAATTTGGAACGAATGCGCGTGGGGGCCGCTCAACCCTACTTAGCCGGCTATGGCCTTTTTTACGAGATTCTTTACGGAGTTGTTTATCACTGTGGAATTTTCGTAAACAGCGATGACGTCATTACTACTATTTTTTACACTATTCCAAGCTCAAATTAATTAACAGATAGACCGAGATTAATGAATAACAAATAAATTAAATACTAAAAAATCAATATCTCGCGAACCACCAGAGGTCCTATCGTTTTTTTTTCGAAAATGTTGGTAATGAATTCTAATATATTTGAGAATTTTTATTCATAATTCTAAGGGGCGGGGAGGGTTGGGTACCGTGTTTTGAATTTTTGAAAATTGTTTCGACTGCTTAAATTTGCTTTAAAAACATTGGACAATTTTTTATTTAAAGATGGACTCAAGATGAAAAAAAAACTTCCTTACATATTTTTCGATACGATTAACCGCTACAGAGATATCGTCGATTGAAAATTAAATATTTTCAAGAGTCGAAAATATTCGATGGTCTTGTATTCCGCCATGGTGGCTCCAAAAAATCTAATAAAATTTGAGAGTGGTTTTTGGGATCATACGATGAAATGAGCGGAGTTTCGGCCAAATAAAAAATGGTCAGGTCCAGGAATTATGAAAATGACGCGTTTTCCCCCCTATACATATCTATCAGGGTGAATCGAAAATTTTAAAAACTGTTGGCTACCCTCAAAAATCAAAGATATCGTTCAAATAAAGGTCTCAGTCGTCTCAGTGCAACGATTCGATTTTTTGACAGTATATAAAGGACGCGTGCGATGTTTAAAAACGCCTTTTTTAGCGTCAAATTCACTTTATCACTGATAAACGGAAACAGATCATTCAAAAAGTTCTGAATTTTTTATATAAGGTGCCCATATATGTACTCTTTTAAACCCATATTTACTGAACATTAACAAATGGTTCATATCTTCGAAAAAAAATCTCTGAAAATCAATATTTTCACTATTTTTGAATTAATTATATCATAAAATACTGATTTTTGTCTTCTAAAACGTTTTTGTATTTCTTCCATTTTTTTCCTTGTAAAACTCGGTATCAGTATTGCTTACAATGCGAAAATGAAGATTTATTTCTTAGCAATTTTCACATTGTAAGCAATACTGATACCGCGTTTTACAAGGAAAAAGATAGAAGAAATACAAAAATGTTTTAGAAGACAAAAATCAATATTTAATGATATAATCATTTGAAAAATAGTGAAAACATTGATTTTCAGAGATTTCGTTTCGAAGATATGAACCATTTGTTAATGTTCAGTAAATATAGGTTTGAAAGAGTACATATCTGGCTACCTTATATAAAAAATTCAGAACTTTGTGAATGATCTGTTTCCGTTTATCAGTGATAAAGTGAATTTAACTGTAAAAAATGGCGTTTTTAAACGTCCCGCGCGCCAACTATATATTGTAAAAAAATCGAATCGTTGCCCTGAGACCTTTATGTCAACGATATCTTTGACTATTGAGGGTAGCCCACAGTTTTCAAAATTTTCGAATCACCCTAATATCTATATACATATATGTATGCTCAAATATATATCAGCCTCACTTCATCTCCCACTCTCCAATAGAGATTACCGTGTCCTTGAGTTTATTATAGCCAATTGCCTTTAGCCGCATTCACTTGCACAGCTCTGATGCTGCGCTCATAGGAGAAATATATTCTATAACTCACCGAGCTTTTAAATTTCCATTACGATGTTTTTTTTCTCTGCAATAAGAAGAGAAAAGACGATTCATTAATGTCGCATACAGAGCCGTGGCACGTAGACTTGGCATTTTATAATAAAAAAACCTGTGTTTTATTACTTTCAAGGTGAAGAGTGGGAAATAATGCGAGGCACGTGGTATTACGATGGCAGTTGGATACCTATAGAGGCCGAAGATGCAAAAGTAATCGAAGAGGTGCATCTTCGATTGTTCGAAAAACCAAGTCACACACTAATGAGCACGACACCGGAAGAGCAACCATCCGTACCTCAACAATCATCGACAGGCATGTTTATTTTCATTTTCATGTATTATCTTTATTACTATTTTTTTTCTTTCGGTCCAAAAATTATACGTGATTTCGATTTTGACATGAGATTCTTTGTCCCATTCTTCAGTACTCCACACGCAGCACTTTCCCGAGTTTCATGTCGATTGGCACACGATAAACGACGTAACACGTTACAGCGAATACACTCATAGTAAATTGATGCGAAGCGTCACGTCCAAACTAGGTTTTACGAAAAGTACGTATAACACGCTCTAAGCAAGCTTGATAATTTATTTATGAAAATCGACACTTCGTTCTCGCACCTGTGCTCAGGTTTGAGTGTCGCTTCGCGATACGAAGCACTGTCGGTTAATGTAAATATGGATTATTTAACATCAGTTGGACAATCTCCTTGACTTTATTCCCGATATTTCAATGCCATTGATACGATTTTAAAAAGAATTTGGTCTTTTGCTTTTTTTTTCTTTTTTTTGATTCCTCTACGAACTATATTTGATGATAAATATTCATTGATCTGGATTAAACGAATAAAATATGGAATCAATGGATAGAAAATTTTGATTAATTCACAAAAGCCTCTCGATCGATATTTTCGAGAAAATAAAATATCACGACGCCTGTGCGATTTTATTTTAAAGTGGGAAACGTGATTATTTTTTTTCTTTCTCCTTCACACAGCTACAGGTTATCGTTTGAAACGTGGCTACATGGTGCGAGCGGCTATCGACGATAAGCCTCACGATATTGATCACTTGGTCTTCGTTGTTCACGGAATTGGCCAAAAGGGAGATACGGGGAAAATCATACGTAATACAACATCGTGTGTGTTCTTATCTCAGCATGAGGAAATATTGAATTTTTTCCCCAAAGGCAAGAAGCGTTCTTTCGATCGCGAGTAAATAATTGTCGAAAAAAATACTATCGACAACTTTGAAAAATCGCGAAAATTTTTAACTCTGTATCAAGATTCTCATCCGTTATCATGCACTTGTTGCCTTTGAGAAATTTTTCATTCGTAATCACACGCGTCGATATTTTCTCAATGTTCTGTGTTATTTTCCACGGCGTCAGATTTCGCGAGTGCGTTGGCTGGCTAGAGAGAAAATATTTTCCAAATTCCAAGCATCGAGTCGAATTCTTTCCCGTCGAATGGAGATCTTCACTCAAACTCGACGGTGGTAAGCAAATACTCGAGCAATTGACCATTCTTTTTGGTGTCTTCAGTTAGTTTTGTCAGCCTCGAGCTATCTTCGGTCATGAAGTTATTTTAAACCATCGTTCTCTGTTATTTGCATAGATATCGTTGATGCGATAACGCCTTACAGCGTTTTAGGAATTCGTCAACTGTTGAACACATCGGCTATGGATATTTTGTATTACACGAGTCCACTTTACGGCGGTGAGGTCAGAGCGGGCTTGCAAAAAGAATTGAACAGATTGTTCTTCAAATTTGCCAGTCGACATCCCGACTGGACGGGCAAAGTCTCGATTTTGGCTCATTCGTTGGGTTGTGTCATAGTTTACGATATCGTTACCGGTTGGATGGGCCCCGATACGAGACCACCTTCGCCAGCTGCTTCGGATATATCCGGCGATGGTCTACAATTCACTGTAAGTTATGCGTTTTCAATCTTCCAAACTTATTCGTGTTCCATTCAAACTTGACGGCGTTTTCTTTTGCCTTTGCAAAATCTAAAATGGATTTTTATTCGTTTTTTGATTTTTTTAAATATTTCTGTTTTATTTGTATTTTAAATTTATAGTTTCGTTGAGAAAATGGGAAAATTAGAATGTGCATCTTGCTTTAGCTTTGAAAAAAAAAATTATTTTGAAATCTGAATCCTTCTAGAAAACTTTTCCAAATTCAGTACTATTGATTCTTGTCACCTAGTGTATTTGGGCACAATATTTGAACTCGATGCGTGCAAAATTACAAAAATTTGAGTTTTTTTTGGGTTTATTGAAAATTTGAACCCTACAGATGGGGTAAGGTTAATTCGGCGAAAAAAGCATATTTTCCAGAATTTTTTAGACGATACAGGTAATGCTGAGTTATTTAATTAATTTCCATATAATAATACAACAGTTGAACTACATTTTTCTAAATTTTCATTGCAAAACATTGGTAAATAAACCGTTGACAGCAAATGTCCGCAGGTGCCTCAAACAAAAGTTGTTTTGCGTTGTACGCTATAAGATCGGCATTAATGATAAATTCATTAATATTTTTTGCTTCTACCGTAATTACATTTGTCAATCCTTAATTGAGATTCCATGAGTTTTTATTACATCATTAATCGTCAATCAGTATAGACGATTATGCATCAACTTATTAATTGTTAATTCAGATAACAATGGACCCGATTATTGAAATAATCAGTAATTGAGTATAGACAGAAATGCATTATTCCATTAATCGGTTATAGCAAATTATTCATTTGATCAATCAATCGTCAATCCACTTGGGTAATTACTTGATTACTGGACAAATGATTAATCACTATTGAAAACTATTCAATTACGTCATTAATCATCAATCAGAAGTAGCGGATTTTTGATTATTTTGGCCATCTGTAATCAGGTTTAAAAATTATTCATTACTAAATCAATCGGTAGTTGAAAAAGTATGATTGTTGGTCATTTACATTGATCCCCAATCGAAGTCAAGTTCGTTAAAATTAATTCATTAATTGTTAATCAAAATCAGTGATTGTAAGCGAATCGCGAGCGAGCCGAAGAACAGGTAAAATCTCCGATCCTTGCGAGTTTTACTCGTTCAGTGAGCATACTCGTACCGAGCAGGTAGCTATATAACTCGTTGGCGAGTTAATACCCCCGCAATATACCTCTTCGAAAGAACGGCAAATGAAACTCGGGAGTCGATCCCCTCCTCGAACGAGCGTCGAGTGGAAAGGATCGGGCAGTTTGAATCGTTCAACGATTGAATCCCGGCGCTCTCGAACAGGTAAAAACTTTTCGAGGATCGGATCCCCACGATCTCGGCGAAGTACAATTACACTGCGACCTCGATAATCAGAATCCGTCGGGACCTGCTCTTGCAAGAAGTGGGGTTGCGCACATTGCACAGAACCTTCTCTGCGCTGCTGGTGGCTGACGGTGGCCTGCCGCGATTGGCTTGGCGCTTCTCCCACTACGCTGCAATTGCAACGATCGATGTACCGATTATCGAGGTCGCAGTGTAACTCCTCGAGGAGCAAAACCGCTCGCCAAGCGAAACGTTTTCTAGTCGAGGAGACGTGGTTGCCAGGAACGGAATATTGGAGCTACGACAAATGAACATGTTTTTCTTATGTTTTTCGATATTCTGAATCGATCTAAGCATGAATTTTAACTCCTAGCCTTATTTTTAAGGGTGAAAACGATGATTTAAAAGTTCAAATTGGCATATCACACGAACGAGAAAGAAATCGGAAAAAAGTTTCAAACAAAAGTTGTAGATCTTAAAATTTCGCGTAACAAACATAAAAACTTTTTTTTTCTATCGTCTATAGATAATGCGCTAGCTGATTTTAAAGTTTTTATGTCTCTAGAACGTGGGAAAAGGGCAAATATGATCACCACTGTTGAGAGAGACAGCCGCGCTGAGTAAAAGTGGGATGGCCTACGTCTATAGACCTTTTCATCACAATTTTTTTTATGCGCATGCGTCAGTTTCAGCCATCTTTTTCGTACACTTTTTTGTAAACAAGCATGTTAAAATACCCGAATACAAATAATTAAAATTAACATCAAATAATAGTACATTTATTCAAAAAAAGTAAGCAATAAATAAAATAATAAGTGTCCTAATTGAGAAAACAACATTTTTCAATCGATTATTATTACATTACCTTCACGAAAAGAAACAACGAAAGAGTGTTGTTATGGACTATGTAGAGTACATAACCTCAAAAATTATCCAAAGCCTTGCCTTCAATATCGCAAAAACATTATAAAATCATCGAGCAAAGTACTACATATTAAAACATGTCCAAAATGTGCAAAATGTGAATTGCGGGTGAAAAAATGTGGTCGAAGTGACAGAGGTTATGCTCAATCGGTTCATTTTTTTAATTGTTCACAATTATGTGCTTCCACTGAATTGTGAACTGGTAAAGCACCATCAACAATTTGTTCGAATAATTAATTTTTTTGTGTAGATATCCGGCTCTCCCAGCCATTAACAAGCAAAACTGTACGAAACTTTTGTATTACCGCCCTTTCAATATGGCGGCTGCGCTTGCGCACGTCACATGATGAAAAGGCCTATACACAGTGACGTCCATATGTCTACTACGCGCATGCGCTACACAAGTGCGAGTGAGAGAAAGTACAGCTATAATATAATGTCGCCTCACTCACTCTACCGTCTCTACCAGCCTCGTACATTCAGCTTTTATTTCTTTTTTTTTTGGATCGCGTGCGGCACAACAACGGAAAATACTTTATTATGGCGTTTTCTGTCAATTTTCGTCACTTCAAATTTTGTTTTTCATATTTTTCTGGAGTTGCGTGGAGTGTTGATCTCTAACTCAATTAATTGTTGAGAAAAAGTTAAATCTGTAGAAAACTGAAAAAAATTCTCAAGATTGATAATAGCTTTAAGGAGGTTCATCTGGTACCGAGTGAGTCAAAAGAAAAATGTCAATGCTTAACCTCAAAATAAGCGGTGACTAGCGTAGTTATTGACAATGCTTAACCTCAAAATAATCAGCATTTTCGAGACTAATTAATTTATTATGAATCTCACAAGTACCTAATCGATTTTATGAAGCTCTAAAAATGTTCCTTAGATACTTTTTCATTAATTCTTAAATTTTCGTCAAAATCTGTATTGTAATGATTGTGCATTTAATGTTTATAGACGGTATCCCATAAGAGCCCATGTTATTTAGGATTTACGTTTTAATTTATTTCTCACGAATAACGTACCCTCAGGTCTTGAAATTTTAACAGATGACTTTTTAGATATTAATAACTACATTCCGATTTTTTTAATCAACATCTGTATTGTAAGTCGTGTACCCGATGAACCTCCTTAAGAAAAAAAAATTAATAGCTATATAGCTCCATAAGATCCATGACAAAAAAAATTTTCAATTTCTTTTTTTAACGACGACACAATTTTAGCACAATTGTGAAACTTTTTTTTCAAACCTTCTATATTTCTTAATAAGACTATACATTTAAAAAATAAAATAAAAGATACGCTATATTTAAAAAAAATGAAAACCACTTTTTGGCCCAAATAATGAATTTATTTATATGTTTTGAGGTTTAATTTGTGTATTTTAATGCATATTTACATATTTTGTATCTATTGAAAATAATATTTCATATTCAATATAATAAAAAACATTTCTTGCCAAATTAACAAAATAAACCAGTTTTAATTGTTAAAACCAGTAATTTGTTAAAATTACTATAAAATTGATTATTAATATTTAACTGGTTCAATTTTTGACTTAGGCAAAAAAAATATTTGTTGTTGTCTTGAATATGAATGATTATTTTAAATACATACAAATTACATAAGTATGCGTTAAATTAAACCCCAAAATATATAAATAAATTCATTATTTGGGCCAAGAAGTGGTTCTTCTGTTTTTTCTACTATGGCGTACCTTTTTTAAAATTTTTATAAACTCATAGTGTTGTACGGAAATGAAGAAGGGATAAAAAAAAATAGTTTCATAGTTGTGCCAAAATTGTATCATGGTTAAAAATTGAAATTAAAAGCAAAATAAATTTTTTCAAGGATTTTATAGAGCTATATAGCTCTTAATTTTGTTTTCTTTGAGCTATTATTAGCCCCCAAAACATATTACAAATTTTGAGGAATCGGTTCAGTTAATCTTGGGAAAATATTTTTTTTCTGTTCTTTATAAATTTTTACTTTTTCTCAATAGCTCCCAGTAAATTAGTCGTATTTCGATCATTTTTTTATCGATAGCCAATTAGTCCAGAAATCTATCTATGCATTGACCGAATCGTCAAGGTTGACAACTTTTGAGATAATCTCTTTCATCATAGTAATCAGAATAATCTAGAATTTCATCATCGTTCATAATGATATTCGTCTCTTCGGCTTGGCGGCGTTCATCATCCTGGGCACAGAATATTTTTCAAACGAGTATATCTCAGAAGTTGTCAACTTTGACGATTCGGTCAATGCATAGATAGATTTCTGGACTAATTGGCTATCGATAAAAAAATGATCGAAATACAACTATTTTACTGGGAGCTATTGAGAAAAAGTAAAAAATTATAAAAAACAGAAAACAAATTTTTTTTCCATGATTAACTGAACCGATTCATCAAAATTTGTAATATGTTTGGGGGCTAATAATAGCTCGAAGAAAACAAAATTAGGAGCTGTATAGCTCTATAAAATCCTTGAAAAAATTTATTTTGCTTTTAATTGCAATTTTTAACCATGATACAATTTTGGCACAACTATGAAACTATTTTTTTTCATCCCTTCTTCATTTCCGTACAACACTATGAGTTTAGAAAAATTTTAAAAAAGTTACGCCATAGTAGAAAAAACAGAAGAACCACTTCTTGGCCCAAATAATGAATTTATTTATATATTTTGGGGTTTAATTTAACGCATACTTATGTAATTTGTATGTATTAAAAAAAATAATCATTTATATTCAAGACAACAACAAACATTTTTTTTGCTTAAGTCAAAAATTGAACCAGTTAAATATTAATAATCAATTTTATAGTAATTTTAACAAATATTTAACTGGTTTATTTTGTTACTTTGGCAAGAAATATTTTTTATTATATTGAATATGAAATATTATTTTCCAAAGATACAAATTATGTAAATATGCATTAAAATACAAAAATTAAACCTCAAAACATATAAATAAATTCATTATTTGGGCCAAAAAGTGGTTTTCATTTTTTCAAATATGACGTATCTTTTAAATTTTTTTCAAATTTATAGTCTTATAAAGAAATATAGAAGGTTTGAAAAAAAGTTTCATAATCGTGCCAAAATTGTGTAGTGGTTAAAAAAATAAATTGAAAATTTTTGTTTGTCATGGCTCTTATGGAGCTGTATAGCTATTAATTTTTTTTTTCTCAAAGCTATTATTAATCTTGAGAATTTTTTTTAAATTTTTTACAGATTTAACTTTTTCTCAATAATTAATTGAGTTAGAGATCAACACTCCACGCAACTCCAGAAAAATATGAAAAACGAAATTTGAAATGACGAAAATTGACAGAAAACGCCATAATGAAGTATTTTCCGTTGTTGTGCCGCACGCGATCCAAAAAAAAAGAAATAAAAACCGAATGTACGAGGCAGGTAGAGTGAGTGAGGCGACATTATATTATAGCTGTACTTTGTCTCACTCGCACTTGTGTAGCGTATGCGCGTAGTAGACATATGGGCCGCTGTGTATAAACGTAGGCCATCCCACTTTTACTCAGCGCGGCGGTCTCTCTCACCAGTGGTGATCATATTTGCCCTTTTCCCACGTTTTAGAGACATAAAAACTTTGAAATTAGCTAGCGCATTATCTATAGACGATAGAAAAAAGAAGTTTTAATGTTAGTTACGCGAAATTTTAAGATCTACAACTTTTGTTTAAAACTTTTTCGCGATTTCTTTCTCGTTCATGTGATATGCCAATTTGAACTTTTAAATCATCGTTTTCACCCTTAAAAACAAGGTTAGGAGTTAAAATTCATGCTTAGATCGATTCAGAATATCGAAAAACATAAGAAAAATATGTTCATTTGTCGTAGCTCCAATATTCCGTTCCTGGCAACCACGTCTCCTCGACTATTCGATCTTTACCTGAGTTTGCCCCTCCGCACGGTCATCGCTACTATGCATATAAACTAGACGCTCCCATAACTTGGCGCGTCGGGACCGGAAACGCTCCCATAACTTGACGTTCCCCTCATTCTCCCACTCTCGCATTTAACGCATGCGTACTGCCATTTTTCGAACCATGCGTAGAGTAAGAGCGCGAAATTCAACCCAAAAATTGTGCTCACGCGTTATATAAATACATTTAAAAATCTGACAGCGATATATTTTGCAAATTTTTGAAAGATTGATTAGAATTTAATGTAGATGACTCTTGATGAAAAGAATTGAACAGAAAATACATTAATCCGATCGTTGAAACACGCGAGATACATTTTTCTAGAAAATGTAATGCTAAGTTCATATATACGCATGTATATATGGGTCATTCCATGTCAAATCGACCACTTTTGAACCCGACCCCTTTTGATTTAGCTGAAAATTTTCGTTTCTTTTCTACCCCATTAAAAACATTTTTCGTGAAATTTTCAAATTTTTTTACCAAACCCATAAAAAGTTATGAATTAAAAAAAAAAAAAAACTTTTTTTTTCAAATAGCTATAACTTCTTCAAAAATTGACTAATCGGGACGTTTTTTTTTCGAAAATTTTTGTCTTTAAATGCACTTTTCGAAAAAAAATACAAAAAAAAAATCTAAGATATTAATATCTGTGGAATTTTTCACTTTTTCGAGAAAAATCATCGTTTTCTCAGAACCGCATTTAAAAAAAAAAAATTTTTTTACTAAAAAGAAACTTCGTTCTTTTCCAGGAAGAATGCCGCCAAAACTGAAGTGGGTGGAATTTTTCTTCTATTTTATTTTATTCATTGAAATTTTTTTTTTTTTGCAAGTGGCCTTATTTCACAAAACACAACGCTCTGTAAATTTTTGAGGATTTATAAAAGACCTCAGAATTTGAATAATTGGGAAGGAAAAGAAATCGAAAGTGGTAATCGCCGAAAAAATTTTGGTTTTTTCCAAAAAAGTGAAATAAAAAATATAAAACACCTATAAACAATTTTTTTGTATTTTTTTTCAAAAAATTACATCAAAAAACAAAAATAATGTATAAAAATAGCCATTTGGTCCATTTTTGACCAAGCCACTGGCTTTTCAAAAAAATTTCCAACGCATAGCATCTTGAATCCGCTATTTTTCAATTTTGGCCCGTCTTTGCTTTTTATATTTCTTCCTTGATTGAAAACTCCCTTATTCTATTCTGTTCTATTATTTGTTCTTTTTAAATTTTGGCCCGTCTTTGCTTTTTATATTTCTTTTTTGATTGAAAAAAAATTCTTATCATTTATTCTATATTTTTTACGCTTTTAACGATTTTTTAAAAAATTATAAATTGAATGTGAGAAAATGTTTTAATGGTGTTTACGACGGAACTTATGGTCTAGCTTAATGATTTCTACTAGGGACTTTCTGGTTATATAATATGATTAGTAAACATTCATTTAATACCAATTCAAAAACTATTTTATTTTCCTTTGGCGTTTAAATATTTTACATGTTCTATATTCTTCAGAATTTGAATAATTTCGGACGTAAAGGGATCCATCTTTGTCAGGAATTATACTATGTAATTTCTGAGCTCCTGTAATTGGTTTGGTTTTTGCGAATCGTTCAGTCAAATCATTTACAGCTTTATTGTAATCTTCTTCTGACGCAAACTTGACCGTCATATTGGGAAGATTATCTGGTGCAGAAGCCCAGGCAAATAATTCTCGAGGTGTGGTAATTTGCTTGTCAACCGCTAGTTGAAAACTAGCTCTTGCTGCTAGTCGAAGATTTAATATCATTTTTATATCGGCAGTGGCGTGACGTAAGCCAGTTTTTTTCGTGTGATTTTCTAACCCAAAAGGATTGCAACATCGATCAAAATATTCTTTCGATGCCATGTTATAAAAAATATGATTATAAATTATTACATAAATTCTGAAGTGTAATAATCGAAACAATGAACGTTTGAATCGCAATTGTGGGTCGAATAATAAAAAGGCGATTGCTAATTTCCAACAAAAATGTCACTCAAAACGTTTCGTAAACACTGGAATTGACTGAAACGAGGTTAGTATCGAAAAGTATCGAGAGCGCAGACCGTGTGTAGTCTCCGTAGTACCGAGATTCTTAATATAGATAGCGCTAAGAATGAGTGAATCGACGGTTGGTAAGTCAACGACTATCATACCCTAGCTTACCGATGTTATTCTTGTGGCAAAATTAAATACTTCTTATGTCAAATTGACCGCGGTCGAATCAAAATTGTACGTTGTAATAAGTACGACTAAAATAAAAAAAATGGCGGATTCAAGATGATTATGCGTTGGATGTCTTTTTGAAAAGCTTGTGGCTTGGTCAAAAATGGACCAAATGGCTTTTTTTTCATTATTATAAATTTTTTATGTAATTTTTTGAAAAAAAGTACAAAAAAATTGTTTACAGGTGTTTTTTATTTTTTATTTCACTTTTTTGAAAAAAAAAATCAAAATTTTTTAGACGATTACCTCTTTCGATTTCTTTTTCTTCCCAATTATTCAAACTCTGAGGTCCTTTATGAATCTTCAAAAATTTACAAAGTGTTGTGTTTTGTGAAATAAGGCCAGTTGCAAAAAAAAAATTTGTCAATGAATAAAATAAAATAGAAAGAAAATTCCACCCACTCCAGTTTGGGTGGCATTCTTTCTCGAATTGAACGAGGTTTCTTTTTAGTAAAAAAAAAAAATTTTTTTTAAATGCGGTTTCGAGAAAACGATGATTTTTCTCGAAAAAGTGAAAAATTCCACAGATTTTAATATCTTAATTTTTTTTTGTATTTTTCTTCAAAAAGTACATTTAAAAACAAAAATTTTCAAAAAAAAAATCGTCTCGATTGGTCAATTCTTGAAAAAGTTATAGCTATTTGAAAAAAAAAGTTTTTTTTTTTGAAACATTCATAACTTTTTTTGGGTTTGGTAAAAAAATTTGAAAATTTCACGAAAAATGTTTTTTATAGGGTTGAAAAGAAACAAAAATTTTCAGCCAAATCGAAAGGGGTCGGGTTCAAAAGTGGTCGATTTGACATGGAATGCCCCATATACATACGAATATTCTACAGAAATTTCATTCTTCCTCGAAAATAAAAATTCCTATTTCTGCGAGAAAACGACTAATAATAGTAACACTTAATTGATCGTACGTATAATTGACCAAAGAAATTTGACAGTTGAGGTTATGTTGCCCGGTGTAAAATTTCCGCAGCGCGGCAGCTGAGTTTGGAGTGGGGAGAAAGCGCGATAGGGGTCGTCAAATTATGGGAGCGTGTTGCCATGGTAACGCGTCAAGTTATAGGAGCGGTAAAGTTATGGGAGGTTGAGTTATGGGAGCGTCTAGTGTATCTATATAGATGAAAATGGAGCGCACAGGAATACACGAGCGTATATATATATATATATACGTTACTGAAAAAATTAAGCGATCAAAAAAATTTCCAATTTTTTAGTGGTTTTTAACAATGCTGTATGTCAGTGAAAAATTATCCAATCGAGGTCTCAAAAAAGCATTTTGAAGCTTCAAGTTTCTAGTTTTAAGAAAAAGCTATAGGTTTTACGCAATCCTAAGAAATAGTGAGACAAACCAATCACTTTTTTTTTGGGTGCAGTTACTGAGAAAATTTTTTTCCAGCTAGACCATTACATGAACCGAATAGCTTGTTTATTTAACTTCAATTTGCTTTTTGTTGAGTCCTCGCTGTGACCATTTTTCGCTGAGATATCGGACTTTTAATAAAAAAAGATCCTTTTGTGTTTGACCATTGATATCTCAGCAATCAATGATCGCACAGCAATCAGAAGGAGCGTCTCACAAACTTAAATTAATGCTCTACAAAAATTGACGATAGTTTTTTGAAAAAAACAATTTTTCCATCCTTGCCATGAATTTGAAAAAACAGGAGAAAAAGGGCTATTTATTAATTTTTTTTTAGAAAATCAACGGCAAAATGAAAAATATTGATAAAACGACCAATGTTGAGCGTGACTTTTACAGCTCAACATACCCACAAAAACCCTGTAAAGTTTCGATTTGATCTATCGAATGGTATTTTTGTTTCAAGTTTCAAGCATTCGAATTTTTGAAAAAAATTAAAAAATCATGTTTATTGCCCCTAAACACTTCATTATCATCATTAAAATGAAAATAGTATTTTGTGCACCAAGGGCCAGAGATGCGTCTTTTTGTCGAGCGTGAAGTTTGCTGCGCGAGCGAAGCGAGGGCAGCAATCACACGAGACAAAAGACGTATCTCATGGCCCCTGGTGCACACGATATTTTTTTTCTCGCATGCACGATTTGAGTGTTTTTCGCTATATGTGTTGATGGTTAAAAAGTGCCCTTTTTTGACAGATAATGGTGAAAACAGACGGAATCGGTTCTCTTTTTTTACTATTAGCTGTCAGAAAAGAGGTACTTTTTGGCCATCAACACATGTGGCGAAGAACACGAAAATCGTAGATGCGCGAAATTTTTTTTTTTTTGAGCTTTTTTCACATTTTTATCGCGAAGAACGTTTAAATTTATAAAAGAAAATGAAATTTAAAAAATTTTCGAAAATTTGTTTAAAATTTTTTGGAAATTTTTGAAGAAACTCACTCCTTCAAAAATTGTTCAAAGTTAAAATTAAATTTAGAGTAAATTTCCCTTTTTTTTTTAGTTTTCGGAAAAGTGTTTAAGCTTATTACTAAATATCGTGAAATCTTTCTTTAAAAAAAAGTTGAAATTGCATTATCATAAATAACCTAATTTTTAAAGAAATGGCCAACAGTAGTTAACACATTTTCACAGTCTAATATACATTTATATTAGACCGTGAATAACTTTTGGAGGAGAGAGTTTCAGGTAAGGATCGAAACCGCTCGACTCTCGAGGTGTTTTACTCCTCGAGGAGTTATACTCCATCGAGCCCATGCGCATTCGATCCTCGATGATCAACACGTTCAATGAGTTCCGACGGGAGATCCCATTGACTCAGTATACCTATACATATCTCTGTATACGTATCTTACACTGATTCACGAAATGAGATTATTATTTTTTAAATCCCCGATTAAATACTTTCGGTGAAGTGAAAAAGATGCCTGTTGAAAGCAGAGCTCCGAATGTTGATATATTTAGAAGTTCCCGTCGTGAATTTAAATTTTAGATTTAAATGACACAGGAAAAAAATTACAAACTTTGAAATTTTTTACCTCGACTTTGTGTGAACTACTGTTAGTCATTTCTTTAAAAATTAGGTTATTTACGATAATGCAATTCAAACTTTTTTTTCAAGAAAGATTTCACGATATTTAGTAATAATTTTCAACACTTTTCCGGAAACGAAAAAAAGGGAAATTTACTCTATATTTAATTTTTAATTTTCATAACTTTCGAAGGAGTGAGCTTTTCAAATAATCTTAAGAGACCTTTTTTGGAAAGCGTTCCATTCCCTTTAAGAATATGTATCGCAGATTTTAGTACAGGGACTTGAAGTCGAGGTATGACATTTCGAAGTATCAACATTTTTTTTCTGTATTATTTAAATGGAAATTCGTGATGAGAGATCTCAAAATATTAATATTATGATCTCTGCTTATATATGTATCTATACGCCCGTTCATTCCTGTGCGCCCCGTGTTAATGTATATAGGTATAGGTATAGTAACGATGACCATACGGAGGGCAAAATTCAGATAAGGATCAAAACGTCTCGCCTCGTGAGAGGTTCCGATCCTCAGACTCAGTATACCTATATATATATCTCTGCCTCGCTCTCTTGCTCTATATATATCTCTATATCTATATACATATATATCCACGCTTATTCCCCTGTACATCCCGTGATAATATATATAGGTATAGACATTGCAGCGATGACCGAACGGAGAGCAGAATTCAGGTAAGGATCGAAACCGCTCGACTCTCGAGGTGTTCAACTCCTCGAGGAGTTATACTCCATCGAGCCCATGCGCATTCGATCCTCGGTGATCAACACGTTCAATAAGTTCCGACGGGAGATCCCATTGACTCAGTATACCTATATATATATATATCTGTATGTGATATATATAGCTATATGATATATCTCTCTCTGTATGTGATATATTTAGGTATGTGATATATATCTCTCTTCATGTGTACATACATACCGGGTGTCCCATTTTAATCTTACAGTTGATTTATTTCGAAAAAATATTGCTCTGATCAAAGATTGAGTGGGATGAAACTTTTAGGGTTCAGAGGGGGACGTTCAAAAAATTTTTTTGTTTTGGTCCAAAATTCAAAATAGCGCCGTTAAGATGGCTGACATGTTTTTTTTAAATGGAAACATGATTTTTTTTTGACTAAAAAATTTTTCAGATCAAATCTATCATCTTTTGTAAGAATATTTTTTTTATAGCCCGGATATTTTAGACAAGATCACCATTTTTGACTATTTTAGCGTTATGCAGCATAATGACGAAGCCGAGGAGGTCTTCTAAATTCTCCTCGTGAGTGTTTTCTGAAATCTTCTTAAAGGTGTTCAAAGATTCCACCATTCCACCATTCCACCATCATGGTTATCCCAGATAATACTAAAATAGTAAAAAATGGTGATCTCTTATGGACTGACGAGGAGAACACCAGAAGTGCCATAACCCTATTTACCTGGGACTTTGCTCAGTGAAAGAGAGGTGAAAATAAGCGAACACGTGTCTCGGCTTATGCTCGGACACTCAACCGTTTCCGAGAAAATGACGGTCAAAGTTTTCGACGTTCCTTAGATGCTTGTCAGCGCGCGTCGAGTTGTACCGAAGCGGCGGCGCAGCGGCTAGCGTCTCGGCATCACACTTTTGCGTCCCGTGTTCAAACCCGATATTAATTTTTTTTTCTTACATTTATGCATGTCCGCAGAAGATTACTTCGCGAATGTTTCTTGCCAATTTACAAGATACAGGGCGTAATAATAATTGGAAAATTTCAACTGGGTTTCATAATGAGTTTTGTGTATTTATGATATTATAAAATATATAATATTTGTGTGAATGGTTTTCAGGAACTACAACCTTTTCAGATTCACATATTCCTATATTTCACTTCTATAATAATTTCCTTATAAGGTAAACGGCCCAGTTACTGACCCTTCTAGCGCGGCAGCGTCGGATTTCGACTATTTATTCATGTGTGATATAGCCAAACCGGAAACTAATGGTTTCAACGTGTGCATTAAAGCCCCCCAAAGGAGATTCACCGGTTATGAAAGTGAAATAATCAAGATTTATTAATAAAATCATTGTTTTAACAATACTTCTCTGCTGTCCGGGTTACTGACCCTGTACATAAGCCCCATCTTCGTTTGTGAACCCTACGTGTACCGATTTCGATTCACTGGTCTATTTCTATTTTTAATATCTCCTTTAGAAAGGTCCCTCTCTCCAATAATGAAAAGTGAAAAATTCTCTCCAATTAGCCGGTAATTGGATTATTATTCGACAAAAACTGTATTTATGGCAATCAAAATGGTGCCGTTAGGGTCACTATCTGGGACAGGGTCAGTAACTGGGCCGTTTACCTCACTCATTTATATATATTCTCATATTCTTATATTTAATTCTTATAAAGAAACATGAATTCTTACATTTTATTCTCACATCAATTCTTATATTAATTCTTATATTTCATCCTGATATCAATTGCACTTCTGCAGTTTCCGTATGATGTTTTTTATTTGGCGGTAAAAGTATACGTCACAGGGTGGACAGAGTGATCGTTCGTTATACGACGAAAAATTCGTGGATGAAAACGGAATACCAACCTGTTCGTTGAAAGTAATTCCTCCGAAGTGTACGCCGCTCTGTCAACCCTGTGACGTATACTTTTACCGCCAAATAAAAAACTTCATACGGAAACTGCAGAATTGCTCTACACTCATCGCCCAGCAAAGGGATATTACTTCTAGACGTGACGCAATAACAATTCACGCATTGGTTCACAATCAATTGCAGGCACCAGTCTTCGAAAAAATGCTTCGTTATGCGTGGTTTGCCTCAAAATTATTGCCCACGCGTGATATCTTCAACAATGTCAACGATGTTTGTTTCCCTAATGGAACTCACACCAGGAAGTGTGACTGTGGCAAACCTGCCTTTGCAAGATGTTCTTGGTGTTCAGAATATTTATGTTTCGAATGTTTCTACGATCGTTATCACCCAAAGGAATGCACCCAATTCCAGTCAATCGAGACGGATACAGAAATCGAATAGATAGATACAGGAATCAGAATTGATATCAGGATGAAATATAAGAATTAATATAAGAATTGATATGAGAATAAAATGTAAGAATTCATGTCTCTTTATAAGAATTAAATATAAGAATATGAGAATATATATAAATGAGTGAGGTAAACGGCCCAGTTACTGACCCTGTCCCAGATAGTGACCCTAACGGCACCATTTTGATTGCCATAAATACAGTTTTTGTCGAATAATAATCCAATTACCGGCTAATTGAAGAGAATTTTTCACTTTTCATTATTGGAGAGAGGGACCTTTCTAAAGGAGATATTAAAAATAGAAATAGACCAGTGAATTGAAATCGGTTCACGTAGGGTTCACAAACGAAGATAAGGCTTATGTACAGGGTCAGTAACCCGGACAGCAGAGAAGCATTATTAAAACAATGATTTTATTAATAAATCTTGATTATTTCACTTTCATAACCGGTGAATCTCCTTTGGGGGGCCTTAATGCACACGTTGAAATCATTAGTTTCCGGTTTGGCTATATCACACATGAATAAATAGTCGAAATCCGACGCTGCCGCACTAGAAGGGTCAGTAACTGGGCCGTTTACCTTATAAGGAAATTATTATAGAAATGAAATATAGGAATATGTGAATCTGAAAAGGTTGTAGTTCCAGAAAACCATTCACACAAATATTATATATTTTATAATATCATAAATACACAAAACTCATTATGAAACCCAGTTGAAATTTTCCAATTATTATTACGCCCTGTATCCTGTAAATTGGCAAGAAACATTCGCGAAGTAATCTTGTGCGGACATGCATAAATGTAAGAAAAAAAAAAAAATTAATATCGGGTTTGAACACGGGACGCAAAAGTGTGATGCCGAGACGCTAGCCGCTGCGCCGCCGCTTCGGTACAACTCGACGCGCGCTGACAAGCATCTAAGGAACGTCGAAAACTTTGACCGTCATTTTCTCGGAAACGGTTGAGTGTCCGAGCATAAGCCGAGACACGTGTTCGCTTATTTTCACCTCTCTTTTACTGAGCAAAGTCCCAGGTAAATAGCGTTATGGCACTTCTGGTGTTCTCCTCGTGAATAAAAAAAATGTTCCAACAAAAGTTGTTAGTTTTGACTTGACACATTTTTTGGTGAAAAAAAATCATGTTTTCATTGTTTGAAAAACCTTTTGGTCATCTTAACACCGCCCCTTTAAATTTTGGACCAAAACAAAAATTTTTTTTGAACGTCCCCTTCTGAACCCTAAAAGTTTCATTCGACTCAATTTTTTATCGGAGCAGTATTTTTTAAGATAATTCAGCTGTAAGATTAAAATGGGACACCCTCTATTATGGGCTGTACCAAAAAAATGTTCCTACAAAAAATGTTAGATTTAATCTGAAAAAAATGTTGGTGAACAAAAAAATCATGTTTCCATTTTAAAAAAACATGTCAGCCATCTTAACGCCGCCATTTTAAATTTTGGACCAAAACAAAAAAAAATTTTAAACGTCCGCCTCTGAACCCTAAAAGTTTCATCCCACTCAATTTTTGATCGGAGCAATATTTTTCGAAATAAATCAACTGTAAGATTAAAATGGGACACCCGGTATATCTCTCTGTAAGTGAAATTTATTCTAAATTGAATTTTAATTTTGGATAACTTTTGAAGGATTTTTTTTTTAATCTTGAGACCTTTTTTGTAGAGTATTCCATTCCATAAAAAAATATGCATCACACATTTTGGTACATTGATTTGAAGCTGAGGTATAAAATTTCGAAATTCGAATTTTTTTTCTGTATTATTTTGTTCCGGCAAAATAAAAATGATCTTGAGCATTTAGAATTCTTTTATATTTAAATCTACTATGATATAATACTACGATTCCGAAAACGCCGTTTTCAGTTTACATCGCGTTCTCACCTCAAGCATACACACACACTCACACAACAGCTCATGTATACACACACGCATAACAATTCGCGCTCTCGTCTTCCAAAAGAGAGCAGTGACCAGTGAGTCAGTGTCACGAAAACATTTACAAAGTTCGCACGCGTATCAGAATAAAAGTAATCTCTCTTATCCAAACGTGTGTTCTCGATTATTGTTTCTCATCTCTTTCGCCTTTTCCTCTCGCATCCACTCTTCCCACAGTTTCCTTGTGAGATCTCGCTACATTTTTTGGTTCTTCGAGCCGGATACTGTGGTCTAGAGTGGAATTATGAAGCGAAAAGTGTGAAAATAACCGAACGATCTCGGTAGACGCGCATGAGATACGAGTTAACGGTCGGACTCTCTCTCTCTCTCTCCTCGCCTCGCCGCGTTCACTGTGTTTCTCTCTATCTACTTGCGAGCAAGACGCTGTACTTTTCGCGCGTTCGTGAACGTTTCGTGCTCTCGCGTCTCGCATCTCTCGGGTTTTGTCGCTTTTTTTGTCAATATCTCTCGCCACTCTCAAACCATCTCGTGATATCATCGAAAAATGGCAGCTTCAGTGAGCACGGTCACTGCTAAGAAACGGAAATTCGCGGTTTAATCGCTCGTGCAATTACGAATGTGAAGAAGCTGGAGGTAAGAAAGCGAACTCCTGAGCAGATTCAAACAAGAATCGAGATTCTCGACGCGAATTGGAAAAAGTTTCAAACACATCACGACATGCTTTCCGCGTTGAAACCAGACGAGCGGTCTGCGCTCGAATATTTTACAGAGGAAGTGTACGCGCAGTGCGAAGAAGAGTATGTTGAACAGAAAAGCGAGCTGCTTGCATATCTCAACGAGCTTCGTCGGAAGCTCGGAACAGGCACCGGTGATCCGGTCGCGGCGGAAGCAAAGGTCGCTCCGAATCCGCGCCAATTGCCACGGGTTGACCTCCCGAAGTTCTCGGAGGCATATCGAGAGTGGAGGCCGTTTCGTGATTTGTTCTCGGCAATGATTTCCACGCAACGCGAGGTCCCGGACTCGGAAAAATTATAATATTTGACAATGTGCCTCAAAGGTGAAGCTTCGCAACTGATCGTAAACATCGAAGTGACGGGTGAGAATTTCGCGCGCGCGTGGCAAGCTCTCGTCGACCGTTACGAAAACAAACGGGTGCTCTCGCCTCATTGTTTTCGCTTGCAAAGGTGAGTCAGCAGTCAGCGTCGGAATTAAAGACTTTGCTCGGAAGCATTAAAGAGGCTCTCGGTGCCCTGAAAGCGCTCGAGTGTACAGTGGAAGCGTGGGACTGCATTCTCGTATATATGATGACGTGTAAACTCGACTCAGGTTCTCTCATCGATTGGGAAAAGCAAATCGGTAGCACGGGTTAATCCGTGAAGTTTGCGGCTCTCGAAGAATTTATTCTCGGACGTATTCACGCTCTCGAAGCTGTCGCGCGAGTGAAGCAAGGAAACCGTCGAATCCCGCGGCAACTAAAACTCAAAGCTCGGCGAAGTCTCACCAAGCGACCCTCAACAATTGAAAGCCATCTTCGCTCGCGTGTTCGTTATGGGGTGCCGCGAATTTCCTCGCAGCGTGTCAAGACTCGCGGTAAAATGCTCGAACAGAGACAGGATATCGTGAAACCGAAGAATCTGTATTTCAATTGCCTCGGCGCGCGTCAAGTGAAAACTTGCCGATCAACGAAGCGTTGCAGGATTTGTAATAATCCGCATCACACGCTTATCAATCGTACCAACGTCGTGTCGAACGAGACTGTTGTTGCAGAAGCCCTATAAGCAGAAGCAAATATACCCCGGTATTGCTCGCGACTGCTGTCGTCAAGATCACCTCGTGCTACGGTGAGCAATACGATGTACGAGCGCTTCTCAATCAAGGTTCGGAAGTGTCCTTTATCTCGGCTTCTCTCGCGCAACGTATTAATTTACCGCGCAAAAACGTGACACTTCCGATAAGTGGTATTGGAGCCCAAAAATCTGCAGTTTCGCGCAGTCTCATGACTTTGGAAATCGCTTCTCGCATCGATCCTACAATCGCGCTCTCGGTGGACGCATTCGTGCTCGCTAAGCTCACCTCGTATTTACCTCCGATTCGAGTTTTGCAAAATCCATGGCCGCATCTTCGAGATCTCGAGCTCGCTGATCCAGAATTCTTGTCGGCAACGCAAATCGACTTAATCCTCGGAGCAGAAGTCTACAGTGTCATCCTCGAAGAAGGACTTCGCCGAGGAGGTCAAGGCAGTCCAATCGCCGAACGAACAACTCTCGGATGGATTCTGTCGGGATCTGTCTCGACAGAAGCAAACTCTCATGTAAGCTCTCGTCCTGCGTTAGGACTGCAGTGCTCAGTTGATCACCAGCTTCTCGATCTCGTGCAGCGTTTCTGGGTTGAGGAAGAGGTTGCCACATCATCGGAACCGTCAATCACAGAAGAAGAGGCTCAATGTGAGCATCATTTCGCGGAGACTCACTCTCGTACAGCAGAAGGGCGTTATATCGTTCGTATTCCGCTCAAGCAACCAGTCTTCGATCTCGGGAATTCATACTCTCCAGCCCTTGTCACGCTTAATCGTCAGGAGAGACGTTTCACGACGAATCCTTCGCTCAAAGCCGCGTATTCGAAATTTCTCTCCGAGTATGAAACACTCGGACACATGGCTCGCGTATCGGATTGTACAGCATCGACTCGTCGCGTTTTTTATCTTCCACATCATGCCGTTGTGCGAGAAAGCAGCTAGACAACGAAAGTTCGGGTTGTGTTTAACGGCTCGTCTCGCACGAACTTCGGAATTTCTGTCAACGACGTGCAGCATGTCGGGCCGAAGCTGCAAACATATCTCGCCGACGTCATCACGCGTTTGCGTCAGTATGCGTTTGTTTTCGCTGCCGATATAGAGAAAATGTATCGGCAAATTCTCATTCACGAGGACGATCGAGACTTGCAGCGGATTTAGTGGAGAGAAAATCAAGAAGCTCCTCCGATCGCATATCGTCTCAACACGGTAACGTACGGGCTTGCAAGTGCTCCGTATCTCGCGATTCGTGCTCTTCGGCAGCTTTCGATCGACGAACATCATCGATATCCTCTCGCAATGGACGTTATTTAACGCGAAATCTACGTAGATGACGTGCTCTCCGGAGCCGATGGGATTCTTCAAGCTCAAGAGAAAATTCATCAAGTCAAGTCTTCAGTCCTCAAGGCGGGTGGTTTCCCGCTGACAAAGTGGTCAGCGAATGACGAAGAGTTGCTGAAAAACATCGATCAACAGAAACGTGAGCAATCGACAACGATATCGATCGAAGCCGATCCGCTTATTCGCGCTCTCGGTCTTCACTGGCAACCACGATCGGACTTGTTTGTGTTTACACCTCTCGCGACGAGCAACTCACCTAGAATCACGAAACGAACTGTTCTCTCTCGCGTCGCACACTTATTCGATCCACTCGGGTGGATTGCGCTTGTCATCGATCGCGGGAAAATGTTCATACAAGAGCTCTGGACAGCTAAACTCGGGTGGGACGATTCTCTGCCCGATGAACTCGTCAATCGATGGATCGGTTTCGAGAAAGATCTCGAAGCGGTCTCGGTAATCTCAGTGCCGCTTTGGCTCGGCTTTCACGCCTCTTCTCACGCTGTCGAGTTGCACGGCTTCTCGGACTCGTCGCAAGCCGCTCTCGGTGCGGTTATCTGTTTACGCGTGCTCTCGGATCTCGACGACGTTCGCGTAATGCTCGTCACTGCTAAAACTCGTGTCGCGCCTCTCAAACAAGTTACGATTTCTCGCTTAGAATTGTCGGCTGCGCTACTCTTGGTACGGCAAGTGTCGCACATCAGAACAGTTCTCGATCTCGTTAACGTTCCGATTCATCTGTGGACGGATTCCACGGTCGTGCTCGCGTTTATCCGTGGAGATGCTCGTCGGTGGGCTAATTATGTGCAAAATCGTGTCACCGAAATTCAAGAGCTGTCGAACTCTCACTGGCATCATGTTCCAGGAAAGAAAAATCCTGCGGATTGTGCATCTCGTGGACTATCGCCTCGTCAACTCCGAGATGAAGGTCTATGGTGGAACGGCCCCGCGTGGCTCTCGCAACACTCTACCTCTTGGCCTTTTTCGATCCCATCGATCGACTCGGAAACGGCTCTCGAGGTTCGCAAAGCGCCAGTTAACGTCGCAACCAAGGACGACCCGCCGACCCTGTGGGATCTCGTCGAACGATTCTCGAGTCTACGGACTTTTCTACGAATGACCGTTTGGTGTTCTCGTGCAGCTCGAAGGATGAGACGAACTCAAGCCACCGGAGAACCATCATCCCTGCTCACTCCGGAAGAGCTCGATATCGCGAGATTATTCTGGGTGAGACAAACGCAACGCGCGTACTTCGAGCGCGCGATGCACGAACTTTCGCAGAAAAAACAGATCTCGCGTTCGAGTGCACTTATTCGTCTCATGCCGTTCGTCGACTTCGAAGGATTGCTGCGTGTCGGCGGAAGACTTCGAAACTCGCTCCTCGACCACGACGAAAAGGATCCGCTCATCTTGCCTCGCGATTCGGTGTTCTCAACACTAGTCATCGACGACGTTCATCAACGCACGCTCCGAGGAGGAACACAAGTAACTCTCGCCACCTTGTGACGTCGATACTGGATCGTAGGTGGCCGCGTTCTTATCCGTGCATTTATTCATCGCTGCTTGCAGTGCGTTCGGTATCGCGCTGCTTTGGGGCAGCAGCTTATGGGCCAGTTTCCGGAATGTCGCGCGACTCGCGCTCGTCCATTTCTTAACTCCGGAGTTGACTACGCCGGACCTCTCACGGTTCGAATCTTTCGAGGTCGCGGAACAAAATCTTATAAAGGATACATCGTCGTTTTCGTTTGTCTCTCATCGTCAGCTGTTCATCTCGAGATCGCGACGGATTATTCGACTGAAGGATTCCTCGCTGCGTACAAACGCTTCACGAGCCGAAGAGGTATTTGTGAAACTATCACGAGCGACTGCGGAACGAACTTTCTTGGCGCGGATAAAGAGCTTCAAAACCTATTTCAAGCGTCCTCAGCACAGCACGTGGCTATCGCGAACCTCCTCGCCAGCGACGGCACGAGATGAAAATTCAACCCGCCGTCTTCTCCTCATTTCGGAGGAACGTTGCTCTCGCAGATCGAAGCCGTGCTGAACTCGCGACCTCTGTGTCCGCTTTCAGACGACCCAATCGACCTGTTAGCTCTGAATCCCGGTCTCTTTCTAACCGGTGCAGCACTCAACACGATCCCAGAGCCATCGATCATCGATTTGCCGAGCTCGCGGCTGTCACGTTGGCAGCTTATCCGCCAAATGTTGGAACAATTTTGGCAACGGTAGAGTACAGAATATCTCCAACATCTACAGACGATCTCGAAGTGGCAGCATCGATTCAACTCGTTGAAGATTGGCTCACTCGTTCTCGTCAAGGACGAACGATATCCGCCATCGAAATGGGTTCTCGGGAGATTTACTGACGTGCATCCTGGCAAGGATGGTCTCCCGAGCGTCGCCACCGTCCGAACTCAGCAACCGGTTTACAAGAGACCGATTGTTTTGCTGGGAGTTTCCACCGACGAAGATTACAATGAATAAAAGATTCTCGCGAATAAAAGATTTTTTTTTCAGTTTCAAATCTCTATTAATTTTGCTTAATTCATAATAATGATCATACGGGTTTTTAAGCTCGTTGGCAATCTCACCGGGATTGCCAAGGCGGGCGGAATATTCCGGCAAAATAAAAATTATCTTGAGCATTTAGAATTTTCTTATATTTAAATCTCGCATTTCTTATTTCTCGAGCATTCACTACGATTCCGAAACAGCCGTTTTCTGTTTACATCGCGTTCTCGCCTCAAGCACACACACACACACTCACACAACAGCTCATGTATATACACACGCATAACAATTCGCGCTCTCGTCTTCCAAAAGAGAGCAGTGACCAGTGAGTCAGTGTCACGAAAACATTCACAAAGTTCGCACGCGTATCGGAATAAAAGTAATCTGTCTAATCCAAACGTGTATTCTCGATTATTGTTTCTCATCTCTTTCGCCTTTTCCTCTCGCACTCTTCTACCCACATCTACTCTTCCCACAGTTTCCTTGTGAGATCTCGCTACATAGTTAAATGGAAAATTGAAATCCACGATGAGAGACCTTAAAATATTAATATTAAGAGCTTTGCTTATATATATAATATATAAGCAGAGCTAATCTTAATATTAATATTTTGAGATCTCTCATCACGAATTTCCATTTAAATAATACAGGGAAAAAAATGTTTATACTTCGAAATGTCATACTTCGACTTCAAGTCCCTGTACCAAAATCCGCGATACATATTCTTATAGGGAATGGAACGCTTTCCAAAAAAGGTCTCTTAAGATTTTTTGAAAAACTCACTCCTTCGAAAGTTATGCAAAGTTAAAATTAAATTTAGAATAAATTTCCCTTTTTTTTTAGTTTCCGTAAAAATGTTGAAACTTATTACTAAATATCGCGAAATCTTTCTTGGAAAAAAAGTATGAATTCCATTATCGTAAATAACCTAATTTTCAAAGAAATGTCCAACAGTAGTTCACACAAGGTCGAGGTAAAATAATTCAGTTTGAATTTTTTTGTCCTATGTCATTTAAATCTAAAATATAAATTCCCTACGAGAGACTTCTAAATATATGAACATTCGGAGCTCTGCTTTCAACAGGCATCTTTTTCACTTCCCCGAAAGTATTTAATCGGGGATTTCAAAAAAAAAATCTAATTTTGTGAATCAGTGTAATATACGTATACAGATATATATATGTATATATATATATATATATATATATATATATATATATATATATATATATAACTATTGGTTATTGGTTTAACCGGAATACTAAATTTTGTTGGGACTCGACCTGGCCGGACGAGGTTCCCTGTGAGGACTTCCGTTGCTTTTGTTTTCACAGACGACCATTCTTGTCGAACTCCCGGTAAGAACTGAGGAACTTTGCCTTAAAAATAGTGGTCTGCACTCCGGCGAATCAAGGCGCGAGCAAAAGATAACCCTACGCCGGGCGCTGCACATCCTCGAGGTGTGCAGCATCTCACCGGTCACCGTGGGATCCCAATCGTCAGCAAAATTCGCAGACGATTGTACCGTGGGATCCTCAACGGCTACTTACTCGCACGTTGATAAGATGGTTACATGAGAATTTTGAATGAGAGGCGCTCTTGACAGCGCCAATTTTATATTATTTTATTTATTGCTGCCAATAAAATCATTTTAATTTTGCGGTATATAGGAAAAATAAAATGGTTACTACAATCGGTGGCCAAATAAACCCCGGACGTAACACCTCCCTCCCTTAAGAAGAATGCTACGCCTTGCTTAGCATTTGAAGGGCGTGCCGCCCAAGAAGAAGTACGGGGTGTACTCGATGTTCGACTTCTTCTTTGTTGATCCTCCATCATCACTGTTTGCGGATTTTCTTGAGCGTTAAGGTTCAGGTGCCATATTCGACCACCTCCCTAACTAATGTTTGGTTAAACAACTAAATAGTCCTAGGACTACGCGCCGTAGCGGTCAGTTGTTTCGCAATTGTTGATGCAGTGACAATGGATGCCCTAAGGATCATATGTCGTTACATCTACGTTAATTCTTAGGCTGATGCATGCGTCTCTTGCGGCTGGAAAGAAAAGGGTCTTGACCTTAATGTTTTCAATTACCAAATGTGGAGAGAATCCCGGCTCACTTGAAAGATTTTACTTCAATTGAATTGAATAACTAATTTGAAACTGAATATATATATATTTTTATTTAACTGGAATGTTGATTTTGATAGGTTAATTCAACACCCTAAAAGATTGCACAATAATAATGGGTTCTCTCAATATCTTGCTTACGAGAATGAACACAAGTTGATCAGGCTTGGATCAATCTCGCTCGCAATTTTGTGTTTGCGACAACTTCGCATTTTGCTTGTTGCTGGTCAGTAAACTTTATTCATTCATTTTGTTATGTTGACCTTGCCGCTCGTTTTGAGACCACACCTAACCTTCGAACAATACAATTGGCGTTTAGCTTCCCTCCATAGGCCGCGATTCGTGGTGTGTGTTCCGTAGTCTCGCAAAACTCTACGGGTTAATACCACTCAAGCTCTAATGCGTTACGCCTTTGCGTATACGCTTTTATTTGTTGTTGATTCGCTCAGTGCCCTAAGCGTACCGAGTGCTAACAACATTTCGCAATCGCAACATTCGCGAATTGACAATCGTAATTTACACGATCTTCGGGGTAGCCCGGATAAAAACTTCAAATTGTTCCTTTAATATTTCCTTGCCCTTTATTGGGCGTCAAAATATGGACCTTATTTGTTAACGTTAGTCGTTAGTCAATTTGTGCGTTCAATAAAGCGCTTCATTTTGTTCATTGTAATTTATTCCAAATGATTTGGAGTCTAAAATGTTTACAGTAACTATCAAAAAATATATTTAGTAATATTGTTGATGACTTTGAGCTTTAGTAATTAGCATCATCAAGTTTATTTTCAGGTATAGTTGAAGTCTACTCGGACCATAACTCATGGGGTCGGCTACTGTAGTGTACGCTCGATCCTCTTACGATGGTCTCACCGCGCACGATAAACGTGGTAATGTGAATCACGTTGCGTGATCGCTCTACAATGTGTACTGGGTGTACAAACTATACTATTCGTGGCGTATCTACATTCTTTCATTGTAGTCGCATTAGGATAATTTTCTTCGCGACAATTTTATCCCATTGAATTTATTTGCGATTATCGAAATTAATTAATCTATGCATTTGCAGCTCATGTCGTTCAAATTGATTAATTAAATGCATTCGTTTGTTGGAATTAATTGCTTAAAACTAATGGCGAAAATCATTTTGGTCAAAGGCTAGTTAATGATTGCAATTATTGCGTTTATTCGCTCGTTCGTGATTTATCCAAGCTGGCTCGTGAATCGCAAGTTATAGTATTCGAATAATAAATCGTATTATTAAAATTTACTTGAAAATATCGAACGCTTGAATTTATCAGATTTCAAGTGTCTCAAAATAAAATGTGAGGCTGGTTATTTATTTTACGTCAATGCAACTGTGCATAATTAATTCCAATTAGAATTGAACAAATTCAAGAAAAGAGAAAAGTTTTAATTTGATTTCAAGATATTGGCGAGATATCGCGATTTGATAATGTTTACGTTGAACTAAATTAACTGCGCGTAATTTTAGTGCACCAAATAATCGTGATTCATTACTGGGCTTGTGTTCAACAAGAATCTAAATTTTTGCATCTCAATCTTTTTGCAAATAATTATAAAAATTTGTTTGTTTGAAAGAAGCGAATTCCCTTGACGTTTCATCAGTGTGGGAAATATTTCGTTGTTTGTAAAATTCATAATAAAATTGCGCATTATGGTTTACTCGTCTTGAAATGACTAATAAAATAGTTCTTTGTATTTGTTAAATAGACGCAACTAACTATTTTACTTCGTTGCGATTTATTTCGATTATTTTGATTATGAGCGCTTATTTTGCTTGACATTACTTTTGGTTGAAATTCCAAAATGACTAAAATTATTATTTTAGTCGAAATGATAAAATTGATCATTTCGCATTAGTTGCAATTAATTCGCCAATTTATAACGATAAGAAAAAGTCGTTACGTTTACTCTGAAAGAAAATAGTCAAAAATTATTATATTTGTATACCTTAATCTTTATGGCAAGTGTGAGTTACTGCACCATTTATTCGTAAGGAAAAAGAAAATGCTATTCGTGACATGAAAGGACGAAAGGAATTTTCAGTGTTCGTTTATTTCGTCTTACGGTCCTTTGGCATTTTCGTACGGCGTGACGTGATCTTCGGCTGTAGTCATAAGAGATCGTTGTCTCGCTCTCTCTCTCTCTCTCGATGGGTTGACGAAGTCTTCCTGTGTGACGGCGACTGTGTGTGTGCGAGAGCGGCCGATGCGTTGCACGTTCGGCCCTCGTGTGTGCAAGAGGGCGATGGGACGACCACGTCGAAGCTGGTGGTCGCTGTTATCTTGCGCCTTAGCGCACATGGCTTCGTTGTATGCGAGGCCCCTCCTTATAATGCATATATTATATGGGCAGTTGTTGTGCGTGTGAGTGTATGCGTAACTCACGTCATATTTGAGTGGCGCGTCTCGCACTCAACTACTTCGCTCGTGGCATTGTTTGTTCGCGCACTTTGCACATTATGAATCCTCCCTTTACGCGCACTAAATTATTTTGCGCACGCATTTTATTTATTTAGGAATAGGGGAAAATAGCGATAAAAATTTTCACCGATTTAGGTGTTTTTAACGCAGTACAATGTCGCCTTCCTTGGATTTAGTAATACGGAGATTCCAGGGAAATGGGAGAAAACACTTGGCTTTTCAAGTGGGGTTCTCCCTCTCTTTTTCTCACTGAACAGAGTTTATTCGTTGTTCGTTACTTTGTGTGGGCCTTATCGTCGTTCACACTTTGTTTCACTCGCACACACGCGCACTGTTTTGCTCGAGATCTTGTGTGGCGTAGACTTTTTATGATCGGATGTTTACCCTGCATCATATTACGAGGAGCTGGGGCCCTTTGTGCCTAATCAATGTTGGCGTCGTGTTGGTTTTCGAAGCTAAGAGCTAGACTGCTTCCTTCAGTCGAGACAGAGGAGTCAATCGTGACAGACGTCCGTATTCGGTATATTTCACTTCAGGAAATAAAAGGAATATAACAATGAACCGTCTTCCTTATTTTCGCATCGATTGGATAGTGGAGCGCCGTTGGCACGGCCAACGCTTAGATGTAAGTGCTTTCGTCGGCACGTGTCGTGCATTGGTGCGCCTTTTGTTGTGTTATTGCGAGTGTCGTGCTGTTTCAGTATTTTCTAAGACGCCTCGCGAGAGAAGGGCCGTGCCCCAGGATAGTGAAACGGATTCAATTCCATGCGGAGTACCTGGCTCAGGCCCTTCAACAACTGCCATTGTTTCGGGCCAAGATTGAAGCCTGGATTGATGAGGATCCCGGCATTGACCGGATGTTGCGCGTCGCGGAACGGGATGCAGAGGAACATGCCGGTTGGGATTAATCAATCGAGGGCATTTTCCCATCGATTTTATTTTCCCACTGTCGTTCATCGGATTTCAATTTCGTTCTTTCCTCTAATTTCAGTACGATTGGCGTCCAACGTCGGCGTGCGCGTCAAATATGTGTATTTCACCGATTTTAAATTGTATGCCGTGGGTGAAAATATCATGACTAGTTAGTGGGCCACGCGTTTGTTTATTTCACGTTGTCCTTTGACCGTGCGCGAGAGAAATATCTCGTGTGAGCGCGCGAGTTACGTATATATGGTGTTTCCCGCGCAGTAGCATCATCATATTTTTTTTACGTGTTTTCCAATCGCGCTGTCGGATCGTCGGCGAAAAATTGTCGAATCGTTTGTTTGGTTTCCGACGAAATTCGAAGAGGTCTGTTTTGTTAATTTTAAATTTTGCTCGAGAAACTATATTGCTGTTCGCGCTCGTTCTTCGCTCGCGCGTTACGCGTATATGATGCACTCCGCGTGATAACAACCGAGCATCGCAAATATAGTTCATTCCGCGCACATTCGTCGATTGTTTTATTCATTCTTTTTACGCGCAATGTCTTTCGATTGTCAATTCAATTATCTTTTACACGCACTTATTTTATCGAAGCACTTTTTATGCGTTTTGTCTTTCTCTTTTATTTACGCGCACTTAAGTGTTTTTTTTTATTCCTAATCGTGCACTGACTAATTAACTTATTATTATTATTTTTTTGTTTTACTGATTGTGCACTCACGTATTAGTTTATTTCTAAAGCGCTTTTTACTTTTCATATTTCGCGTCGCGTTTGTTTTTGTAACAATCTTCGGCAGTGTGCTCATGCTTGTTGCAATACATACATATCACGTACGATTTCGCCTCCGTTCTGGAAAGCTTGGAAAGCTTCGCTTTCCTAAATTTTGGTGGCATTTTTTTCGGGGTATTGGACCCAGCAATCGTCGACCACGTGGCCGGACTTACCACAGAAGGTGCAGGAGGGTAAGTACTCCATACTTCGTTGCGATTCCACGTTTCGCAAGTTGGGTTGTTGGTCCTTTTCCTTTTTTCGACACTCGGCCGCAATGTGACCTTTCTTGTTACAATAATCACACGTAACTCGCGGTTCGTCGGAATTTTCCGCGTTGTTCCCCTTGTTTTGGGGGCGTGCTATGGATCTTTCTTGCCCCACATGTTTTTTGAAAATTTTTATAAAGGATTCCTGTGCTGTTGGAAACCCGTATGCCTTACCCTTGGAGTAAACGACGTCCACGTTTTTTATGTACACTTTCTCCACATGAAGGTGGTCAGTGTTAGGGTGCCATGCTAAGCACAGGAAATATTCGTAAGTGGGAGTAAAATAGTCTACGTTATGGTGGTGATTGTCCCACAGTAACTTGTCATTCATTCTGGGTTTCACTTCGTTATTCTCGCGTTTCGAAAGTCGTGAAATGCTTTTGCTTTAGGCACCAGTCACGCACTCGGGTATCGTTTGAAAATATTTTGAAAGTCATTTTATATTTTCCGCTGATCGCGCACTCGCGTATTTTGGCGAAAAATTGTCGAAAAGTCCGATTTTGTTTTCGACAATCGCGCACCTGCAGACCGTCTTTGAAAATATTTTCACCAATCGCGCACTCGCGGATCCCACCGCTGTCACCAAAAATATTTCTGTTACGCCCCGGTGATGGTTTTAGGTTGTCCTTTTGTTGCCGACACTTACCGCGACGTAGGCAGAAATGTTGTTGCTCCTTGTTGTTTAAACGGGAATATGCCCGTTAGGGATTGGAGCATGCGAGTGTGGTTGATGAATTTGATTTTGCCTTGGATTTAATTTGGGCGTAGCGGGTTTTATGTTGCCAAAATAATTCGTTGGTTAACGATAACGAAATTGATTTATTGAGTCAGCATCGACCAATCCGGTCGATGTCTTTCAGAAATTTACAAGATTTTGGCAGGTTACTAAACATTCAAAATTAAAGTTTAGTGATGTGTTAAAACGACTTTCGGCAAAACGTTTGCGATTGGGGGCGTGCAATATTCGCGATACGCTTCGCGCTAAGTTATCGCGAATCACAATAATTCACACGCGCACCAACAATAACAATTCGAGGGCCGCTGTTACACTCACGATATAAATTGTTGCACGACAGTCCTAAGAAATCGCGAGGCTTACAATTATATGCGCGCGCCTCTCGAATACATTGATCAGATCTTGATTGATTGCCGAATTCGAATTTGATTAGACCCGATTTGAATGGGGTGGCTTACCTTTCGATGCACGGCCCCTAATACGTTCGAAACTATTGGTTATTGGTTTAACCGGAATACTAAATTTTGTTGGGACTCGACCTGGCCGGACTAGGTTCCCTGTGAGGACTTCCGTTGCTTTTGTTTTCAGAGACGACCATTCTTGTCGAACTCCCGGTAAGAACTGAGGAACTTTGCTTTAAAAATAGTGGTCCGCACTCCGGCGAATCGAGGCGCGAGGAAAAGATAACCCTACGCCGGGCGCTGCACATCCTCGAGGTGTGCAGCATCTCACCGGTCACCGTGGGATCCCAATCGTCAGCAAAATTCGCAGATGATTGTACCGTGGGATCCTCAACGGCTACTTACTCGCACGTTGATAAACCGGTTACATGAGAATTTTGAATGAGAGGCGCTCTTGACAGCGCCAATTTTATATTATTTTATTTATTGCTGCCAATAAAATCATTTTAATTTTGCGGTATATAGGAAAAAATAAAATGGTTACCATAATCGGTGGCCAAATAAACCCCGGACATAACAATATATATATAGGTACACTGAGTCAATGGGATATATATATATATATATAGGTACACTGAGTCAATGGGATCTCCCGTCGGAACTTATTGAACGTGTTGATCATGGAGGATCGAATGCGTATGGGCTCGATGGAGTATAACTCCTCGAGGAGTAAAACACATCGAGTCGAGCGGTTTCGATCCTTACCTGAATTTTGCTCTCCGTACGGTCATCGCTACAATGTCTATACCTATATACATTAACACGGGGCGTACAGGAATGAACGGGCGTATATATACATATATCAGAAGAGATCTCAATATTAATATTTTGAGATCTCTCATCACGAATTTCCATTTAAATAATACAGGAAAAAAAATCATTTTTCTATACTCATGCATATAGTGTCGTCGAAGCCAGATCCATAAAGTACAGAGCTTTCATCTAGAGTGTCTAAACCATCTTTTTGTACTGTGCGCGCCCATTCATGAAAACTCGGCCCTGTACCGATCGGCATATCTTGCATAAAGGCCGACGAAGCAAAACAGCCTTCATTAAATATACATGCTGCTACATGAGCTGTAATTTCCGTAATGGTTGAGATACGACTCATTGATTTTGGAGAAATTTTCAAAATAAGCTGGTTGAAACTGTCATTTTTGTTTTGAGTAAATCCTCCAAGATATCGCTGCAAAAGTGCGTCCTTGCTTAAATCCTCATAAATCGGTTTTATGGCTTTCAAAGCATCAGTGGCTTTCAAAACATCAGTGTAACCGTGTTTAATTAAGTGAAGGCAGGGCATTTGCAGCCAGGGGCGTATACAGCTTCCCTTCTTGGAGGGGGTCAACCCAACCAAATCTCCGAAACTCAGGAATTTATTAAGACAGATGCGAAAGTTTGAAGTACTAGTTCCAGTTTAAATGTTTTTACATGTTTTCCCTCAACGAAACAAAGTAACAACCCCACGCGCACCTCTTCTTCCTCTCCTTCTTGTCTTTGTGGTTGGCTTTGGTAACCGCGTTAGAGTGGCATCTCGTGCGCTGGCGTTAAGTTGACAATACGATTTTAACTTTTTCCAATATATTAGCGGTAATTTTCCGGTAATTGGCGAACTAATTGGAAAATTTGTCGGTCAATCGTTTTTTTTAGAAAAAGTAAATCAATTTAGAGTGTGAAGTTAGCCTCACAATTTCTATTTCGCAACTATTTTGTTTCTATACGGCGTTAATCGATAGGAATTTTTTTGGCGGTCACGCACATAGTCGTTGAAACAATTGTTGGAGCGTAGATTTAATTTAATTAACAGCGGGTTACTTCAACCTCTGGTAAGCGTTACCCGGCGGGTATCCTATGGCTTATATACAAGATATCCAGCGGGTAACGTTACGCAGGACTCCGTTCAGGAAACTTACTCGAGGGGATTTGAGTATCATAGTGTTTCTGTTTCACACATACGGTTACCGCACTTATTTACTTCAGACAAAATAATGCCCGGTTTCTTCACCCCTGATTAAGTTCCGACACCAGTCAAAATTATTCCGGAAAAAGAAGTCTGGACAAAATTACTGCAGACAAAATAACTTTGGACACAGTAACCGCAACCAAAACATTTTCAGCAATCATTACTTCATACAGCCTGTAGCAAAACTCTGCATGCGACATTTCTTTAGTGCACCCTACCAGGACGAACGACAGTAACCGACAGTCGTTTGTCTTGTGAAACGACGGTACCCGACGGTCTAATCGTCGGAGTTCATCGTTTTACTGTCGGAATGAAAGACAAACGACGTTGGGTACTGCCGTTCGTCCTGGTAGGGCAACAAAGCGCTTAATACACGAAGACTATTTTTGTAACATGGAAAAATGAATCGATAGTAAAAATGAATTTCTGGTATGATTTGAACACAAATATTATGACATTATCTACTTAGAAACACCGAGCTTCCTACATACATGTAGGAAGATACAATTCTACTATACTTGTCAATATTCAGTGCAAGCTTTCCATTTGCCAGCTTTGGGCCATTTGAGTCAAGCTAGGGCGACGCTTAATAAATACAATATATTCTTGCTGTTCTTAATATTGAAAACCTATCTTAAAAACATTTTTTCATCGCGTCGGTGATCCTTCAGTAGATAATATATAATTTTGTGTAGCTCTTTGATTATGTCAATCAATTTAGAGTGTGAAGTTAGCCTCACAATTTCTAATTCTCAACTATTTTGTTTATAAGGCTTTAATCGATAAGACATTTTTTTGTCGGTCACGCACATAGTCGTTAAAAAATCAATACCCGGCGGGTATCCTATGGCTTATATACAGGATATCTGGCGGCCAACGTTACCCAGGACTCCGTTTGGGAACCTTCCTCGGCTGGATTCGAGTATCATAGTGTTTCTATCTCACACATACGGTTACCGCACTTCTTTACTTCAGACAAAATAATGCCCGGTTTCTTCACCCCTGACTAAGTTCCAACACGAGTCAAAATTATTCCGGAAAAAAGAACTCTGGACAAAATTACTGCAGATAAAATAACTTTAGACACAGTGACCACAATCAAAACATCTTCAGCAATAATGACTTCATACAGCCTGTAGCAAAACTCTGATGCGACATTTTTTTATCCGACCCAAAAAAACGGCAGAAACTCTGCAACCATTCCCGTAGTAAATTCCTTTAAATTAAATTGAGAACGGTCTAATTTTTGCATTCTGTACTCAAACTTTGTTAAATAATTATTTACCAAAAATATTTCCTTTCAAGTGATTTTTAAAAAATTATTATTCTCTCTGGTCTTTTTGTAGTAGTGCAAGTATCCAGTCAATTTTTCCGGATCAATTTTACTCGGAATAATCAAGTGCGGTCACTGCATTATTACCGTAAAATGTTCCCATCTCTAGGTAACGTAACGTAACCCGTCAGGTATCCTGTATATGAGCCATAGGATACCCGCCGGGCAATGCTTACTAGAGGTTGGAACAACCCGCTCTTAAATTAAATCTACGCTCCGTCAAATTTTGTAACTCTCGCTGGTTACACCTCAAAATAATTCCGAACTAGTCACACTGAGTCAATTTGACCCGACCGATTTTGGGATGGTTGTCGAAAAAGTACCAATCCGATTGACTTAACAAATATTTAGGAATCATCTTTGAATATTTCAATATATGAAACAATTATGTTTTTTTTTTAATTTACACGGAGAAAAAATCATGAAAAAAAGACTTTCAAAAATCCGGTTTGTTACTTAAAAAATTGTAACTCTTTTAGTCTTAAAGATTTTTTGAACAAATTTCTATACAATACTCTCAATACATGGTACTTGAAGAAAATAAATACTACTCTCAATATATGGTCCTTAAAAAAAAATACTTCGAATTAGGATTATTATTTATTTCTTGAGTTGAAGTTTCAAATATCCAATAATATCTAGTGTAAGTTGATAATTCTCGGGGGGGGGGGTCATGTCCCCCTGACCCCCCCCCCTTGTATACGCCCCTGTTTGCAGCTGCAGCCTTCTGTCATTCACACTATTAGTCTTTGCCGCTCGGGCATTTCTCGTGCTGCGGATTCTCGTTTGTTGAGCTGTACTACAGCTTATTACCACTGGTAATAAGTTGCCCAAATGGCATTTTTCATTTTCTCTACAGAACCGTGATTGCGTTGAATAGCCAGACCATAGTGTACAGTCAGTTTGTCAATTATTTTAGCAGTAAGCTTGCCTTTGACAGAAAGGCTTATTCTTTGTACTATTGTTCCGGTTTTGGTTTCTGTATCTACTACACTTGTTTTTACTATTTCACGCAGAACGAGTTTCCATTCGCTTTTGCACACGGCATATACCGACCGCAAGATGGAAAAACATGCTATCTCAAATTGTGATAGAAGAAGGTGCTATCTCAAGCTGTGCTAGAAGAACGTGCCATCTCAAACTATGAGAGAAGAACGTGCTATCTCAAAATGTGTTAGAAAAACGTGCTATCTCAATTTGTGATAGAAGACCGTGCTATCTCGATCAGTGGACATATTTCATTTTTACGGTACTGGAATCTGGGGTACTTTAGTATACAGAGTACTTTTTCTGTTAACTTATTCAATTTATTAAATGATTTAGCTCGATAATAGAAAAAAATAAAATAAGTTTGAATAAACAACATATTTTTAAATTATCAATATATGTTATTTATCTTGAATTTTTAGAACCTACAGCTGCGGTATTTTCTCAAAAAATATGTAAAGACATCTTCAATGTGCAGACAAGTACGGACTTTTTTTTACTCCAAAACGCGTTTTGGTCATTCTTTCGACACTAAATACCTTTCCTACACATTGAGATGTCTTTACATAATTTTTTGTTCTAAAAGTTTGTTGGTTCTAAAAATTCAATATAAATAACATATATTGATAATTTAAAAAAAAGTTGTTTATTCAAAATTTTTTTATTTTTTTTCTCTTATGAAGCCAAATCACTTAAAAAAATTAAATAACCTAACAGAAAAAGTCCCCTGTATACTGAAGTACCCAAATTCCAGTGCCGGATCAATGAAAATATGTCCACTGATCGAGATAGCACGTTCTTCTATCACAATTTGAGATGGCACGTTCTTCTCTCATAGTTTGAGATGGCACGTTCTTCCAGCACAATTTGAGATATCACGTTCTTCTATCACAGTTTGAGATAGCACATTCTTCTATCACAATTTGAGATAGCACCTTCTTCTCTCATCATTTGAGATGGCACGTTCTTCTAGCACATTTTGAGATAGCACGTTCTTCCATACTGCCGTCGATACATTCTTTTTTGTTTATCACAGAATCCGCACCATGGTATTTATTATTTGTACAACGCCCCTGTAAATTTTTGTGTCACCGTCTGCAATATAGTTACGAAATTTCACTCCGAGATTTTTTAACCAATATTGAAACATCTCTATAATTGCTGCTATGTGTCCACATGGTCCAATGTGGTTGGCTTTGCATTTTCCGCTATTCACATGCTCTTCATACCATGCTTCATACTTTGCAGTTTCAAATTTGCTCTCCCAAGTTTTGCAATCGTGGCAGTGAAACCTTTTTACAAGAATCAAGAGACGCGGCAGCGTCTCGACGCCAAGTATGAAAGAAACTAAGAGAATCCCAGTCGAGATTGCCGCGCACTCTTATATACGCGAATATGCCTCCCGCCAAAGCCGATTTGAATTTCAATCCGATATTACTAAAAAACACGACAACTTTTTTAACATTTACAAACTACGGTCGTCCTAAAAAAAATTGGCTTGCCATTGATACCATTTTTATTTTTTTCCGCCCATGTGATACTGAGATATCATGATATTGGGCGAATTAATCCAAATATTCAGCATCGGAAAAATTCTTCAAGTCTGACGTCACGTTTTCCATAAGCACGGGCTCTATATCTATATGCATCAAAGTCACATGGTTTTACACGAGGACTTGTAGGGTAGTGGGGAATATGTAAGTGTGTGCGTAAACAGCGCGCGGCGCTCTGCCTCGTGGTGTGATCAGTGCAGCCAGATTGCGCGCAGAATGGACCCCCACTCTGCGCCCTCTGCGCGCACAACACAAGCATGATGGCCCGTGTCTGTGAGCGAGCGACGTTCGGGTCGCTTCGACTCGCTTCGGAAAAGCCGAGTATAGTCGAAGTGACAACCGAAGTCCTTCGACAGCATGGCCGCCAGCTACACACACCGATGGAGCTCGGCACGTGCATGTGCGTTGAAGCCCAAGTCGCGGCTCGGGGTAAATTGAGCAGGCGGCTGGCGGAGGCGCGCGTGTGACGTCACGTCATGCCACGCGCGGGTCTTTAAATATTTTCACGGGATATTCTCCCGGTGCTTTCCATGATGAATTGAAAATGAAAATATTTATAATGTAATTAATATAATAATAAAAAAACAATAAAACATTTTCCTTTCAATAAATCATTGACAATATATTTACGATCCGTCCTCGTGCATATATTTCAATGAAAAACATAGGTCATGGAAAATATTTATTTGCGGCAATATATTGAAGCACCTTTTATTATTAGAATAGAATTATTATATATAATTAGAATATAATTTATTTTAGAAAATTTTATTTCGTCAATTGTGCGTCATCCATAAAAGAACAATTCACCCTTTTACTTTAAAGTGAACAATAAATTTAAAAAAAAGTTCTGTTCTCCTTTCCACGTCACCCATGAGGTAAAGAACAATGGTACGCATTTTTTTTTAACGTGGTGTCCCCAGTAGGTATAATCCACGATGAACGAAACCAAAAAAATCCCTCCGAGTCCAATTTTTTTCTTATTGAGGCATTCCAGCTAAAACCGAGCGGAAAAGGACGAAAAAAATTTATTTTATTTTATTTATGTGTACATAAATAACGTGACCGTATTAATAAATAATAGTATCAACAATATTACCTGTGTATTTACTTCTTATTTTAGGAAAAAAACATATTTTTTAAAGTTTCATACATATGTGTCATTCCATATCAATGCAACGACGGTTTGTCGATGACCCCTTTGATTTTTTTTATTTTTTAATATGTCATCATACATGCAAAAAGAAGTATCCATGTCAATTTTTAGTTCTGTATCTTAAACTCTACAGAAGTTATTGATTTTTGAAAAAATATTCATAACTTCTACAATTACCAAGATATTGTAATTTGTCAAGAGATCATTTTTTTTGTTTTGAATGTCCTTTTCGAAAAAAATATTGAAAAATAAGAAAAAAAAATTTAAACGTCTTTTCAGCTGTTTTGAGCTAAAAATTTTTTTTTAATTTTTTTTTGTCGTAATTTTGATCTTTTTTTCCTTCTACGACTACAATAGCTGATTTCAATGATGTTTTTATGAATAATCTAACTTCTCTTACATATTTCCTTTGTAAATAATAATAATAAATAAAAATAATAATAATAATAAGAAAATCGAAAAAAATTGTTTTCAATAAGAAGTTATTTGAATCCGCTCTTCGAAAAAATCGCAAAAATTTTGTTTTTTTACGTAGAATTTTATTTTTTTTTTGAAAAAAATGGAAGAGGTCCCTTTGAAAGAAAATCAAATTTTTTAGATGAAAACTGCTAAGAAGACGTTTAAAAATTTATTTCTTATTTTTCAAGAGGTCACCGACTAAATGTTGTTGAATTGATATGGAATGACACATATAGAAAAAATCGAAAAATGATTTCTCCATGATGGGATAGTGATCAAAAGATGCGGTTTTACATGTACTTCTTTGTCAATTTATTTGAAAAAAAATCGGAGGCTACACTCTTGTCGAAAAAATAATAATTGTGCTTCGATAGGCGTTAAAACGGAAGAAGATGAAAAATAATTTTTTTTGAAAAATACGTATGGTTTTTTTTTGTCAAAAAGTAACTGAAAAAAAAAATCGGCGTCACGAAAAAAAAATGTCGAGGTAATGGCTGCTCGGTTATAGCTGGAATGCCTCTACTACATTAAAATTAATTAAATTAATCTTTGGTTATAATTTTTTCGCCGATATTGCACACAAATTACAATTAACTTATTGGCGAAAGAGAAACTATTCCGCAAAGTCGAAAACCTCCCAGACGTCGTCCTTATCATACGCTCGGACTTGGAGCTTTTTCTTTGGTTTCGCGCCTACCCGAGCATATAAATTTTCGGAATTTACTAGCGATAGATGGTCTCTCGTTATGCTCAAAGTGGTCGCACTATCTCCCCTAGCCCTCAAAGCCGACTTCACCGACTTCACCGTCAGATTCTGACGGTGTTCTGCGGTACCCAACTTTGCGTTTGTTGCTGGGTATGGTGAGAACATTGCCTCACTCTAATGCTGCGGCTGAAAGAGCGTTCTCTCTCATCCCAGACACAAAAACAAAGAAAAGGAACTGCCTCAATCCGAGCATGTTAAATTCACTTTGCTCGGTGAAGTCGGCTTTGAGGGCTAGGGGAGATAGTGCGACCACTTTGAGCATAACGAGAGACCATCTATCGCTAGTAAATTCCGAAAATTTATATGCTCGGGTAGGCGCGAAACCAAAGAAAAAGCTCCAAGTCCGAGCGTATGATAAGGACGACGTCTGGGAGGTTTTCGACTTTGCGGAATAGTTTCTCTTTCGCCAATAAGTTAATTGTAATTTATGTGCAATATCGGCGAAAAAATTATAACTAAAGATTAATTTAATTAATTTTAATGCAGTAGAGGCATTCCAGCTATAACCGAGCAGCCATTACCTCGACATTTTTTTTTCGTGACGCCGATTTTTTTTTCAGTTACTTTTTGACAAAAAAAAACCATACGTATTTTTCAAAAAAAAATATTTTTTATCTTCTTCCGTTTTAACGCCTATCGAAGCACAATTATTATTTTTTCGACAAGAGTGTAGCCTCCGATTTTTTTTCAAATAAATTGACAAAGAAGTACATGTAAAACCGCATCTTTTGATCACTATCCCATCATGGAAAAATCATTTTTCGATTTTTTCTATATGTGTCATTCCATATCAATTCAACAACATTTAGTCGGTGACCTCTTGAAAAATAAGAAATAAATTTTTAAACGTCTTCTTAGCAATTTTCATCTAAAAAATTTGATTTTCTTTCAAAGGGACCTCTTCCATTTTTTTCAAAAAAAAAATAAAATTCTACGTAAAAAAACAAAATTTTTGCGATTTTTTCGAAGAGCGGATTCAAATAACTTCTTATTGAAAACAATTTTTTTTCGATTTTCTTATTATTATTATTATTTTTATTTATTGTTATTATTTACAAAGGAAATATGTAAGAGAAGTTAGATTATTCATAAAAACATCATTGAAATCAGCTATTGTAGTCGTAGAAGGAAAAAAAGATCAAAATTACGAAAAAAAAAATCAAAAAAAAAATTTCAGCTCAAAACAGCTGAAAAGACGTTTAAATTTTTTTTTCTTATTTTTCAATATTTTTTTCGAAAAGGACATTCAAAAACAAAAAAAATGATCTCTTGACAAATTACAATATCTTGGTAATTGTAGAAGTTATGAATATTTTTTCAAAAATCAATAACTTCTGTAGAGTTTAAGATACAGAACTAAAAATTGACATGGATACTTCTTTTTGCATGTATGATGACATATTAAAAAATAAAAAAAATCAAAGGGGTCATCGACAAAACGTCGTTGCATTGATATGGAATGACACATATGTATGAAACTTTAAAAAATATGTTTTGTTCCTAAAATAAGAAGTAAATACACAGGTAATATTGTTGATACTATTATTTATTAATACGGTCATGTTATTTATGTACACATAAATAAAATAAAATAAATTTTTTTCGTCCTTTTCCGCTCGGTTTTAGCTGGAATGCCTCAATAAGAAAAAAATTGGACTCGGAGGGATTTTTTTGGTTTCGTTCATCGTGGATTATACCTACTGGGGACACCACGTTAAAAAAAATGCGTACCATTGTTCTTTACCTCATGGGTGACGTGGAAAGGAGAACAGAACTTTTTTTTAAATTTATTGTTCACTTTAAAGTAAAAGGGTGAATTGTTCTTTTATGGATGACGCACAATTGACGAAATAAAATTTTCTAAAATAAATTATATTCTAATTATATATAATAATTATATTCTAATAATAAAAGGTGCTTCAATATATTGCCGCAAATAAATATTTTCCATGACCTATGTTTTTCATTGAAATATATGCACGAGGACGGATCGTAAATATATTGTCAATGATTTATTGAAAGGAAAATGTTTTATTGTTTTTTTATTATTATATTAATTACATTATAAATATTTTCATTTTCAATTCATCATGGAAAGCACCGGGAGAATAACCCGTGAAAATATTTAAAGACCCGCGCGTGGCATGACGTGACGTCACACGCGCGCCTCCGCCAGCCGCCTGCTCAATTTACCCCGAGCCGCGACTTGGGCTTCGACGCACATGCACTTGCCGAGCTCCATCGGTGTGTGTAGCTGGCGGCCATGCTGTCGAAGGACTTCGGTTGTCACTTCGACTATACTCGGCTTTTCCGAAGCGAGTCGAAGCGACCCGAACGTCGCTCGCTCACAGACACGGGCCATCATGCTTGTGTTGTGCGCGCAGAGGGCGCAGAGTGGGGGTCCATTCTGCGCGCAATCTGGCTGCACTGGGTGTGATACGATAGAGGGGCTTGTATGTGGTAGTAGGAATGTGAGTGCGTGTGAGATTAACATCGCGCGCTCTCTCTCTCTCTTCACTGTCGTATACACAGGCTTTCGAGCTTATACAAAGACTTTCGAGCTTAACACAGGCTTTCGAGCTTATACACAGACTTTCGAGCTTATACACATGCTTTCGAGCTTATACACAGACTTTCGAGCTAAAACGCAAACTTCGAGCTTATACACATACTTTCGAGCTTATACACAGGCTTTCGAGCTTATACATAGACTTTTGAACTTATACACAGGCTTTCGAGCTTATACACAGGCTTCTGAGCTGATACACAGGCTTAAATTTAACTTAAATCTTAGGCTAACCCAAAATTCAACTTAAATTATAGGCTAAACCGAAATCTAACTTGACTTTTAGGCTAACCCAAAATTCAACTCAAATTATAGGCTAAACCGAAATCTAACTTAAATTTTAGGCTAAACCAAAGTTTTACTTAAATTTTAGGCTTTACTAAAATCAAACTTAAATGTTAGGCTAAACCAAAATTTAACTTAAATTTTAGGCTAAACCAAAATGTAACTTAAATTTTAGGCTATACCAAAATTTAACATAAATTTTGGGCTAAACCAAAATCTAACTTGAATTTTAGGCTAAGCCAAAATCTAACTTGAATTTCAGGCTAAACCAAAATTTAACTTAAATTTTAGGTTAAACCGAAATGTAACTTAAATTTTAGGCTAAATTTTTTAATGCACTATAAAAAAGATCTGAATGAAGATTTGCGTGAGCCATTTCGGAATAAGAATAACATAGGGGAAATTATTTTGACGTCTTCTGATTTTTATAACTAACAAGCAATTCATCATAAGAGAAATCTACAGACATATATGAACAGAATTAAACGCTCTACAAAAAAGGTCCTGAGTCACTTTTTGATAAGTCCACTCGTTTAAAAGTTATTCAATGGAGAAATTCAATTTTTCGTAGATTTGGCCGATTTTTGGATATTATGCCGGAATGATAGTTTTATCGACAAAATGTGAATGAAATTTCATGTGAAATATAAATTAAACTTTCGAGAAATGTTAAGTAATAGTTCTCACTATACCCACACAACAATAATACGTCCCAAGTACGTCTTACGGACATCACGTCAATTGTCCCTCGATGGTAATGGGATGGTCCCATGGGATTCCCATGGGCTCTGAAGTATCCGCAGCAGGGGGGTGACACACCAATGCTATTCCTTTACGGTGGAACGGTACGCCTGACAGTCTGTATTTTTCGTTAGGTTGCTGGCCTAAACGCGGCGCCACTAATCTTCTGCGCTGCCCCGCACACAAGAAGACTAGAATACTATAGTCTTCTTGTGTGCATTCTAGTCTACTCTTCTTGCCCGCAACCGCACATGAGATTAGTGGCGCTGCTGGTTGGTCGATTGTTGAACTAAACATCAGCCGTAATTTGGGTACGGCTCAGCGAGCTGTGTGTCACCCCCCTGGTCCGCAGTGATAACCGGAATGGGATCGTCCCATTGTCGTCCCGGGATGTCTTCGGGACGTCTCTTGGACTGCAAACACAGCAGAGTGGACTATCGATAAGATATGATCAAGACTTCTTAAAGACGTCACCACGATATTCCAGCATTATTAGACGCAGCAATAATTCGTCTCAAGTACGTCTTTCGGACATCACGTCAATTGACTCAATTGTCCCGTGATGGTAATGGGATGGCCCCATGGGATTCCCATGGGCTCTGAAATGTCCACAGTAATTACCGCAATAGGATGGTCCCACTGCCGTCCCGGGATGTCTTTGGGATGTCTCCGGGACGTCCCTTGGACAGCCAACACAGCAGTGGATAATTGTTTTTATTTCGATTTAATATTAATTAATTTAAATCAATTAATTGAATTTCAATAAAATGGGTACAGTCCAGAGGGAGACAGCAAGTACTCCTTGTAATATGGTCTCTTTTGAGGTCTGACTCCTTTCGGTGTCAAATGTTCGTGTTCATGCTCGGCTATATAAGCATTCTATTTGCATGATCCGTATGTGAGAGCCTTTGCCATCTCGCGGCAAGTCTGGAACTAACGCCGTGGAATGGCTGACCTCCTATAGACATCTCTACGAGAGTCCGCTGGGACGTCCCTTGAACTGCCAACACAACAGTGGATAATTGTTTTTATTTCGATTTAATATTAATTAATTTCAATTAATTCATTAAATTTCAATAAAATGGGTACAGTCCAGAGGGAGACAGCAAGTACTCCTTGTATTATGGTCTCTTTTGAGGTCTGACACCTTTCGGTGTCGAATGTCCGTGTTCACGCTCGGCTATGTAAGCATTCTATTTGCATGATCCGTATGTGAGAGCCTTGGCCATCTCGCGGCAAGTCTGGAACTAACGCCGTGGAATGGCTGACCTCCTATAGACATCTCTAAGAGAGTTCGGTGGGATCGTCTACACGCGTTTACGGCAGGATATCCTCAAGACATCCTATATTAATCTCGCGTAGAACAATGTCTTACCGGTACCTTCCAGAGACCTCTCTAAGAGAGTGCACTGTGATCGTCGACACACGGTTACGACAGGATATCCTCAAGACATCCTTTATTAATGTCGCGTAGAACAATGTCTTACCGGTACCTCCCAGAGACATCTACAAGACAGTGCGGTACGATCGTCTACACACGGTGACGGCAGGATATTCTCAAGACATCCTATATTAATCTTGGGTAGAACGGAATCCTACCGGTACCTCTCAGAGACATCTCTAACAGAGTGCGCTGAGATTGTCTAAACACGGTTGTAACAGGTTATCCTCAAGACATCCTATATTATTCTTGAGTAGACCAATGTCCTTCTAGTACCTCCCACAGACATCTACAAGACAGTGCGGCACGATCGTCTACATACGGTGGCGACAGGATATCCAGAAGTTATCCCACATTAATCTCGGGTAGAACAATGTCCTACCGGTACCTCCCAGAGACATCTATAAGAGAGTGCGCTGGGATCGTCTAAACACGGTTGCGACTGGATATCCTCAAGACATCTTATATTAATCTCGATTAGACCAATGTATTACTAGAACCTCCCACAGACATCTACAAGAGAGTGCGGTACGATTCACACACGGTGATGGCAGAATATCCTCAAGACATCCTATATTAATCTTGGGTAGAACAATGTCCTACCACTACCTCCCACAGACGTCTATAAGAGAGTGCGTTGGGATCGTCTAATTACGGTTGCGACAGGATATCCTCAAGACATCCCATATTAATCCCGGGTAGAACAATATCTTACTGATTCCTCTCATAGACGTTCATAAGACGTACTATCTTGGCAGGACACGAATGGGACTATCTCGGGATGGTCCCGGGATCAATTATGCTGTGTGGGTAATAATAATAATAAAAAAAAGAACGCTTTAAGAAAATTGTGCAGCAGAATTTAGCTTCAAAATGTTTTTTTTTAAATTTAATAAAATCGGATAAAAATTTGCTGACATACTACAATGAATGTCATTTTCCTAATGTGATGGACGAGCGGGTTAATAATAAATAAACCAAATTGGGTTATAGTTAGTAAATGGTCGAGCGAATGTTTATTGATAAGTAATTTGTTAAGTTTGAATATTAGGAAGAGAGTGCACGTTATGAAAATAGATGTTAAGATGATGGAAGGTGGAGCTGATCCGAGTTGTTAGGATGTTGGAGGTGAACTAATTTGGGATTAGGAGAGAGTGAAGGTGTGAAGTTGGAAGTGGGGTGAAGTAGGGGGCCAGGCGAGTGGAGGGAGGCCACGAGCCGTCGTAACGGAGCCCGTGGGACCAAGGACAATATGGGAGATTATGCTGAGGTGTGAGGTTTGAGCATGAGAAAGGATTGATAAGGGAAATGAAGTATGGATGGATGGCGTGAGAAAGGAATATCGAATGTGAGGTGGAATATTATGATACCGTGATACTCCCCCTCTTGAAATAAACGATGGTCCCCATCGTAGGTTACAATAATTTGGTTCAATATTTTATTTGATTTTATACAATGAAAATGTTCTTTACATTTGATTTGTTTTTATGTGTGACTCGATATAATGAAATGTGTGTTTATTTATAGAAAAATGTGTGTAATCTGGTAATTTTCATTTGTATGTCTTCTTGTTCTTTCTATTAAGGAATGGTTGGGTAGTCGTTATTGTTTGGTTGTTGTATAGTCATCCTTCAAGTTCTATTGATTTCCCTTTTGATATTCTTGTGGTATTCCTCATCTATGGATTCTGAAAATGCTGTGATATCTGAAACTGAATGTCTGGATTAGTGGTCGTATTAGTAGGGTTGATTTGTTATTTTGGATATGAGGTGGATAAAGGATGCTTAAATTTAGTATAAAGTAATATGATTCGTATTTTTCCTGTTAAATTTCGATTGTCGTTGGTTTTCCTGTGTAATTATTCCTGTTATTGGTTTTTCATCAATTGTTCCAATCCTGTTAATTATTGTTTTGCGAGCTTTCAATATTGTTTGGTTATTTATTTCATATTGTTTTTCAAATTTCTTATTCCATTGTTTAATTTGTGGTTTTCCTGAAACAGTCTAAAATTTTGGTTAGCGTTTTGTTAGTGGGAAAAGGTGTGTTAACTTGGATCTGGTGGGATTGGTCTTCGGTTGACCAATATGACGATTGAGCAATACATGTGCGTTTTTTTTTGTTTTGAGATAGTTATAGATGCAGTAAAGTATAGGACTAAAGTGTAAGCTAGAATGGATGTAAAACATATTTCTTGAAATGTAGCTATATAAATAATTTCGCGTTATCAAAATGTTTTCTCCAGTACGATTAAATGATCTTTTAGAATTATATTTTTTCAATTCTATTATTATTATTATTATTATTATTATAGTAATAATAGTTCTGAATTTCATCCAGTTTGCTGAATAGTGCCGTCAATACTATTCAAGTCTTGTGATTCGGTCGATTTTCTATTTCCACTTGTAGCTTCGTGATATTGTAATTTTATTATTTTTATGGATTTAGTGATTGCTTCAGATGTATTAAAAGTACGGCTTGAAATAAAGTAATTTTGTTGTGTTATGGATAGTGTAATACAATAGGCAATGTTACATGCAAATAGCTTAAAAGTAATAGTATAATAATAGGGTTAGTTTATCATTTTGTATTGTTGTGGTTTCATATCTTGTTGAAGTAAGTGTTCATGTTCTATTTATTCTATATGAAATTTGTACTGATAATCAAATTCATATGCTCGAATTTGAGCCATAACATGGGTATGTCCTTATTTTAGTCTTATAATTCTTTTTTGTTTTTGAATGAATTCCTGTAATATTGTTATTTCTTCTTGTAGTTGTAAATTTGATGGTCATATTTTTCAAATCGTTGGTGATTGCTTTTTAGATATTGTTTGTATAATCTATGTAAGGTCCTTAAAACTAATTGCCTAAATTAACTTAACTAGTTGGCTATGCTTCCTTTATGTCAGTTATTCCTTTATCTTAATATCTTTAATTGTTTTGTGGGTATGTGTGTAAGAATGTGTTCGGTAAACCGTGAAGGTTTGTGTATAGGTTTTCTTTATGAAAAGGATTCTTATTTTAAAAAAATTAACAAATTGTAAGAAAAAAAAATTGTAAAAATTAGCAATTTCGAAAATTTCGTTTTTCCATGTTTTAATTTATATTGACGGTCTTCGTTCTTCAGATGTTGAGATAGCCTTTGATTGCTGTGTCGTTGTTGAATCATTTGAACTACAGTATGCCGGTGTTAGTGGTGTTATGTATATGTGAATTTTATATATTCTGAGTGTGGTTGTGAATTTCGACGATGTTGTGTCTGATTTGTCCACATTTTCACGTCTGTTGATGTATTAATAGCTTCTTTTTTTTTCACAGCGAAACCTTCGATATTCCGAAGGTCGCTCGATGATGGTGATAATGTAAAATTGATTTGGGCATCCAAATTTTTGCGCTTTTCCCCTCGTTGTTTGTTTTTGTTTAGTAGGTGATGGTAACCTGACATTGGGGGCTTGCCGCTTGTCGACGGCGTCTCCTGGTCCACTCTTATTTAACAATTCATGTTTCCTATTTCGGTTGCCTGTTCGTCGTATGTTTATTGTTGTCCACAACTTCGGATAAGTATTGTGGTCGCCAATATATAATTGCAAGTGGCGGAGGGGTTTCCCAATGCAAACACGAGCTTTGATAGGGGGTCCATTTTATTCAAGAGATCATATTAATTACCAATACAGTCTTGAGCAGGGTGCTTCATTAGCCACCTCTCTTTTTTTTGAATTTATTGAGCTTTTTGCTCTCGGTTGCGATAAACCTGTATTTGGCTGCGTTAAGCCTTTATCAATTTTCTTTTCGTTAATATTTTGTTTTCTGTAATATTTTCGTTTCTTTTCCTAGCCGACAGGGGCCGTTGTTTTTTGTTCTTTCGCTCTTGGTCAGGGAGGTTGGGAGCGTCTCCCTTTACCAATGCGGTTGTTTGCTTGTGTTTTTGTTCGTCCCCGGTGGCGGGTGACGGATTTTGTAGTTGTGTGTATTTTCGCTCTTGGTCAGAGAGGTTAGGAGCGTCTCCCTTTACCAATGCGGTTGTTTGTTTATGTTTTTTTGTTCGTCCCTGGTGGCGGGTGACGGTTTGTTTGTTTATTTTTGCTTGAATTTTTTTTTGCCTTTGCGCTCGGTTATGATAAACCGTTATTTGGCTATGATAAGCCTTTACCTCGAGGTTTTGTTGTGTTGATGTTTCCGGAGTTTCAATTAGGGGTGAACTGGCACCTTTTTCGATTAGGGGTGGGCAAGCACCCTCTTTTGTAATATTCAAATAGTTCAATATAATTCGTTTTCCGTGTGTTTTGCTTGGTTCGTTTGCCTTTTCCTCCCGTGACGTGTTGATCAGGCACGCTTTGGACTGGTTCCTCGATTGTATAGTAGTTTTTGATTTCCGTGTAGAGTTGTCCATATACTTTCCTTATTTGTTGCCGTGAGTTCAATCTCTCTTTAGGTATCGACGCTTGATGGTTTTGGTCGTTTATAAGTTAATGATGTTTTCCTTCTTTCGGGCGTGCACTCTTTATGGTTTTGCGTTAGATGTGAGTTTTTATTATCCGATTTTATATTACTACGATTGTGTCGATTACAATTTAATTTCGCGCTCTTCGGATCGGCTTCTTGTGGGGCTTTAATGTGAAGGTAGTTTTTGATTAATGTGTTTTTCGAAATTATTTTTTGTAATTTGACTTTTGTTTTGTTCTGGTGTGTTATCGTATTTTCGGGCACGTGATCTTTCGCGTTGCTGGTTCGAATTGCTACTTGAACTGTTTTTTGATTCGTCGTCTGAGTTACTGTTCTGATCATTCTGTGAGTTATTTTAGAGTTCTTCTTGTAAATACTGTTTGTAATATTTATGATGGTATGACGTGTGATCACGTTGCTGGTCGCGCGGTTTGCTGCGATGCCAGACTCGCGAGTTATTTCGTTTGTTTTCGCTAATCTGTTGAGATCTTCGGTCCCTATTTTTTAATGAGAAACACTCTGAGGAGTTCTGTGTATTTGACTTGTGAAAATAGCAATACTTTGGGCTTGGTTTGTCGTATGTTTCCGAAAAATGAACCTTCACTGTGTTTTTTTTTGTTCAATTTTTGATTCATTATTTGGGATTTTGGGAGTTCTAGCGTTTCTTCTATATTTAAAAAAATGTCGAAAGCTTTTTCCATGACGTGTTTTACTTGATCCATAGAACTTTTAATCCACACTTTTTGATCGAATGGGTCATCGCCTGCAAATTGCCTGCATTTTTCTTTTAAGTCTTCAATGGTCAGTTGCGTTTTGTTTGCAAATTCGTTAGTTGAATTGTAGAAATGTTTGGTTAGTTCAAGTAATTCCATTCCCAGTCTTACTTTTTCGGAACGTTCTTCAATTGTGGCGTGATCTCTTGTTTGTGTAGGATCACGGGTGATTTCGGTTGATTCGAATTGTGCCATTTCGATAAAGTTTCAGTTATTATTCGCTTTTTATGAGTTGGTTAATTACACATATAAATATATTTTTTTTTAAAATTAGTTTCTGTTACTTTCGGTATTTTTCTGCAGTCTTATGTAACTTTCAATTTTGTGTGCTTTGTTATTTGTTTTGTTAACAATTGTAATCATTTTTTCCCTAAATAATTATCGGTATGATGAAGGTAAAATTTCGATGCAAATAAAATTAATAGGCGGTGTAAAAAAAATTTTTTTTTTTTTTTATTGATTTGTAATACGATAGTTCTACGATGTTCAATTAAACATTTTTTTTGTGTGCATAACGTGTGTATATGTTAGAGTACGATAGGAGTATTCCTGAAATGATTTTTTTTTGTTCTCTTAAATAAATAAATATCTTGAATTGATTCTCATAAAAAAAAATTATTTGTATCTGGAAGATTAAAAAAAAAACAATTTATCCTAGATAAAATCACATTTATTATTGAGGGAATAATATAATTCAATTTTGATGTTGTTAAGATAAAAGTACGAATGGAAAGAGAAAAATAAATTTAATAATTTGTTTTTGCTCTGTTGGTTTTTTTTTTGAATAATGCAATAGTACTGAGAGAGAACAAAAAGACGTACCGCAAACTATATACTGACTGGTTTATTTATCTTTGTTGAATTTAATTTCTTTCCGAATATTCGCATAAGAGAAAACCAAAAATAATATTTAAGTAAAGAATTTCTTATAATAAAACTAGCTGTGTTTTAGTTTACTTGTATGGAGAGATAAAAGGAAACAAGAACAAAAATTTCAAAATTTGTATGTAATAAGATATTAAATTCGATAATAGAAATGTACTTACGTTGTTGTTGCGGGATTTTTTGTATTTCTGTTATTTGATTAGTTGATTTGGTAGATTTTCTGATTTTCTTCCTTCCTTCTTTTATTCAGTGTATAATATGTATGAGTCCTTTGTATGTAGCTGTGGTGGGTAGTGAAGTTGATCCAATGAATGTGTGTGAAATCCGTACGTCGTTGTAGCGTTGGTGCGTTATTGATGTATGTGTGTATGTGCCAGTGAAACGCGCTTGCCTTTAGCATGCGATGCTGGTATATGGGGCGTTCTGTATGCACTTTTCTTTTGTCGCTGTTCGTAACTTTTTCTTAGTTTTCCTTTGTCACTTTATGTTATTTTATTTATCGAATTTTCTGTTTTTCGTTGTGATAATAAAAAAAAATTGTGTCGTTTTTCGATGTTTTTTTTTTTGGAATATCGATTCGATTTTTTTCACTCTTTAATTGTTGTTGTATTTAAGGAGAAGAAAAAAACATTTTTGGTTCATCAGTGTCTTGAAATGTTGTTCTGTTGTTGTTAATTGATTTTTTTCACTCTCTTGATTTTCTTGTCACTTTCACTTTTAAATTTGTTGAACTGCTTTTCTCGTTTTTGTTTTCTTTTTATTTCGTCACTTTGTCACTTGATGAAATAATTTTTCACGCGTTTTTTCGCCACTTATGTGAGCTTTTCGAGATCGCGCTTCTGAAGCCAAAATGTGACGGACGAGCGGGTTAATAATAAATAAACCAAATTGGGTTATAGTTGGTAAATGGTCGAGCGAATGTTTATTGATAAGTAATTTGTTAAGTTTGAATATTAGGAAGAGAGTGCACGTTATGATAATAGATGTTAAGATGATGGAAGGTGGAGCTGGTCCGAGTTGTTAGGATGTTGGAGATGAACTAATTTGGGATTAGGAGAGAGTGAAGGTGTGAAGTTGGAAGTGGGGTGAAGTAGGGGGCCAGGCGAGTGGAGGGAGGCCACGAGCCGTCGTAACGGAGCCCGTGGGACCAAGGACAATATGGGACATTATGCTGAGATGTGAGGTTTGAGCATGAGAAAGGTTTGATAAGGGAAATGAAGTATGGATGGATGGCGTGAGAAAGGAATATGGAATGTGAGGCGGAATATTATGATACCGTGACACTAATAGAAAAATAAATTTTTAAGCAATCTTCTGCTGCAAAATTTTCTTAATGCGTTCTATTTTTTTTAATTATTATAGTGAGAACTATTGGTTACAATTACTCGAAAGCTTGATTTATGTTTTACACGAATTTTGTCGATACAACTAATAGTTCCGGTGTAATAACCAAAAATCGGCCAAGCTTACGAAAAATCGAACTTTGCCATTGAATAATTTTTGAACGAGTGGACTTATCAAAAAGTAACTCAGAACCTTGTTTGTAGCGCGTTCATGTCTGTATCAAGATATGTCTGTAGATTTATCTTATGATGAATCGTTTGTTAGTTATAAAAATCAGAACACGTAAAAATAATGTTTCCTATGTTATTCTTATGAAAAATCAAAAAGTGCGATGAGTACGATGTTAATATTAATATTAAGAGCTAATATTTTCACACGCTTTTTCTTATACCTAAATCAAACTTTTGAGCCTGTATGGGAGAAGAAATTTTTTTTTTTAACGCCCTAATCTATGTATATTAGGGTGAATCGAAAAAATTAAAAACTGTTGGCTACCCTCAAAAATCAAAGATATCGTTGAAATAAAGGTCTCTGTGCAACGGTTCGATTTTTTTGAATTTTTTTAGAGGGCGCGCGGGACGTTCAAAAACGCAATTGTTAGCGTTAAATTTACTATATTACTGATCAACGAAAACAGATAATTCAAAAAATTCTGAATTTTTTATATAAGGTGCCCAGATATGTTCTCTTTCAAACCCATATTTACTAAACATTAACAAATGGTTCATATATTAGAAAAAAATCTGAAAATCAATATTTTCACTATTTTTCAATGAATTATATCATTACTTATTGATTTTTTTTCCAACACGTTTTCGTATTTCTACCATCTTTTTTCTTGTAAAACTCGGTATCAGTATTGCTTACAATGCAAAAATTGCTAAAAAATGAATATTTATTTTTGAAATTTTCATATTTGAAAAGATTTATTTTTTAGCCATTTTCGCATTGTAAGCAATACTGATACTTAGTTTTACAAGAAAAAAGATGGAAGAAATACAAAAACATTTTAGAAGACAAAAATCAATATTTAATGATAAAATGAATTGAAAAATAGTGAAAACATTATTTCTCAGAGATTTTTTTTTAGAATATATGAACCATTTGTTATTGTTCAGTAAATATGGGTTTGAAAGAGCACATATCTGGGCACCTTAAATACACTCTAAATAACTCTATTCGCAAATATCTCTACTCTTCAATATCTCCATTCGTAAATATCTCTATTCCTAAATAACTCTACTCTTCAAATCTCTATTCTTAAATAACTCTATTCGTAAATATCTCTACTCTTGAATGTCTCCATTCAAATATCTCTACTCTTAATTATCTCTATTTCTCTGTCTACTCTTGAATAACCTTACCATGAAATATCACTAATTTGATTAGTAATTTTTTTAATATACTATTTACGATTTTTTATGTCTGTGCGCGCAGAAAATCGTCTCAAAAGCAAACAAAAAAATCTTAAAGCCTAAGAATACTAATTTTGGAGCTAATCACTTTTTATGCTCAAGAGAGGCTTTTAAATTTTGAATTTCAATTAAAAATGTTTTTGTTCTCTTTTGAGACAATTTTCTGCGTACACAGACATAAAAATTCGTAAATGGTATATAAAAAAAATTACTAATCAAATTTGTGACATTTCATAATAAGGTTATTCAGGAGTGACAAGAGTAGACAGAGGAATAGAGATATTTGAGGAGGTTCATCTGGTACACGATTTACAATACAGATATTGATAAAAAAATCAGAATATAGTTATTAGTATCTAAAAAGTCATCTGTTAAAATTTCAAGACCTGTGGGTACGTTGTTCGTGAGAAATATATAAAAATGAAAATCCTAAATAACATGGGCTCTTATGGGATACCGTCTATAAATATTAAATGCACAATCATTACAATGCAGATTTTGACGAAAATTTAGGAATTAATGAAAAAGAATCCAAGGAACATTTTTAGAGCTTCATAAAATCGATTAGGTACTTGTGAGATTCACAATAAATTAATTAGTCTCGAAAATGCTGATTATTCTGAGGTTAAGCATTGTCAATGACTACGCTAGTCACCGCCTATTTTGAGGTTAAGCATTGACCTTTTTTCTTTTGACTCACTCGTTACCAGATGAACCTCCGTAAGCGTAGAAATATTTACGAATCGAGAGATTTAAGGGTCGAGATATTTACAAGTATAGAGTTATTTTAAGAATAGAGATATTCAAGAGTAGAAATATTTACGAGTAGAGAAGTGAAGAGTAAAGTTATTGTATTGCCGATTATTCGAGATTCGAATTTTGTTTATATTTATATTATGAGAAAAACTTTTGGAGCACTCCGGACGAAAGGATAGCCTCGTGGGCATCCACGTCTCGCTCGTGATATCGTTCCAAAATGGCGTCAAGAGGAGTAATGAATGTACGCCGTGAATTAACGAGAAGGCCGAAAAGAATGCATTTTATTAAATATATTAACGAGATACGAAATAGATTAATATTAATACGTTACACTATAATTATTACAAAATAGCCCGTCGGCTCGACAATACTCGTGCTCGCTCGCACACACGTTTTCCCCTCGCGCGCGGGAGGGTTTTTCCCTTCCTCTATTCTCGATTCTCACGCGATCGATCTACGACGGCTTCGTAACTCCGACTCTCTCTTTTCTCCACGCGATATCGATTATCGCCTTCACTCGTTCGGCGTCGCACCTTCGCACAGGCGCACTACACCCTTGTTGCCACGCTGGCACGTCACGTGGGCCGCTCACAGCGCCACCACCATACGCGGGACATTCAAACTTAATTCTTACATTAATTACAGTATACAGCCTTTAACATTCGGCCACGCTAATGAAAGCTCGTCCTCGAGCGTCTACAGGTCACACAAATAGTCACGTAAATGGCTAGGAACTTTCGTTGCGCGAGTTGATTTCCGCTCTGCGGTTGCTCGCGTTAAAATTGGCACTTGCTTCTCCGTGCTATCACTTGGACGATTTTCGCCACCGCTTACGCGCACTTTATCACTTGCTTCGCTTGCGAATTGCACACCCTCCGGATCCCGCTGGATCTCTTCAGTTATCACAGGTACAATATTCGTATTGCTAATCAGACTTCTTACATTTTCAGACTCATTCAGAGAACTATGACACAATACAGGTTCCGTATTTTCGATATTAACAATACTTTTCGCAGTTTCCGGGTTATTTTCGGAACTATCAAGGTTACTCTCGTCATCGAAATTCTCATCATCCGGTTCGGGACGCACTGGCTCCCATAACTTAAGCTGGCTCGCGTGCGCGGTCGACGCGTAACGACGACCTTGCATTTCACTATTTAAATCGGCCACATGATACGTATCACCCGGTAATTTCGTGACGATAACGAGAGGACCTCGATACTTCGCGCAAAGCTTCGTCGATTCGCCTGTCGCACTCGGCACGGTTTTCATAAAGACAACGCTTCCGACTTCGAAATCGACATTACGTGCGCGACTTGCGTCATATCGCTTTTTCATTTTTGCTTGTTCGATTACGACTTTTTCTCTCGCACTCGCTTGCAATTCCCGAGGATCGCGATACAATGACGATTCGGCTAGAGAGAGATGACGCACATTCCCATCGTCGCGTCGTGGGACATACCCATACACTAATTCGAAGGGGCTTTTCCCCGTACTCGCGTGCTTCATTTCATTTAGGTCGCTTTGAATTTTTCGCATTGATTTATCCCAGTTTCGCTCGTTACCAGGGAGAAGATTGCTCTGAATGGCGGGCACCAGTACCGCATTTAGACGTTCCACCTGCCCATTGGCTTGGGGGTGACGCGGTGAATTTAAAGTATGGCGGATGCCATGCTTTTCGCAAAACTGTTCGAATGTCTTCGCAGTGAAGCACGTTCCTCGATCGGAGATAATTCGTCCTGGTGCACCGTACTCAAGAACAATCTCCTCTAATATGCGCAACACACTCGATGTTTTCGTGTCACGCACAGCTCTTATTATCGCAAATTTCGTTAAATTGTCCACCAACGCAAATACATATTTATTGCCACGTGAGCTCGAAATAAAGGGACCCAAATGGTCCACGTGGACGACATCGAAGGGCCTCTTGCCCGGCGGAATGGGATGCAATTCTCCCGCTTGTTTGCCTGGCTTCGATTTGCACAGTATGCAATGCAAACAAGCTCGCACGTGTCGTCTTACGTAGGCTCGCATTCGCGGGAAGTAATAATGTTCGCCGATACGAGACACTGTTCTATCTACACCTTGATGACTTTTCAAGTCATGATATTTCACGACTATACTCTTTCGCATCACACTAGGTACCACGTATAACAAATTATGACCTTGACGTTTAAACAAAATACCTTCTTGGAGCTCGTAACTCGCAACTCGACCTTGTTCGTCTCCACTACGCTCATTCACAGGTTTAGACAAGATAACTTTCTTTTGTTGGATCTCATCGTCGACAAATTGATAGGCTCGAACTTCGTCGTCCTCGTTATGAATTGACATAATACATCGATTTAAGTTACTATCGGGTGACTCGACTGGAGCTCGACTTAATGCGTCAACATGAGCAAGACGAACGCCCGGTCTATGCGTAATACGATAATCGTACTCACTGAGAAGATCGTTCCAACGGATGATCTGTGGGTTCTGAGTTTTCTGCGTACTCAGATAACACAATGATTGACAATCCGTGACGATTGTGAACGGAATATTTGCCAACATTGGCCTCAATCGAGATACGGCCCATACAACGGCTAAGAGTTCTAATTTACTACTGTGATAATTACGCTCGGGCTCACTCGTTCGACGGCTAATCGCATATACAAGTCTCCATTTGTTATTCACGTCTTTTTGCATCAACATGCCGGCTAACCCTACCGCACTAGCATCCGTGTGGACTTCCGTTTCCGCACGCGGATTAAACGCTTGGAGCACGGGACGCTCCGTCAACCTTGCTTTTAAACTTTCAAATGCATCGTGTTTCTTTTCACCCCAGACAAATGCTACATTACTTTTTAACAAGTTAGTCAGTGGTTCCGCGAGTTGAGCAAAACGCGGTACGAATTTACGAAAGTAACTGACCAATCCCAAGAATCGACGTAGTTCATGTACATTTCGCGGAACGGGAAATTCCGAAATCGATTTTAATTTAGCTCCACCCGGCTCGATACCGTTCTCTGAAATCTCATGACCCAAATACGAGATTCGTTTGTACAAAAATTGACATTTCGCGAGTTTGATTGTCAACCCGGCCCTTCGTAACGCTTCAAACACCAATCGGAGCTTCGGTTTTAAGTCTTCCCAGTCTTTTCCCGGAATCAAAATATCATCGAGGTAAAATAAGACAACATTATCGCGAAGAGGACCAAGAGCTCGGTGCATGGCCTTTGAAAAATAAGCGGGGCCGTTTGTTAGGCCAAAGACCATACGCGTAAACTCCGCCGTCTCTTCCGATGTAATAATCGCTGTTTTCGCGCGCGCTTCTTTCGTTAAAGGGATCTGAAGATACCCGTGAGCCAAATCGAGTACAATGAATAATGAACTATCACGAATTTGAGCAAGATGATCGTCTATGTTTGGGAGCGGAAAATGAACACGTTCGGTTTGTTGATTCAATTTCCGGAAATCTACGCACAGTCTCGACTCACCCGTTTTCTTTTTGACGAGTAACACAGGACTCGCATACGCTGATTGCGTATCCGTTACAATTCCTGCTTGCCTCCATTCTTGTAAAATTTCACCAATTTCCTTTCGCTCCTTTTCCGTCGTACGATACGGCTTACTAACTACAGGCCTTGCCTCTGCGTTTACGTTAATGTCCATACTCACATCTTTCGCACAACCAAGATCGTGTAACCCGGTAGAAACGCAATCGCGGAAATCACATACCAACTGCAGTAGATCCTGCACGACCTCTGTCGACTGCTCTTCACCCACGTTGAGATCTTCGAGGTGGATGTTGTCTCGTTGTGCCGTTGCTCGTTCGATGGTGAGTATCCGAGATACTTCTCCTTTCATAAACGACCTTCCTTGGCCGACAGCGCGTGCGCAATCCCCCAGATTGCCCATCGGTACAACGAACTCGTCGTTGCCGTTGACCATGCGGATTAAATTGATCGATCGTGGTGGTAATGTCGCACCCTGCGATACCGTCGCTCTATTCGATGGATTTCCCAGTACCGTTGGTAAGTCCGGATTCTGACAAAAGGTCAGCGTCTCGCCCACCTTGTGATAATCGATGAACGGTTGATCGGTAAACGGCCGTCCGATAATCGCGTCTATTGGCTGCGTGTCATCAGCCACTACGCGAACGATAACATCGCGCACTTCCGCACCATCAATTACGATATTAACGCGAACAAAACCTGGGCTCGTCACCACACAGTCGGGTGGTCCAAACCCTTTTAAGTTTGCCGGAGACACTGTCATCTCAAAATGTTCGATGAGCGCTTTACTTGCTCGAATGGTGCATTCGGAGCTACCTGGATCGATGAGCGCCGTAATCTCTCGATCATTCATTAACGCAACTTTTAAATATTTTGACGCTGTTTGATCATTCAGTTGTCCGATCGTCTGAACAGATCCTTGACTCGGCTCGCCTTTCTTGACGGGACAATTACGAATAAGATGCCCACTTTTATTACACTTAAAACATACAGGTTCGTGTTTCGGCTCGGGGCAATCCCGCGCTAGATGTGCTTCCTTACCACAATTGTAACACTTGCGCGGACCGTCGCCCGATCGACCGGTCTTCGAATATTTTTCACGCGCACTCTTGTCTCTCGCTGCTTCCGTCGTCTCGTGACTCGATTTTGTCGTCGAGGCACGTGGTTTTGTCGACGTACCATCCTTTGACGCGCGCACTCGCTCCGCCCGTTGACTCAAGACCCTCTCGTAGTACAACAAATCGTGAAGCAACTCGTCGTGCGTACCTTGTGTCGTCGCCATCACCGCGTTGCACAATTCACGAGACCACAATCCCATTATAACCTCTGCTTTTTCTTCACGAAACGTCAATCGTAATGGAGCGCACAGTCTTATTTTCGCGTGAAAATATTTTACTATTAACTCACTTTTCTCTTGTACACGATTTTTCATCCTCGACCATTGTGTCGATTTATCGTCGATCACAACGAATGTCTCACGAAACGCGTCACTAAAGTCGTTCCAGGTTCGTAAGTCACGACTTCGTCCTCGGTACCAATCGCGAGCGGCACCGGTTAAGTTCATCCTTGCCGCTTCCATTATGAATTCTTCGCGCCACTCATGCAATCTTTTCATTGCTTCTAAGTTTTCAATCCATTCTCTTGGTCGCACACCGTCGTCTTCGCCAGAGAAAGTTTCAATATTGCGCGACAAATCCGGTATTACATGGTACGTTGGAATATGGCTGCTTGACTGTGGAGCCATCTGTTGATGACTCGTCACAAGGCCCGCGAAAAGTTGCGCGAGCGCTTCGTCTCGATTTTCGTTGGCCAATAAATTCCGAAATGCTGACACTAAAGGTGCGTTCACATTTGCGGCACCGTTCAACGTCGAGTTTCCACCTGGGAGGATCGGTTGGAGGGGCGGGACTGTACCTCCCGTGCTCGAGCTCGTATGCGACGCGTTCACACCGTCGTTGCTCCCATGCCGACTTGCGCGCGCAGCATCGTGTTCGTTGGTTCGCAATGGCGGTTGCCCTGTTTCCTCCGCGTGAGCGTCATTGCTCGACGGTATGATCACGTGTCCGTCTTCATGCGCGGCATTTTCGGCAGCCATTGTCGACGTTCCTTGACTGGGAGCGCCGCGTCCTGGCACGTTACTCTCGATCGATTGTCTCGAACCATTTCCTCTGCCTCTTCCCATTGTCCGATCTAGCCCCATTTCAACAAATGCGGCGGTTGCAAATGTCTCGAACTCGTTGCTTCCGACCATTCGCGATTTTTCTTCGCGCACTCTTCATCCGCACACGTGTTCTTTTTTTTTTTATACTCACTCGCGAATATCGCTCTCTCGATTGCACTCGCGCGGCAAGAGAATTTCTCGACAAATTACTCGCGGTATTTTATTTGGTAGTATCCCTCTTCTGAAGTATTATGAGAAAAACTTTTGGAGCACTCCGGACGAAAGGATAGCCTCGTGGGCATCCACGTCTCGCTCGTGATATCGTTCCAAAATGGCGTCAAGAGGAGTAATGAATGTACGCCGTGAATTAACGAGAAGGCCGAAAAGAATGCATTTTATTAAATATATTAACGAGATACGAAATAGATTAATATTAATACGTTACACTATAATTATTACAAAATAGCCCGTCGGCTCGACAATACTCGTGCTCGCTCGCACACACGTTTTCCCCTCGCGCGCGGGAGGGTTTTTCCCTTCCTCTATTCTCGATTCTCACGCGATCGATCTACGACGGCTTCGTAACTCCGACTCTCTCTTTTCTCCACGCGATATCGATTATCGCCTTCACTCGTTAGGCGTCGCACCTTCGCACAGGCGCACTACACCCTTGTTGCCACGCTGGCACGTCACGTGGGCCGCTCACAGCGCCACCACCATACGCGGGACATTCAAACTTAATTCTTACATTAATTACAGTATACAGCCTTTAACATTTATATATGTATTTATACGATGTATATTAGGGTGACCGCTATTTCAGGTCTCAACTTGAGATTAGATGTCTTTAAATATTTATATACACATTTATATTCATGCAAATAGATACTATCAGGAAAGATACTTCGAGAGAACTTTCAAGAAGAAGTGAAATCAATCACAAAATACTTCTGAGAAGTAAAAAAAGAACGCCAAGTATTAAAAATCCCTAAAAACTTAGAATTCAAAGAATATCCAGAAAATTGTAAATTAAAAAAAAAACAAATCACACAAGCCAAGCAAAAAACTTGGCAAGTTATTTATGACTATACCAAACAAACAAAACTTGGCGTGCAGGGTTACGAACTAATACGCTCGGCGAGGAAAAACCAAGTTCAGACGCTTCTGCTGCTTAACGAAGGAGTAAACAAATGAAAGAATAAAAAAGAAAACAATTGAACAAGTGCACAAGAAACCAACCATGAGAATAAACAAAAGAGGTAATGACCGAGTAAACTGGAGTAAACTAGAGAGTAACTACGAGAATAGTTCACTGAGAAAAATCTTTTACAATGTTTATATTTAACTGTAAACTTTTCTTTTTATAACGATTTTTTCCCACTCTAACGGTCGATCGTTTAAATATCGAATACTCATTTAAATATTGAACGGCGATGACATCCACGATTTACGCAGAAATGTGCGACGGCCCCTGGATTTACGATGGTTATTGTGGATGCATGTGAATATTGAACGAGAATATTCAAGATTCTTCTTCACAATATGAAAAGCGATGCTCTAATAGCGGTTAAATTCGAAAATCTCATAACAATCATTAATCATAACAATTCATTAATTATGTAAGCGTCCAGAGGAGAGGTGGTTAAAAAATCTCCACATGATCTTACCTTGGGGGGGTACGGGCTTACGTAATATTTTACAAGACAGATTGTGCGTTTTGCAACGTAGAGTGATGGACATTCGAGAGCAAAGCGTTAGGCGAATTAACTATGGGATCTATTTTTTCATTATTAATGTATAATTCCATTTACATATTGCCATGCAAAATTTTTTAATTGCTTATTAAGTTTTGAAAATTTTAAGAGTTGATATTGACCCGTTTCGAAGCTCATAAATGCCAATTATAGTACATTTCTTCGTATATTAAACTTACTTCAATTATTTGTAAAAAAATTCTTTCTACTATCACTCAATTATATCATTTAATTATTTTAAAAAATTCAATTCAAACGGTCACAACAGCATATAATTCAGCCCGGACAACGATTGATGATCTGAACTGAACTAACTTTTACTCTTTGACTTATTTCCTATAAGATCGTTTCAAATCTAGTCCTAATTATTTTGCGCGAACTATTATATTCGGTTATAGTTCATTGACTGATTTGTTTCCTCACTTTGAGATTTTTAAAAATCTTACCTTTAATTCTAATATGCATTTTCCAAAGACTTGATAATGATTTTGTTAGAAATAAAAATCTTTTATTTATGTCAAATAATAACGTATTTTAGTGTAACTAACCCTTTTCTAACGATATTTAACTATGCTAAGTGCTTTTTAGAAAAATTCGGTAAAATCTTAAGTAAGAAGGGGAAGGAGTAGTCCCAAAAATCTTATGTGTTTTGACATGGAGTAGGAGGGCTCATAACGACCAAAAACATGTTACATAATTAATGAATGGGCCCTAATACGTCAGTAATACGTGAACAAACTACTTGACTGCAAAATATACTCTTGACACCAGTCTCTGTTATCACAAGATAAGTAGGTGTAACAATGTTCTATCTCCTCTCGTGGAAATCCTGCAGCACCTCCCGGGCTTAACCCTTATTTTGCTTAACCCTGCACGCCAAGTTTTTTTGTTTGGTATGGTCATTAATAACTTGCCAAGTTTTTTGCTTGGCTTGTGTGATTTGGTTTTTTTTATTTACAATTTTCTGGATATTCTTTGAATTCTAAGTTTTTAGGGATTTTTGAATTCGAATTTATCCATTACTTTTCCAGTATAATATCCAATCAGAGAAACAACACTAAATCACGAAGAGAATCCCTTTTTTTCCACGTTCCATCGCCTGATATGGTCAATTCTGATGTATCTTGTAAATTATTTACTTTACATGTTGCTTCTTTCTCTTCTTCTACAGCTTCTTCTTTTACAGCCAAAGCAAAAAACGTGCTCGCAACATTTTTTATACGTCCCCACATTTCATGGATATATGAATTACATGATTTCGATAAGAAATTATTAGCCAAATCCATTAAACCACACAACTTATTACAACCGGCTAAACATTAACCTAATATTAACCGCATTGCAAAAGCAAATCGATAATTCACATCGTATACACCAGAATCTATTCTTTCACTAGACGGGACATAGCGAGGCTGTTTCCTATTTTCACATGTAACTTTATCATTAAATCCAAGACCTTTCTCTTGCGTGATTGAAATGAAACTTTTCCATCACACTTTACGCACTTTACTAAAGTTGAAATGGTTGACAAAACAAGAATAAAATCTATGATTCTGTAATGTTTTTGAAAATTTTCTCCTACTTTCATAGATACTTAGTTTTATTTTTTTCGACGACACACTATTCGACTCCACTTCGTCATTCGTATATTTAATTGGAGGTATTATTTTTTTTCGGTCGGCACAAAATTTTATTACTGTTATTCCGATCTTCTCTGGTAATTTTTTTTTGCATTTTACTAAAAATAAATATAAAGTCACAGCAACAGTCAACAGCACAAAATGCACGAAAAAAACAGCGAACATGAACGAAAACTGAGACGAAATTTTAGCGTCACATACAACTGCTTGGCACGACGTAGACCTTTAAACTGATCTGCATTCTTCACTGTATACAGTACACTGCAGTACACTATATCTCGAATATAATATACAAGGTCATTTTACATACCTCTGAAGATCCTTCTACGAAGAAATAAATTTAGCGATTATAATAGAGCACAAAAGCGCTTCAGGTAGTCCCGCCTCGGCACCTGCCGGGCAGGTTTAGAAAATCGATCCGGAGCAACGGACGCTCACATGTTTATAACTCCGTTAACTTTGCTCCGATCGACTTGAAATTGCATTTTTTTTAAATAAAAGAAAATGCAAAAAAAAGTGTAAAAACCTTGCCCTGCCTTTTAACGTTTGCAAGGCGGAAAAAAATTCCAAGGCATTGAATGGCATCGATTTAAGGGGTCTACCCTAATTAGACACGCAAAAAAATGCCTATTTTTACGATTTTTTTTCATTGTTTTAAATTAGAAATATTAATATGACAAGTATGAGGTTTGATAAATATTATCTTGAAATGCATGAAAAAAAATTTTTTTAATTTATTTTTCGGTTTTTTATTATATGAAAATGCAGGCCAAAAAAATATCCAAAAAAAAGATGAGTGCGCCCTGTTGACGGAATCTCCGGAGTGGATTATCTAAAAAAAAATAAAAAAGGTTTTAGATTCAGTAAGGTCATGACTATGTCGCATATCATACGATTTTTGATTTTTTTTAAAATTGGCAAAATGGCGGCCATATATCGAAAAGTAACCAAAAATAACCTTTTTTTATCAGTTTTTTTTTATTTAAACCAAGTTAAACTCAAAATTTAAAAAATCGTATGATATGCGACATAGCTGTCGACATAAACAATTTGTGGTAAAAATTTGGTAAGGATTGATGCAGAATGTCATTGCGAGAAAAACGCGATCAAAGTTTTTTTTAACGAAAAAACATGAAAATTTCTTACCTACGCTTAATCAGCGATGCCTGCACCGTACATTATGCCTTCAGTTTGTTCATAATGTACCGTCTATACTTTCGAAAAATGGAATTTTAAAAAATCGATTTTTTGAAAATTGCAATTAGAGTAGACCCCTTAAACTCTACGATTAGACAGCAGAAATTGCAATCGAATTCAAAGCTTGGTAAGTTACAATTTCCTCAAAAAAGCACTCATTTTGCATTTTTTCATTATTTTTCTCAGATCGAAAATCTGTTCTGTCTGGGTTCACCGTTATCGGTATTTCTGGCATTAAGAACGCGAACACCCAAAACCGGACTCGACGTAATGCCGCAGGATTTATGCCGAAGATTTTACAATATATTTCACTGGTCCGATCCGGTGGCCTATAGAATGGAGCCTCTTCTCGAACGTGGATACAGTAAAATCGATCCGGTACTCATATTGCCGTATGGCGGTGCTGACCCTCCGCCTAATGAACCACCGCCGCCGAATGTCAACGTCGATCCTCCAATTCCCGCTCCAGGTGAATAATTGTCAATTATTTTCGCAATCGATTGATTGAAAATTTACAATTTCCTCGTTCAATTCATGAAATATCGTGTCGAATAAAAGTAGAGAATGAGGACCTAGAACGTGACGAGAGTCCCGGTGATACGCCTAATCGGAACGTCGACAAGGGTTGGAGTCTTTGGGGCCTCGTAAGAGCCGGCTGGACCGCGAAAGAGGGAGTATCCTCACCTACGCCGGACGCCAATCCAATACGTCCGGATCAGGGTATGAAATTTTGGCGCATCTTGAATTTTTGTCTTTACAATTAAATGTTTTTTCTTTGTTCGTTATCGGTGAAGTACTTCGAGCAATCTCTCAGAATTTTCCAGGATTTAACCAAGGATTTATCCAAATTAACGAAAAAGGAAATACGTTATTTTCTTTGAATTTTCTTCCTGTCCGGATCTTGTATCAATCTGACAAAAAGGAAAATCTGATTTATGATTCAATTGACGTTGATTTTTTTACAGAATTGTCGCAACGTTTGGATTACGTGCTTCGTCCTGGAGGTCTTGGACGAAATTATCTGTACACCGTTACCGCACACACGGCATACTGGAACAATTACGACGTGGCCTATTTCGTGCTAACTCGACTATTTCCCACACTAGAGACTTGATGTTGGCCTGTTTTACATTGCGACGATAATCCCTATTGGATACCGCCAAGATTTACTAGTCCATCGTGGACCTTTGAGGCTTCGAGTGAAAATACAAGCCTGCTGCCACAAAATGATTAACGAAAAAAAAAAAACGAAAAATCATAACAACTGCGACGACAACACAAAAGCAAACAGTCTGTGATAACGGTAAAACGATAACAATAATGTAAAATCTATCATATAGGGTGAAGCTTTTTTTTGCATATTTATTTTCGTTTCACGATTTGAAACGCAGACTCCGAAAAGGGGTTCTCAAACTGCAATGCGTCGTATATTCGTAGTGCAGGAACATTTTTTTTACACTACGTAAAATTGCTTTTTTCTAATTGTGTAAACGAGATTGCAATTTATTTCGTTTCTCTCTTTCACGATTTTCAATTCAGCTAGTTCATGTGACATGGAAAGTCTTTTTCTTTTTGTTTTATTCATTTCAACCAGTGTTCATCGATTTTGCGAATACTTTTTAAGAAATATTTGTTTTCGTGTTCTATCAGAAACAGGGGGGTGACACTGGCTACGTGTTTTGTAGTCACATTATATTAGTTTCGTCAATCACCACTGCATAGCGCTGACTGTCACCGGATCGCATCGAGCTGCTCGGGCCGCTCGGGCGCTATAACGCTCAAATCATATACAGTAAAGTAAGGCGGTCTGAAGACTATCAGCGCCACACCGTGGCAGATATGCAAACCACTTTCGTTCGCTTGTGTCACCCCCCTGGAGTGCGTTCAGGGGGGTGACACTCGTAGATAAAAGTGGCACGCGAAATGTGCTTGGCCGCACTGTGGCGCTGGCTGTTCTGTCAGAACCGTCGGAGTATTAATAACCTCAAAAATTCTCGCGCTGACGCGGGTGCATCGGCGCGGGAGGAGAGGGGGGTTAAATCGAAGATTCTGACAGAACAGCCAGCGCTGCTGGTGGCGATTTTAAGAACTTCAAATTCTGGCGACAAAACGCGTTTCGATTTAATGTACAGGGAGCATAGGCAGTGTCATACCCCTGAGTGCGTTCAAAGATTTCCCCGGGGAGAGTAAAGCTTACCGAGGGCCGTTCAAAAACTTCGGGTAACCGACTATCGATAGGATCGCGATTCCCGAAACGCGTTCAGAAAGGTGGGGAATTTTTCGCTAAGGTAACCAGTGTCTCCCCAGTCTCCCCGGAATCGTAAAACTCGCCGAAACGCGTTCATTTATATAGGGGAACGACTCGGGAAAGGCAAATGTATGACAAGTCTTAAACCCACATACGTTCAGAAATACGAGGATGTGTTCCCATTGGTTCCCATTCTTTCCAAGCTCCATGAAGTCGGGAAAAGTCGCCTGACTTGCGCACAAGCGACGAGGGTACGTGTAAAAGTGCCTCGCATCCCCTCCCCAAAATCAGAAAACGGAATTGCAGTTTAGTGATTGGTCGCATGTCGCGTCGTTGTTGCCGAGTTATAAGCTTCATCGGAAAGCAAACAAAACAAGACGCAAACAAAGAAGTAAATAAGGAAATGAAAGAAAGGAAAGATGGACCCCGTGTCGGAACCAACGTAAACACGAGAAAAATAAGTGAGGTTACTTATTTTAAAATAACACAAATTATCGATCGAAATTGTGTAATATAATGATATTTATACTAGCAGATCTAAAAAGAAGATTGCTCAAACTGTTATTGCTTGAAATTGAATCTCGATGTTTATCAACAGCATTTTGAGGTTAGACAATTCCCATACCCTGCTCGTTCAGAAACTCGACAGTTCCATTATTCCAGCGTTCCCTTACCCCGTAGGTTCAGAAACACACGAGATCGGAGGTTTACTCGACCGAAACGGAGGTTTACCCGACCGAAACTGGCTCTCTAACTATTCCCTCACGGGGGAGATTTCTGAACGCACTCCTGATCAGAAATGTGTAATAATCGAGTTTTGATTCTGAGTGAAATTGCAGTTTTGTTTATGTTTTTTTTTCTTATTTTTGACGATCATTCACATGTCGAGGGTTAAGATGGAAAGTCTGATTATTTATTCGTCGATGACTAAATGCGTTGCGAGTGGAAAAAGAGTTTTATGAAATAATTGATACAAGTTAAGTCTGATCGATTGAAGAAGGAGAGCGTCTTTAGCGTCACATTGCGGTAAATCTCGAAAATTTCATGTTATATAAATTTTCAAAGATATTCACACTGAGTGTACATTATTGAAACTCGTCCATTATAATGAAAGTTTTTAAATGATAAACTTATTAAACTCTTTCCCTATTCCAATTCAATAAATAAAACGCGCGGACCGACCAATTAATATGGAATTCAAAATAAAAAGACAACTTATCATCCGCATATGCAAATAAAAATTGCATTACTCGCAGGAAAAAAATCAAATCTACGACCTTATTGATGTAAACCTTGCCAATGTTAGAATTCTAGTCGTTTTTGAAGGAACAAAGATATGGAAAAATATCTTTCGTAGCGCGACAATAATCCCAGATATTTCGATACTTGTATAATATAGTTTTTAACGAGAACAAAAGGAATTTTCAGTCGCGTTCATCTAAAATATCTAGCTTCATACGAATCTAAACTCTTCTATATCGATCGATACTATTATCACAATGTCGAGGATAAATAATATGTGTATGCAAGAAAAAAAAACGGCTAATCTCATGTTTACAGTTGTTATGATATTCAAGTTGTATGAAAATTGGTAAAAATGTCAAGAAGTTAAGATACAGGGTGCGTTCTTAAATGCAGTTGTCGAGCAGATCTGCTCAGATCTGCTCACATACGCGTTCTTTTATTAGTATTTTCCAGCGGTCTTTTATTACCAATGTTAGATTGGTAATGAAAAATTGGGGGACACTGCAGCAGCAACTTTTTCTAGATACATCTTGCATGTATCTGGATGCAGCAGATATGAGCAGATCTGCTTGACAACTGCGTTTAAGAACGCACCCACAATGGTAGGCTCATCGGTCGAATGAAAAACCATCCGAAATGATTATTTTTTGCTCAAGCATGAAAATTGCAATCGAATTATTATGAACACGTTCATCTTAATTATTCTTTCACGATTATAATCTTTCAGTGAAAAAGTATTCATCATCTTGATAAACAAAAACGTATCCCTCATCTTATTCGGAAAATTTGCAAAAATTTGCATCGATCATATCAGCTATAAAAAAAATTTGCTAAGATATCTTTTCCTTTCTGATAATTGTTTTTTTTTCTCCACAGGCGCGTTGTGTATATAATTATCGTTTGATACGCGAAACAGACAATGGCTATAATTAATTTGTACAGTTCATAGATTATTATTAGCGATAGCACAGACGAAATAAATTTATATGTAACAGAACGAAGGGTAGAAAATAATGTTATAGGGAAAATAACATTACAATGAGAAAAAATGTATCCTTCATTTTTGTAAATTTATTAATTAAAATTTAAAAAATAAAAAAATTGTAATTGAATAACAATGGCATAATTGAATACGACGGAACATTCAATAAGTATAACGAGCAAAGTATGTGTAATCTGCATATATTTCTTTGCAGTTTAAATACAAAGTTGTTATATGAACACGAATGTTTTTTACTACCTCTCGTTTTCAGTTTTTTCCATCGAAAATGATACTTGAAAAATATCAAATATCTTGAGAATCATGAAAATACGTGATTTTTTTTCCTCTGCTGAATTCCATTCAGAATCGTATTTTCAAGAAATAACTTAGGATTTAATTCAAGGTAGAGTAGCCCACTGTGAAAGATTCAAAAAATCTTTTTTTTTACATTTTTCGCAAGAAACCCGGGTCCCGCGGATTACGAGACCCGCGCTCTAGCCACTTGGCCACTGCTCTCCCTTAACTAATAAGTAATTGTTAAAAATAACTAATTACTACGGTTTGGCGATCACCAGAAACTGTGAATCTCTCGAAGAAATGAAAAGAGCTTTGAGATAACTTTGAGGAAATGAAAGGATTGTTCTATGCACCAGACATAGCTGATTAATGTAAGTATAATTTTTTAATACAAAATCCGTTGTCAAAACTTTAAATGCGTTTCTCTCGAAACTACGTTTTCGAATTTTCGGGGAAGCACTGACTAAAAACTATCCAACCGATATGGCTAAAAATTTTACCCGTTATTTTAGACAAACATCGCTAATTACCTAACTTTTAAAACATCCCTAGCGGAAGTTGCATCGGTCCAAGCAACGCCAAAGCAACCCGTTGCTTTTCAATTTTTAAAATCGGCAAAACAACGGTGAAAGCGACGTGAAATTCGGTGAAAATCACCTTTCACCGCTCCCAACTTGACCGACGGTGGTAAAAAAAAACGCTCGGGATGATTTTGGTGGCGTCGTTTACCAGTAAAGCACAGAGGAAAAATAGAAATTATCATCGAATGTTACGATCGGACAAATATACACACACAAACACATATATATATATATATATATATATATATATATATATATATGCGAATCTCGTCCTCTCGTTTCTCCCGCGTCCGTGTTTATAGACCGCGCGCGATGAACTCGCGATACCAACCCGGTAAATTCAAATTCGTTATATGATGATAATCCGCGGCAATGCATTTTTCCATAGGATAAGATATACATTAAGAATTATTATGTGTACATGTAGTTGTATAAGATTTTATTTTTCAGATATTATTTCTAAGACGTTTTTGTAAACATCTGTTGTCTCGTCTTGTTCTTTTGCCCTCTTAAAACTTTCTCTCGAGATCCCTTTTTTTTGTAAACTCTTCGGAAAATTTATTGCACTTCAAATGCGTCGCACTTTAGCGACGAACAACTGCAGACCACATGTGCAGTCATAAAAGTAAAACTATAAAAAAACCCCATTGTATCTTGTTTTTCAAGAGCGTACGTGATTTTTCTTTAACTTCTCAGACTACAACCTTTTTCTTCTCTATGTAATATAAATTTTAAACCCGCGTTTACGAGCAAAACTTGAGGGCACGGCGTGTCCAGCGAAGAACCAGCATGGGCTGGTTCTCCTGAAAAAACGCGCGGAAATATCGGACCCCTTCTTCAGAGCATAAGTGAAACCGCGCGTACAGTTCTGGAATTTTAGAGAAGAAAAAGAAGAAGACAGAGACACAGGACTAGACCTAAGGGAAAGAAAGAAAGAGAGAGAGAGAGAGAGAGAGAGAGGACCACCAAGGTTCCGTGTGTATGGGCTGCGTCATCCCCTGCGAGGGAGGAATTGTAACCGTGCGAATGCGAGTGTGTGTGTGAGTAGATGGGAAAGCATGAGTGGTAGGGAGAAAGCGCATACTCCCACCCTCGAGCCCTTCAGGCCCGAGGGAACTTAGAAAATAAGAAGATAGACAGAATGTTCCTGGCTGCCAAACTGTTCGGTCGCATTTGAGCTAAGGAGTATTCTTAAACGCGAAAACTTGCAAAACTTAACCAACATTTTGTTATAAACTGTTTGTTAATATCTCGTATCTAACGTTCGATTCATTAAAGTTCATTTTCTTGATTGTTTTTAGTCTACATCTGTGTTTACTTTATTTAAATTCTTCGCGCCATCGTGCTATTTTAATAGCAACTCCAGCGACGAATCCCATTCCTTGGATTGGTTTGCAAAGGTCAATAAACAACGATCTAAGCAGCCTTGCGCTCTTGGGTCGTAACAAAACTGGTGACAGCGGCGGGATTCGCTGAGATTTGGCGCCTTAAAATTTGATTTACTTTGACTTTGATAAACCTTGACTTAGTTTTTGCAGTAAAATTTAGAAATTCAAATATAAAAAAAGAGATATATTATTTTCTACTCGTTTGATTTTTTTGTGACAAAAACATTGATCGGACCGGTGTGTTTACGGTGTAAAAGAAAAAAAAACTCAATTAAAATTCACGCGATTCTTTTCCGGTTAAAAATCCGCGAAATAAACAATAATCGCTGTGAAAATTCGTGATTGTGATTTATAAAAAATCGTGACTGTGACTCTCCGAGTATTTACGTGCGCTGCGATAAAATGAAACCTTTGTGTGTCACTGTGTTGAACACTAAGTGCCTCGACAACTCCTACGTCACGACATCGCAGAAGGACGACTCGAAGACGACGGCAACCTGACGAGGGAAACTTTCCATCTCGCTTTCGAGGGTATAATCTTGTCTCCCTACCGACCCGAACGACAGTGCGAACGTCGTTTGTCTTGTGAAACGACGGTTCTCGACGGTCCGGAGCGTCGGAAACCGTCCAGAACCGTCGTTTCACAAGACGAACGACTGTCGTTTACTGTCGTTCGTCCTGGTAGGGCTTTGCCGGATCTCAGCAGGGTGGACAGAGTAGCTCGGTTGAACCGTGTAAGGTGAGATCACCGATAGGAAAGCCGAGATATCGACGGTCATCGCCACGACCGACGAGGGGATCCGCAACGCATCGTCCGAAGGAGGACCTTGGAACGAACGCGAGGCTTGAGGTACATCGAAAGGGGGACGACCGACGACGCGGAAGCAGCGACCGTCAGGAGGAACATTCGAGTGTTTCTTTTTGACTGTGATTTTTTTAAGTGATTGTGACAAAGACCCTGTTAGTGGACAAATTAAATTTTGCTTTTTCCTTTTTTTTATATATATAGAATTTTTCAGCTTAAACGTCGACAGTAGCCATCAAAAGGTCGTGAGTACTTGAATCCATTATATATATATATATACTAGGGGTTTGTGTGGCTCGGGCGCTACGCGCCCTCGCATCGTAAAGGTTCGCGTCTAACCCAAACCCCGACCCCCCGCCCGCCAGCGTCCCCAACCCCGTCCCCACCATCCCACGCCTCCCCCCTCCACACCCGGCAACCAACCGCTGAATTTGGCCATCCATGGCCAACTTCAGCGCGCTCGATTCTCGATTCCATGGCCAACTTCATCCCGCTTGATTCTCGATGCCATGGCCAACCTCACCATGCTCGATTCTCGAATCCATGGCCAACTTCACCGCGCTCGATTCTCGATTCCATGGCCAACTTTACCCCGCTCGATTCTCGTTTCCATGGCTAACTTCACCCTGCTTAGTCTGTGGCCAACTTCAGGCCGTCTCGATTCTTGTACACGGCAGCGGCGGCGGCGGTGAAATTTTTATATAATATAGAGATATATATATATACTAGGGTCCGTGCGGTTCGGGCGCTACGCGCCCTCGCGTCGTAGAGGTTCAATTCTAACCCAAACCTCAACTCCCGCCCACCGCGTTTCCCCACCCCCACGCTCCCCCGTCCCATCCCCGCCGCCCCAACCCTCTGCTCGATTCTCGATTCCATGGCCAACTTCACCTCGCTCTATTTTCGATTCCATAGCCAACTTCACCCCGCTCGATTCTCGATTCCATGGCCAACTTCACCCCGGTCGATTCTCGAATCCATGGCCAACTTCGCCCTCGCATCGTAAAGGTTCGCGTCTAACCCAAACCCCGACCCCCCGCCCGCCAGCTTCCCCAACCCCCTCCCCACCATCCCACGCCTCGCCCCTCCACACCCGGCAACCAACCGCTGAATTTGGCCATCCATGGCAGACTTCAGCGCGCTCGATTCTCGATTCCATGGCCAACTTCATCCCGCTTGATTCTCGATGCCATGGCCAACCTCACCATGCTCGATTCTCGAATCCATGGCCAACTTCACCGCGCTCGATTCTCGATTCCATGGCCAACTTTACCCCGCTCGATTCTCGTTTCCATGGCTAACTTCACCCTGCTTAGTCTGTGGCCAACTACAGGCCGTCTCGATTCTTGTACACGGCAGCGGCGGCGGCGGCGAAATATTTATATAATATAGAGAGATATACTAGGGTCCGTGCGGCTCGGGCGCTACGCGCCCTCGCGTCGTAGAGGTTCAATTCTAACCCAAACCTCAACTCCCGCCCACCGCCTTTCCCCACCCCCACGCTCCCCCGTCCCATCCCCGCCGCCCCAACCCTCTGCTCGATTCTCGATTCCATGGCCAACTTCACCTCGCTCTATTTTCGATTCCATGGCCAACTTGACCCCGCCCCACCCACCCAACCATCCGCTGAATTTGGCCATCCATGGCCAACTTGACCCCGCTCGATTCTCGATTCCATGGCCAACTTCACCCTGCTTAGTCTGTGGCCAACTTCAGGCCGTCTCGATTCTTGTACACGGCAGCGGCGGCGGCGAAATTTTTATATAATATAGAGAGATATATAAATATTCTTTTGCGCAGATAAATGAATTTGTACACTGTACCGCCACAGGCTTTTTGAGTCTTAGTTTTACCTGTGGACATCGGGCGAATGCCGGTACAGTAATAGGATTGAGCGAGGTCCAAGACGAATTTTTAAACTCAAATCCCTTCTCAACGCGATAACAATATCAGTTTTTCTTTTTGCATGAAATTTATAAAGATTCGTACTTTGCGCAAAATAGATAAATCATTCGTAACCCGTGAGCGTAAATCGTAGTAGTAGCACGCGAAAATGCCACGTGGGAGAACGGCTACTGTCGTACGGCGGGGTCGTTCGCTGCGAGAGCGGGGGGAGTCGCCTGCCGATGCAAGCCAACCAGGTACCAGTAATACCGAATTAAATGTCCCGTTCGAAGCTAATAATAGCAGCAGTGGCGTGAGTAGTGGGGTACGTTCCCCAAATCTATTCGAACGGGTAGAAACGCGTTCGACCGCTGGCTCATCGGGGGGTGACGAACTCTCGACTGTCAGCAAGGGGGCGAGCCCGGGATTTAAATTGGCATCGTCGATCATCCCGGAATATGATGGCGAGAATATGCCGGTCTCAATGTTTATCGAACATTGTAGAATCGCTGCCAAGGCCATTGAACCGCATGAAATTAAATATTTAATACTTCTAATTCGGACCAGGGTGACGAAGGGCGCTTGCAAACATATTTGGGGTAAATCTTTTGATACCCTCGAGGCGCTTTTTATTCAGCTCCAAGAATTAGCCCCTTCGAACGATTCAAGCCAACTATTTCAAGATTTGACCACCATAAAACGAAAACCGGAAGCGAAAATCGCAGATTATGGCTCGCGCATCTTCGACATCCTGGCCGAGATAAAAGTATGCTTGCAGCGTGAGCATCCAGGAGAAACGGGGAATACTATGATAGCAGGCATGAAACAGACCGCAGTTAAACATTTCATGAGGGGACTTGATAAATCAACCCTCTCTTTCCTTGCTGGAAAAGAGCCCAAAGACTTAGATCACGCGATTGACTTAGCGGCTAGAGCCGATGTAGAAGAAAAATGTTGGGAAGCCGTCCACGGCAATATTAATAATTCTCATTCTCCTGGATTCTCTCCCTGCAACAAAGAAAGATCACTACCAAAGGGACGGGTAGCGCACCTGCAAAGCGACTCGGTGGCTACATCGCGCGGGCGATCAAATGATGCGAAACAATGTTATTATTGTAAAGGCTTCGGCCATATAAAATGCGATTGTCCCCAATTGGATAAAAAATCGAAGGCAAAATCCTCTAACGGCGGAAAAATGCATTGCAATTATTGTATTCGCGAGAATCACGAAGAAAGGGTTTGCTTCTTGAAAAGAAAGCACGAAAACGAGCGAAATTTCGTCGCATCAAAAAATCCACGAGTTAACATTAAAGGGGAAGATTTAAACTCCGAGAAGAATCGTCGCGCCGACGCGGCAACGGTTCAGACTTATACAAAACGTCGCGAATCCGATACATCCTCCACCTCCGCTCAAGCACCGGCTCCAGACTCGCAATAATTTACGTAAACGATATCATGTTTCGTGGTGGTAAGGCGGAATTATTAGTGGACACCGGAAGTGACTTAAACCTTATTAAAGAGACCTCGGCAGACTCACGAGCGTGGATAGATCGAGAAAATTTATACAACATAACTGGGATAGGTTCAGGAATGTACAAAACGCAAGGGGAAATTAAAGTTTTCATAAAAGGAATAGAAGCTTATTTTCACATAGTACCAAAATCATTTCCTATCAAACAACAGGGCATTCTCGGAATGCAATTTTTGAAAGAAAAAAAAAGCCATACTCAACTTTGCAAATGGTCAATTAATATTTCACGATGATTGCTTACCCCTTCTCGAATATCACAAGGTTTATTTACCGGCTCGAACTAAGACACTCGTGCAAATTCCGGTTCGCAACTCTTGTACAAAACACGGTTATCTATCCAGGATTCCAGCAGGACCAGGAATATTTATAGGAGAATCGTTAGTTGCCCAAACGGGTCGTTTCGCGAAAACCTTTGCAATCAACTCAAACGCGTACGCTGTAAGTCTCACACTAGCACCAGTCGAGCTCGAAGCGTGCCACGTGGTTCCCCCACGTGCGCGGGCCTTGACGGCCCCCCACTCTTCGAGTGAGGCACAGAAAACGACAGCTAAACGCTTGAGCAGACTACTCGAGAGCCTCAATTTAAAGGGCCTGAGCGAAGAGGAGAAAGAGAGCTTGCTCCCCCTCTTCGCCGACTACTCGTCACAATTTCACCTACCTGGCGACGCGCTCGGGGCAACGACTGTATTGTCACACAAAATTATCACGACAGAGAATCCAATAAACAATAAACAATACCGTTACCCACCTATTCACAAGGAGGAGATTCGCAGACAGGTCGATGATCTAATTTCCAAGGGATTAGTGCAAGCATCCGAATCCCCATACAATTCTCCCCTTTGGGTCGTTCCTAAAAAACCTGATTCGGCAGGAAAGAAACGATGGAGGTTAGTTATTGATTATCGTCAATTAAACGAAAAAACGGTCGGTGACGCGTACCCCCTCCCGAACATTACCGATATCCTCGACCAATTGGGAGGATCAAAATACTTCTCGATCCTTGACCTCGCGTTCAGAATATCGGACCCTACCGCCGGAATGGTATTCGCCGGAAAATCACTAGACTTCGATATCTCGAAACTGGCTTACTGGCATGACCCACAGGGGTCATTGCAAACATATTCTGGACTGCGAGAGATTGAATAGATGATGTGAACCCTTACTTTAGAAGACGAATTAAAGGCCAAGAGCCCTTGAAGAGAGTGGTACAACCCCTCAACAGATGGCGAGGTTAACCTGCCAAACTAGGCTAAGAAAAATAATCCGGAGCTCTTTGATAAATGTACGTTATGCACTTTGAGTGACTTTGAGGTTATCGCGCGCACTGTACGCAACAATTAATCGTGAAATCAAGTAATTAATCAATGAATCACGAAATAAGTAATAATTAATTGCGCGACGATTAATATTAACTCGCACGAAGTCTACATTGTTATTATAAAGTACGCGAAAACGAGTTTAATAATGTTTATTTATAATTATCGATGAAATGTCATATTCGCCGCTGCACCGCTGTGTTTCTGTGTTCTTTCAATTGATATCAAATTGTTATTGTAAATATTAAATTGTTGAAAATAACAAAATTGTTTTCTTACAATTGTCAATGAAATAAAACTAGCCGCTGCATGTACCACTGTGTTTATTTATGTATTCTGTACATTTATTCGCTTCTTTATGTAATATATTTACATATTTATAATTAATACAAACAATCTTGATTGAAAATGTTTAAAAAAAAAAACACCTTTTCGTAATACGTTGCAAAATCCAGGAGCATGGACAATATCTCGAATATTTTATTTCCCGATCAGTCTTTCACGTGTCCGGTCGTACAGAGGTAACCACCGTCTTCGAAGTTTCCTGCATACTCTGCAAAAAAAAAAGGGCGTTTAACATGGATATTGTAAAAGAATGATCATTTAAGTCAATATTTTTTCATCGTACAGGGCAATTTGCATTATTTCTACCTCAATAATCAGACATGAAGTGACATACAATTAAAAAGTTTAAAGTATGAATGTTAAACATTTACCAATAACATATTTGAGATTCCTAGTCCTCGCAGTGCGATGAAGCCGCCGTCTCGGATATTGTCGTCTACAGAACCCATTCGGATCGTCTTCATCGGGACCTTTGAACGTTCCTCGGTGCAGCATCACGCGCCTGCAGTCATCATTTTCACACTGCCTTACAGGCATTGTGTAAACGCGAGATTTTGAAACGAATTTTTTTTTTCTCAATTTCCTCAACGTACCGCAGAAAGCGCCGAAGATATCCTGAGCGGGTTCTGTAGACGACGGCTTCATCGCACAGCGAGGACCAGGAATCTGTAATTCATTTTTGGTAAATGTTTAATATTCATACTTTAAACTTTTTAATTGTAGATCGCTTCATATTTGATTATTAAGGTAGAAAAATAATGCAAATTGCCGTGTACGATGGAAAAAAATATTCGCTATAAAGATAATTCTTTTACAATATCAACGTTTTTTCAGAGTACGCAGGAAACCTCGGAGATAGTGGTCACTCGGTGTGACCGGGCACGTGGAAAACTGATTTCAGTGTGCCGTTGACGAGATTTGGCTTTCTCGCTGATCTGACAAATATCTCAGGATATCCTCGGCACTTTGCGCGGTATGTTGAGAAAGTTGAGGAAAAAAAATCGTTTCAAAATCTAGCGTTTACCCAATGCGCCTGCAAGGCAGTATGAAAATGATTACTGTAAACGCGTGATGATGCCGCGCCGAGGAACGTTCAAAGGTCCCGATGAAGACGCTCTGCAGGGGTTCTGTATACTGCGATATCCGCGACGGCGGCTTCATCACACTGCGAGGACGAAGAATCTCAAATACGTTCTCGGTGAATGTTCAATATTCATATTTCAAGCTTTTTAATTGTTTGTCACTTCATGCATGATTATTGAGGTCACAACAATGCAAATTGCTCTGTGCGAAGAAAGAATATTCCCCAATATGAAAATTCCTTTACAATATCCATGTTTAACGCCTTCTTTTTTTTCAGAGTATGCAGGAAACCTCGAAGACGGTAGTGACTCGGTATGATCGGACACGTGAAATACCACCGATCGGGACATAAAATATTCGAGATCTTCTCCATGTTCGATGAAAACTTGTCGTTCAAGATTTTCAGTGTGCCGTTAACGAGATTTGGCTTTCTCGCTGATCTGACGATTGTATTGTCGAGCTCCTTCTTACTGGCGTCCTGGAGAGGACGGTAATCCGTCGTTGGCGTCAGTGTCTGCACACCGACGTACTTTATATAGGTCAATGTCCCGATCTCGAATTGCATGTGGGCGGAACAATTTCTCAGGATATCTTCGGCGCTTTCTGCGGTACGTTGAGGAAATTGAGAAAAAAAAAATTCGTTTCAAAATCTCGCGTTTACACAATGCCTGTAAGGCAGTGTGAAAATGATGACTGCAGGCGCGTGATGCTGCACCGAGGAACGTTCAAAGGTCCCGATGAAGACGATCCGAATGGGTTCTGTAGACGACGATATCCGAGACGGCGGCTTCATCGCACTGCGAGGACTAGGAATCTCAAATATGTTATTGGTAAATGTTTAATATTCATACTTTAAACTTTTTAATTGTATGTCACTTCATGTCTGATTATTGAGGTAGAAATAATGCAAATTGCCCTGTACGATGGAAAAATATTGACTTAAATGATCATTCTTCTACAATATCCATGTTAAACGCCCTTTTTTTTTGCAGAGTATGCAGGAAACTTCGAAGACGGTGGTTACCTCTGTACGACCGGACACGTCAAAGACTGATCGGGAAATAAAATATTCGGGATATTGTCCATGTTCGAGGAAAACTTGTCGTTCAATATTTTCAATGTGCCGTTAACGTCCCGGAGAGGATGGTAATACGTCGGTGGGCTCAGTGTCTGCACGCCGACGTACTTAATTCCAGCTACTTATCACACACGTCACTTTCTGCATGTAAATACCTCTCATAATGTGTCGAATAGTTTCAAGTGGCGCTCGTCTCTGTGCCAGGACTCTTTGCTAAGATCAGAATACTATTGACATACTCGTTCGTCTACTGATTATTGAGCTGGCCTTGCTCATCTGGAATGGCACTATGAATATGAAATCGACTGACTGATGCAATTACGCTTCAAATATCTGAAGAACGAGCAGGAACGACGACGAATCGTATCTGAGACACTTGGACAGTGGTCTATTTACTGTTGAACTTGTTGATCATGTTCTGCTTGAGGCTTGCACCGATTGTTTATCATCGGTTAAATAATGTGTAATTAGTAGAATTTTTTGACGCACAGAGCGCCGTTTGAAACTTTTCAACACATGAGAGGTATTTACATGCAGAATGCAACGTGTGCGATAAGAAGCTGGAATTGAGATTATGAATTTATATTGCCATTCTAGATGAGTGCAGCCAGCCTAATAATCAGTAGACGAAGGAGTATGTACGTCGATAGTCTTCTCGCTTATTGCGCTTCTCTTTTCAACAATTTGTTACAATTGAGCGGAAACAATTTAACTCGACAGAGGGACAAACTTGCTCCAGGATTTTGCAACGTATTACGAAAAGGTGTATTTTTTTAAAAACATTTTCAATCAAGATTGTTTGTATTAATTATAAATATGTAAATATATTACATAAAGAAGCAAATAAATGTACAGAATACATAAATAAACACAGTGGTACATACAGCGGCTAGTTTTATTTCATTGACAATTGTAAGAAAACAATTTTGTTATTTTTAACAATTTAATATTTACAATAACAATTTGATATCAATTGAAAGAACACAGAAACACAGCGGTGCAGTGGCGAATATGACATTTCATCGATAATTATGAATAAACATTATTAAACTCGTTTTCGCGTACTTTATAATAACAATGTAGACTTCGAGCGAGTTAATATTAATCGTCGCGCAATTAATTATTACTTATTTCGTGATTCATTGATTAATTACTTGATTTCACGATTAATTGTTGCGTACAGTGCGCGCGATAACCTCAAAGTCACTCAAAGTGCATAACGTACATTTATCTTCTTCTTCTTCTTAATATCGTTGGGGCTGGCTCCGGTAGCGGCTCTAAAGCTGCCTTTCCATACGGCCATGTAACTGCTTGTACATAATTATCTGCAACAAAGTGGGAGAGAGCGACGCAGTCACAGAAAGTGGCTGTGGCGCTCTCACCCGTAGAGAGTACGAAGCGCGGTGAGGCGGGAGTGCCCCGCCGCTGGGAATATTTCGAACAGTACAAAAATTTGAAAGGATAAAAGAGTTGAAAGGAATAAAATGTACAGCAATGTACAAAAGCATTGTACAGAGAGAAACTCAAAAGAGAAGAGAGTGTAGATAGAAGCTAGATTGATAAATTAACAGAGTTGAGAAAGTGAATGATAGGTTTTATGATCCGTAGACTAGGTTTGGCAATTAGAGATTCGATGTTGTAAGGAGGAAAGATTTTTAAAGAAATGAGAGAGCGAACGAGGGTAGAACGGTGAGTGTCGAATCGAGGGCAAGCCCAGAACACATGATTAAGGTCCTCCGACTCGAAACCGCACGAGCAGGACGACGAAGTGGTGATGCTTTTTCTATGGAGGCTAGATTGAAGATTATAATGGTTTGCGCGCATTCTACGAAGGGTAACGATGGAATTCCGGTCCAAACGCTTCATTTCGAAAAACCAGGGTTTGGTGGAAGATAGATAAAAGTTGTCCATATAAAAAGTGCCTTTGTGTCTACCGTAGCGGCGAAGAAAAGAATCTGTAGATTTATCGCATTGTGAGCGACTTAACTGAAAGAAGTCCGAAGGAGGGAGAGAAGTTTTGAAGAATTGACCATTGGAGATGGCCGATTTTGCGAGAGAATCAGCCGCTTCATTGCCTGAGATTCCTAGGTGGCCTGGAATCCAAACTAAGTTGATGGATAGATTAAGTTCGGAGGCTTCAATGAGGGCCTTGTAAATTGCGATGGTGAAAGGAGAGCAATTTCTAGATGAAGAGATACTGAGAAGGGATTGAAGATTACTGAGCGAGTCTGTGAAAATATGGGAAGTTGGTAGTTTATTAAGTATTATGAGCCTAATAGTTTGAAGGATTGCTAGAGCTTCGGCTGAGAAGATGGATGCGTATGATAGAATTTTATATTGCAGTGCTAGAGAGAGGGAAGGACAATAAATAGCGAAGCCCACATATTTTTCAGGAGCAGTCTTTGATCCGTCGGTAAAAAAGTGTGACGAGTCATTCGAGGAGTTAAAAAGAGAGAGGAATTCGGAGTTGGGTTGAGTTGACGATTGAAGTAGGCGTCCAGTATTTGTATCAATGAAAGAGAGCGGACGAAAAAAGGAAGGAGCGATATCGTAGAATATCGGATAGGGTAGAGGGTCGATATATTTTTCCAGATGTAGAAACTTGCGGTAAGCTTTAACGAGAGGAAGCTGAAAGAGAAAGGAGTGAGGATTACGAGTTCTCATTGAGAGAATGAGGGGGCAATAGAGAAGAGTAGAGGGTGGTCAGAGTGGGAAAAAAATTTTAGAATGAATTTATCGCCGAGTAGCTGAATACGAGACCTAAGGAGAGGTTCGCCTGCTTCGGCTAAGACTATGTTGTTGGGAGTGGAATTACGATAACCGAGAGAAAGTCTTACGGCTTTACGTTGGATAATTTCTAGTTTTCCTAACAAAGGGTGGTCTCCGAGGGGAATAATCAGTGAGCCATATTCAATGGAACTGCGGATTAACGCCCTGTAGATCGTGAGAAGAGAAGAGGAGTCAGCACCCCACCAAGTGCTGCGCAGACATTTAATAATATTTAAAATATTTTTACATTTTGCAATGACGTTCAATAGATGGGGTTTCCAAGATAAACGAAAGTCAAGAGTGATCTCTAAGAATTTAGCCTCGAGGGAGCCAAGGACTTGGGTAGAATTTATTTGAACGGAGCGTGAGAGAGGGTCGAATGCTCTGCGAGAAAAGATGATTAGTTTAGATTTGGAGGGTTCAATGGAGAGGCCTCTAGAGTGTAAATAAGATGCAACGTGATCTAAGCTGGATTGGATAGAAGAGAGGCAATCTGAGAGTTTGTCGGCCCTGGAAAAAATTGCAACGTCATCTGCAAATTGTAGACAACGGCTGCTTGAGTGAAGGTGAAGATCTAGTTCGTTAGTGTAAAGAATATAGAGAAGAGGACTGAGGATGCATCCTTGTGGAACACCTTTGTAAGCGTAGAAAGGGCCGTGGAGTTGACCTGCAATTTTAAAAGAGATTGAGCGAAAAGAGACGAGATTATAGATGAATTTACAGAAAGACCAAGGGAGGTTGCAGTCTCTGAGATAATTTATTAAGATACCAGGGTCGACATTGTCAAAGGCGTTTGAAATGTCAAGGAAGATGCATGCTGTAAATTGGTGTTCAGTAAAACCATTTCGGTCGTGAGGATGGAAAGGTTATCGGTACAGGATCTTGCTTTGCGAAAGCCGTATTGAGATGAAGAGATAAGTGAGTTGCTCTCCAGCCATTGAATTAGTCGAGATTGGATGAGCCTCTCCATGAGTTTGAGAAGACAAGACGCTAGAGAAATTGGACGATATTTGCCCGGTGAGGATTTAGGAATGAAAAAGATCAGAAACTCGCGCCAAGGGTCGGGAAAGAGACCCTCGCGCAGAAAGCTGTTAAAAGTGTGTAGAATGAGTTTGAGAATAGAGTCAGATAAATTGGAGATGATAGAGAAATCTATTTTATCGGCACTAGGCGCTGATTTACAATTGCTTTTGTGAATAGCAGAGTGTAGTTCTTCCAAGTGAAAAGGCGAGCCTAGAAGTGGGTTTTCTGAAAATGAGGTTGGAGAAGGGAAGCTGGGGAGAAAGCAAGAGGATGGGCAGATGTTAGGGATAAGGTTAGTCATTTTTTCATGTAAATCGGAGTTGTTGGGTAGACAGGCAGGATCAGGATGAGCCAGATTCCTGTTACGAAAGCATTTAATCTTTGTCCAAACTTTGTTGGATGGAACTCGGAAGTCGATCGAGTTGGTGAAATCAATCCACGAATCTTTTTTTGCTTTTTTGAACGTTTTTTTTGCAATGGCGTCCAATTTCTTTGCCTGAATGAGGTTTTCTAGATTTCCGAGCCGCCTAAAGGCAGCCCAGGCTTGTTTACGAGCTATGTTCGCGGTGTCGCAAGCCGAGTTCCACCATACAGCGGGACGGGATTTGAAAGATCTAGGGCTAGTGTTAGTAGGAGGACAAGATTTAGTGATTGATACTTTGATTGCTTCTACTATGTTATCATATTGGACGAGAGGAGAAGCGTCCGGTAAGGAACAAGACATAGAGGTGAGGGATTTTTTGAACTGCGTCCAATCGATTTTCTTAAGAAAATAACGATGAGAAGTGAAAGAAATAGTTGAAGGAGAAATACCGATAGAGATGGTGATAGGAAAGTGGTCACTAAGAAGAGAGTCGGGTTCAACTTGCCATGTGCAAAAGGGTAAAAGATGTGGCGAGACCAGAGTGAGGTCAATAGCAGATGGGGAGATATTTTGGTTGGGAGGATTGTAGGTAGCGGATCCGTCGTTGAGGCAAGAAAGATTAAAGTCTGGAAGAACATCGGAGAGAGAAGAGACGGAGGTGTTGTCTGATAGACAGCCCCAGGAGGTATGGTGACAGTTGAAATCACCTGCGATAAGAACATTTGTTGAGGTCAGAGAATTGAAAAAACGGCGCCAGGTGAAGGGGCGGATAGTAATGGAGGGAGCTTTGTAGAGAGCTACAATAGTTAAAGGACCCAGAGAGGTGGGGATTGAGATAGTAAGAGATTCAATAGACTTCGGGTCGTGAAAAGTGGAAGAAATATGATTGAAAGGAATGTCGTTTCTGAGGCAAATGGCGAGGCCACCGCCGTTTTTATTGCTATTATTACGTCTAACTCTGTTTTTGACAATAATATGATAGCCGTTTAATTTTGGAAGTGATGAGGAGGAAAGCAGCGTTTCGCATAGGATGATGACATCATACCCAGTGAACACGTTATGTTGCCGCAATGTAACATGGAAGTTGCATGTAATGTTACAATGTTATCCCTATGTAACGTTGCTGTTATATAACATGCAAGTAACAATGTTATGTAACATTTGTTACATGTAGGTTACATAACTGCAATATAACTTTGTTACATTACAGCAATGTAACATATGTTATATTGCGGCAATATAAATTTGTTACATTACAGTAACGTAGCAAATGTTATATTGCGGCAATATAACATGGAAGTTACATGTAATGTTACAATGTTATTCCTATGTAACGTTGCTGTTATATAACGTGCAAGTAACCTGTTATGTAACATTTGTTACGTGTAGGTTACATCACTGCTATATAACCTTGTTACATTACAGTAATGTAACATATGTTCTATTGCGGCAATATACCATAGAAGTTACACACTGTAAACATTTTTACTACGAGGGGTCAGGGGTCGCGAAATTAAGTTATGAGGGATGACGTAAGTTATGAGGGGTCAGGTATTTTGGAATAAAGTTTTGAGAGTTCACATGACACTAGGGGTCAGAGGCCCCCAAATTAAGTTATGAGAGGTCACTTAACTTATGAGAGGTCACAGCTCTTTCAAACATGTTTTGAGGGCTTACATAATTTATGAGAGGTTAGAAGCTCTGAAATTAAGTTATGAAGGGTAACGTAAGTTATGAGGGTTCAGGTATTCTGGAATAAAGTTTACATAACTTATGAGGGGTCAGGCGATTGGAATTCGCAAATAAAAAAACGAACTTTCATGGTTTATTGCTCATTCAAATGCATATACTATTATTATTATTATTATTATTATTATTTTACTACCATTATTATACTACTATTATTTGTTCGGCACTCCAGCATTCATATATTATACAAGTAGAGAGAATTCATAAGTAGTCGGTAGCGTAATCGGTAGCGTTTTAGGTAGATAGGTAGGATGGTAGGTAGGGTCGAGGGTTCGATTCCCAGTCTCTGAGAAAAGTTAGATCAGACAATTCGTGCAGATTTTTTTTTCTATGAATCTCTTTCGGGCCGGTAAACTATGCATATTAAATTATTTTGCGAGAGCTATATATTTTTTATAACATGTTTAACAACAATTAATTCTATTTACAGTAACGTAACACAATTACATAACTGTTACGTAACTGTTACATAACTGTTACATAACTGTTACATAACTGTTACATAACTGTTACATTACTTACATAACTGTTACATAACTGTTACATAACTGTTACATAACTGTTACATAACTGTTACATAACTGTTACGTAACTGTTACATAACGTTACATAACTGTTATGTAACAATGTTACATTGCTGAGTAGGAAATTGTAACTTACATGTAACTTACATGTAACGTCCATGTAATGTTACATGTTACAAACGGTAACATTGCCGTTACATTGCTGCAACATTACTGTGTCCACTGGGTAATCTTTGGCAATATTCAATAAAAGACCTGTTTTACTGTGGAACCCGCGGCAGTTCCACTGAAGTATTTTTAATTTTCTATTGAACACGACGTTGGTGGGATTGAGCAATAGCTAGAAGAGAGTTGAGAGCTGTCGTAATTGGGGTGACCTGTTCGGCGAGACCGAGTGAAGATAGAATCGGCAGAATCTGTTGAGTGATGAGCTGGATGAGAGAGGGAACCAACAGATGAACGTTGGGATTTTGGGGCCGGTTTTGGTTTTCAGCAGCGTCCGGTGGCTGCGTGTGAATAGGAGGGTGATGCGAGCTTTGGGAGAGGGCAAAGCCGTCTGGAACGAACGAAGGTGAGTGGCCGTGAGGCGTAAGAAGGATGTTTGAGTGTGCAATGCGTGTCGATTCACCTGTGTTAGTGAAGGCCGGATGGGCTCTGAGATTTTTGCGAGAAGCGCGCTGTTGTGATGTGTGTGTATGGGTGTTTTGAAAAAGTTGCTGGTGTTGGTGTTGCTGTGGATGTTGTTGTTGTTGTTGTTGTTGTTGTTGATGTTGTCGTTGTTGTTGGTGCGCTTGCGGAAGTTGATGCTGTTGAAGGATTGGTGCCGGAAGTGGAGAGACCGGTTTGATACGGTGTGCGGCCGAAGAGCCGTGAAGTGCCGGATAATAGGCGTTTGTGCGAGAGGGTGGGGTTGGTACAGAAGTTGCGGAGTTGGTGATGAGGAGTCGTGCCTCGAGGTGGGAGATATTTCTCTCTGCTGCCGTGTCACGGACGACCTTTTCGTGAAGGAACGCCGGGCAGGTTCTACTCGTTGGGAGGTGAGAACCTTTACAATTCGCACAGCATGGTGCACCGTCTTTGTTCGGGCAGATTTCGTCCTCTGTGTGTTTTTTCCCCCCGCAACGAATGCATTTGGGGCGGCTCTTACATTGGCTGGAGACGTGATGAAAAATGAAGCATGAAAAGCACATTTTTACCGGGCTGTGCCCAGGATCGACCGGATGTCGCACTTGGAAAAGAGAGACGTGGTCAGGGCGGAGGCGACCCTCGAATTTCAGATATACCGATTGAGTGGGGATGAGCTTAGTCTCTGTGCCGATAGTCGCTTTGCGATTTTGTCGACGAGCAGAGAGGATGGGAGCTGGAGAATCAGCGTTGTCAATAAGCTCTTCGATAGTGACGTCCAGAGGGACTCCTCTTATGAGCCCCTTGCAGGTGATGAAGGACTCAGGGATAAAGGCAACGAGCTGCTTGGCGATAAGAGAAGAGAGAGAGAGACAGTCGTTAGCGATTTGCGCGTTTGCGAGCACTGCGGAGCATTGGTGTTTGCCGGAGCTAAACACGTCAATGACCTGGCCTTTGTTGAAGTTGTTCAGTAAGATTTTTCCGACGTTAGTGGCATTCATGCGAGGTGTTTTCGCATCGAAAACTTTCGGTTGTATGAGCACAACGAATGGACCGGAACTGCTCGCAGGGTAGCGATTACGGAGAAGACGTTCCGGAGCACTGCTCTGCGAGGGTGGCTTTTTGTTTTGGTTGATGCCGGTGGTAGTCACTGAAGAATGCTCAATCGCGTTTTTCTTTAAAGCAGAACCGACTTCCTCCTCCTCGTCGTGGTCGCGCTTTCGAGACGGAGTCGGTGGCGGAGGAAACGTTTCGTTACGAAGATCGTCGATTTGTGAAGCGAAGTCCATGCTCTCGTCAGTTGCATCTGTGTAGTGTAAATCGTCCTGCGAGGATCGGGTGGAGGTGTTACCCTCGCCCCGAGCCTGTGAAGAATTAAAAGCCATGTCCCGCCGAGAGGCAGGGACAGGCGTGGTTAGAAGGAACCAAAAAAGAGAAAAAAAAAATTGAGGTTAGGAGAGTTAGAGGCGTTGAAAAGAACTTAAATACGCGCCAGATCTGCAGCAAAATAGAATTAACGAGTGACGAATCCCGCAGAGCGAGGTTCAACTCCCAATTCACAATTCACCACAAATATAACCCGAAATTCATGAAAAAAGAAACTCCAACGGAAGTGAGCGACTGTACACATTCGTGGCTAGACCGCGAATCCGTACATTTATCAAAGAGCTCCGGATTATTTTTCTTAGCCTAGTTTGGCAGGTTAACCTCGCCATCTGTTGAGGGGTTGTACCACTCCCTTCAAGGGCTCTTGGCCTTTAATTCGTCTTCTAAAGTAAGGGTTCACATCATCTATTCAATCTCTCGCAGTCCAGAATATGTTTGCAATGACCCCTGTGGGTCATGCCAGTAAGCCAGTTTCGAGATATCGAAGTCTAGTGATTTTCCGGCGAATACCATTCCGGCGAATATCGTCCCGGCGAATATCGGACCCTACCGACTGCAGTCCGACACTCCGACCGGAAATTGTTGATGTGAGTGGCACAGGCCTTCAAAGAGGGCGAGCCATACTAGGCTTAAAAAAAAAAAAGTACTCAACTGCGATTTTTTCCCCATAAATAATAGCTCCCAAGTGACTTGAAATTTGACATAGATATAATTCAAATGTTCGACCATCTACAGCATAAATTTCAAAATTTTCTCATTAGATATGATGTGCTTCTGTTTAGAAACGATTGTTTAACCGTTAATCAGACGGTAACAACGATCCTGTACCGGCATTTCCTAGCGCAGCGAGGGGAAAGAGTTAATCAAGCTCACGTTGATCACGCGAACACAATTTTCACACACGCGTTTTGCTGATAAGAAAACCGACTTTTTAAATACTACGCTAAAAGATTCGTTTCTCTAATTACAATATTCGGACGCATTTTTCACTATATAAAAATTGTGCTGCGTCATTCACTAAACGAATCTTTGGGCGAAAAGCTATTTATCAACGACTGACATAAGCAAAAACTATAAAAATTTTCCACTTCTCTCGTTCAGTCGTGTCCAAAACATCGATTATCATTCCACATTATTTTCTATTGTCAACTGGAAAGAAATTCTTATCGCAAATTCTACTGAAATCTCAATTCAACGACTTTTTCAGTGTTTCGAAAAGTGTGCTTTGATTTAACGTTTTTCCATGGCACTCAAGATCCACGTTGATTCTCCCAAGGTCAAGTACACGAGCGAGCACATCGAGGCCGAGTATGATTATCAGACAACTCAAGTTTCTAAAAACGGGGCGAATGACCCAAAATTTACGGTAATAAAATAAAAAATGTTTGAAAGAATGATACAAAAATTTTCTCGATCAATCAGAAAACGATATTTAAAATTTCGATTATTTAAAACATAACGCAGGTGACGCCGTTGTCCAGAAAATTGTTAATTCGTACGCAGCTTAAAGTGCCGACATTGGGTGTCATGTTAGTTGGCTGGGGTGGCAATAACGGTTCAACTATAACTGCGGCGCTTCTTGCCAATAAAATGAAACTCTCCTGGGAGACAAAAGAAGGCACAAAAACTGCAAATTGGTAAGCAAAGGCACAAACTAAAACTTGCGAATATTCCTGTGGCACTTGCTTTTTTGATTTCCGAATCTCAGGTATGGATCTTTGACTCAAGCTTCGACAGTGAAGCTCGGTAGTTGCAACAATGATGATATTTACGTTCCCATGTCCTGGATGCTTCCTATGATGGAACCTGACAAGATCGAAGTCGACGGCTGGGACATTTCTGACATGAATCTCGGGGATGCCATGACGAGGGCAAAAGTCTTGGATGTCAATTTGCAGCATCAATTGAAGCCCTACATGGAGAGCATGAAACCCAGAAAGAGTCTCTATTATCCTGACTTTATTGCTGCTAATCAGGTTGATGAATTCTTCTATCGAATTGTTGAATTTCGTAATGACTGTTGCTATTGACCCAAACCCATCCTATTTTCTCCAATCCGTTTACACGGTACCGTGTACACACGGAACTTGCCAACTTTCTGTCGTTTTTTTGAGTTTGAAAAAAAGAAAAATTATGAACTTACTATTACTTTATGTTGTATCAATCCCAAAAAAACGACAAAGTCTACAACGGGGATATCTATTCTAGTAGCTAAATTCGATTTTTTTTTATCAGACCCAAAAAACGACAGAAACTTTGCAATGGGGATATCCATTCTAGTAACTAAATTCAATTTCTTTTTTTCTTATCAAACCCAAAACAACAACAGAATCTGCAACGGGGATATCCATTCTGGTTGCTAAATTCAATTTCTTTTTTTTTATACTAAAGGGATTTTACAATTAAATTCTTCTAAGAGACTTATTCTAATCAACGGGCATTTTTCCACGTTTCTCAACCGAAATTTGCAGCACGGAGATTTCCCATGTGCACGCACGGTACCGTGTGTAAACGGATTCGGGCGAATAGCCACTTCGTTTTTAAATACATTCAGCAAATGTGCACGATGCACATTAGGTTACAAACGTAATTCGCTTCTCAGCAAAAAAAATGATCACTTTCGGAAAAACATTGAGATATTCAGCTTTGTTACTATCAAATATTTCCCAGATCCATTTTCAAGTACGTTGCGCATAATCTCGAGGTTGGGTGAACATTTTTTAATAATAATTCATTTTTATTCAGAAAGAACGAGCGAATAACGTGATAATGGGAACGAAAAAGGAACAACTGGTTTGCCTGAGGAAGGACATAGTCGATTTCAAAAAATCGCGAAATTTGGATAGTGTGATAATATTATGGACCGCGAATACCGAAAGATTCGCAGATATAATACCAGGTGTAAACGACACAGCGGAGAATCTTTTAAAATCGATCAACGCTGATGAACCCGAGATAAGCCCGAGTACGATGTTTGCCGTTGCCGCGGCCTACGAGGGTGTAAGTTATTGTCATTAATCGAGATATATATTACCTCGAAACCGCGAGATAAAAACAGTATTTGATTTTTTATCGATTTTTGTAGTGCACGTACATCAATGGTTCGCCGCAAAATACGTTTGTACCTGGTGCCATAGAGTTGGCGAAAAAGTTGAAAACTTTTATCGGCGGTGATGACTTTAAATCGGGACAGACAAAGCTCAAATGCGTTCTCGTCGATTTCTTAGTATCAGCCGGTATAAAACCTGTCTCTATCGTCAGTTACAATCATCTGGGCAACAACGACGGTTACAATCTTTCAGCTCCTCGACAATTTCGTTCCAAAGAGGCGAGTAAATTCTAATTTCTTTCACATCACCCATAACATTGCTTCGACATTGTTTTTTCCGATGAAGGAAGCCTTGTTTTCGAGATCCATATGCCAGTACATTCAGAATAAATGAGGAAGATCCTCGGAGCCAGGGATGGGCACAATGTATTTAAAAAAACAAAAAACAACGAATGGTTTAGTATTTATCATTTTTTGTTGCTTCGAATGACGAATTAATTTTCCCTTGTTATTTATTACAATTTCAAATAACGAATTAATTTTCACTCATTATTTATTACAATTTTGAATGACGAATGAATTTTCACTCATAATTTATCCCAGAATCAAATGACGAATGGATTTTCATTCGTTATTTATTTCAGTTTTAAATGACGAATCGATTTTCATTAATTATTTATTCCAGCTTCAAATGACGAATGGACTTTCATTCGTTATTTGAGCCAAATAAGAATGAATTATTGTAAACACAGGAAACAAGCACAGGCACAGAAGTAAATAAACAGACGGAGACGGGCACACTGGAATGAAATTATGGTACATGATGAAATGATGGTACACACTGGATGAAATGATGATACATGATGAAAATACAAAATACATTTTCATTCCTTATTTATTTCGAACGAACGAGAATGAATATTTATTCGCTATTTAATCCAATTACGGATTAAATTTGTATTCATTTTCGACCCAATGCGAATCTCAAATCATTAGTACTTCTGAAATACTAATGATTTCTTATTAGTATTGGTATTATATAAGGAATTATATAAGGAATGACAATGTATTTTGTATTTTCGTCGTGTATTAAATACGTTTTCATTTCAGTGTGCCCGTCTCCGTCTGTTTATTTATTTCTGTGCCTGTGCTTGTGTCCTGTGTTTACAAGAATTCATTCGTATTTGGCTCAAATAATGAATGAAAATCCATTCGTCATTTGAAGCTAGAATAAATAATGAATGAAAATTCATTCGTCATTTAAAATTGTAATAAACAATGCGTGAAAATTAATTCGTTATTTAAACGCAAAGAAAATAACGAATGAAAAAACATTTTGTATTTTCGTGGTGTATTTAAATACTTTTTCATTCGAACGTGCCCATCCCTGCACGGAGCAAATTTATATTTTCCAACATTTTTCTAACTCCGATCCACGATTGCAGATTTCGAAGAGCAATGTTGTCGACGACATGGTGGCATCCAACAATATACTCTACAAAGATGGTGAAAAGCCGGATCACTGTGTCGTTATAAAATACGTGCCCTATGTGGGTGAGTTCCGATTACCCTATTTTCTCTTAATTCTAATTCGTTTCCTATACCGAGTTCTTTTATCACAGCTCTTTGTATTCCAATTTTTGAATTACGCCCGAGAACAAATTCATAGATCAAGTTGACAAAAAGTTTGTTTTTTCAATATTCAATTTAGGGGACAGCAAGCGCGCCATGGACGAATACACATCGGAAATAATGCTAGGTGGTCACAACACCATAGTCGTGCACAACACCTGCGAGGATTCATTACTCGCGAGTCCCCTTATCCTCGATCTCGTGATTCTCGCTGAACTCTGTTCGCGGATAACATTCAAAGATTGTGATACCGATGAATATGTTGGCTTTCAGAGTGTCCTGTCGATTCTCTCTTATCTGTGCAAAGCGCCATTAGTGCCAACCGGTGCACCAGTGATAAATGCATTGTCGAGACAGAGAATGGCAATCGAGAATATTCTGCGTGCTTGTCTCGCTCTGCCACCAGAGAATAATATGCTTCTTGAGCACAGGCTTAACAATCCTCGGGAATTCTAAGATTCTCGCGAATAATGCGACGAGGGATGATAATCGATGGACCAGAGACAGAGAGAAAATACATTTAATCGTTTTTTATTTCGAATGGTACAAATTTCAATGACCTTATCAATACGGATCGCGCGATTCGATCCCATTGGCCATTTATCGCGTTAAGGAGCTGCGACTATGCGATAAAGGCGATTGTCTCGGTCCATCTTTTTTCGGCGAATATACGTCGCCCTAGTAGTATTGCTGCGACATTAAACTTTTCGAAAAACTAATATTTTTGAAAAAAAAACTTTGCACGCTCGAAGATTATATGCTTCGCAAGAAAGTCATCGTAAGGGGTTATACCTAATCTGCTGGTAAAATAAATCGTTCTGAAGACTTCTTTGATAGAGAAACTGTAATAAACTGAAATTAATTTTGAGGTCATTTTAATGAAACTTTCTGGAAATATTCTTAACATATTATATTGAAATGGAATATTTCAAAGTAATTTTTTTTTACCTAACTGACTGGAATAACCCTTCAAAGATGATATAGTCAAATGTATCATAACCGTTTAAATTACCCATCGTTGCATCAGTTTTTCAGCGTTGGTAAATTGATAATGTACTTAAAATACAAATCATATTTATTTATAAGAGATGTATCCTTTCATAAAACAAGAGTTATCACGAAATCTCGAAGTGCGAGTTATTTCTGAACCTGCTATAGACGTGTTTTGTTTGGTTGTCGATGTGCATATTTCAGATCGTAGAAGAGAATAGGAAACAATTGCAAGCCATTCGATCGCGATCGTGTCAGATAAATTTATTTAGAGACGCGATCGTGTCAGATTCAAAAAGTTATAAAACATTTAAAGACAAGCGCGCGCTTGCGCGCGCGTTGACACTAGTTATGTAAAAAGAAAGTGGTCCTGTATGTAAAAATGTGAATTTTGGGTTTTTTTTTCGGGCCTTAGTTTTAGGCTATAGTCTCAACATTTTTGACGACTATTTTGGTTTTGTGAAACCGAAATATCCCAGGTAGCAATATGTTAACAAAAAGGCATCAAAAGGGCGACCAAAAAAAGTCTTGGATAACTTTTTAGTCGTCCATAAAGTTATAAAGAAGATAGCAAGAAGATAACAAATGTCCGCTTTTCTGTCAACTTATGCGTGTCCGAATGTTGACTATGAGCCAACTTATAACGGATACCAAATAGGGAACATAAAATAGTCAACCTTCAGTTACTTCAGTAGTTGCCGATACGATAACGTGAAGTTGTCTAATTGTCATTGCCGAAAGATGACATTTTAAAGGCAAGAAATCGTCCAGATATTATAGGCATGAAACGGATGCCTTTAAGATATCTAAAAAAAGTTAACAAATCGGCATCTTAAAAATGTCAGCTTAAAGATATCTTATTTACAGGTTATGTGGGACAGGCCAGCGACAATAAAGTGTGCTATCTGAAATATGGATACATAAAATAGTTCAATTGTTGACATATATCTAATGACAACAATTGAACAATTTTATGCGTCCATATTTCAGATAGCAGACTTTAAAAATAATATTTATTATTCCCATATCATTTTATGGTGGAAAAAGATATAATTTATTACAAAATTAAATGCAATAACAGATTTAAACATATAGCCAAATAGTGTCACTCGTCAGATGGCATTTAAAAACTAAAAAACAACAAGACGATAGATAATAATCCTTTCACTGTATCTCCTCCTGCGGCCGGCGTTTATTTGCAGCCGCCCTGGCGCATCTCATCCTGTCTCCTCCACGACGCGTATAACCTAAAAAAATGACGCGGTTATAACCCATGGCATTTCGGAGATTTTTCAAAATGTCTTGAATATCAACAAAAAGTTAATTATCACGATATATTGTGTATGAGAGAGTACACATATAAACACACTTACACTTTAATGATGCGTTGCACAATATATTATATTATTTTTCTTCTGTAAATGCAGTTGCACTCTTTATATGACGCTGGCGTCCCTTTGTCACTCGGCCGGCTCGGCGTCCCTTTTGACGTTTTCATAACTTCAGCAAGATTGCGAAAGATATCTTCTAGACAACTTTTCCACGCACGATTTCGGTGTCGATTATTGGATAACTTTTCGAGGTCTTTAAAACGACAACTATTCAATTCGCCAAAATGATGACATTTCGGTAACTATTTAACTTGCTATTTTGATAACATTAAAAAGTCATCTATTCGGTAACTAAAAATAGGCATCTATTCGATAAAGTGAGATGCGAACGTTTCGACAACTACTAGACTTCTTTAAAAAGTCAACTTTCAGATAACCCTATAATTGATAACAGTTGAAAGTCGTAATCTAGTTATCTTTAAGTCATGTCCGAAGGGTAACCTGAAAACGGCAACTTAAAGATACCGATTGGACATTAGTGCTACCTGGGATAGGCTGAAAATTGTGTTTTACCTCAAACAAAAAGTCAAAGCATTATTTTTTCGATAGAGGAACCATTACCTTGTTCGCGAATTGCAAATTTTTCTGCAGAATTCGATAAAAAATGTAGTAATCGCGAGTATTACTGTGATGAGTATTGTTCGAAAACAAAAATTCATAAAGTATGTACTTTAAATGGTTTCCGCATTCGAACTCTGGGGCAGGATCAGTGCAGCCAGATCGGGCGTAAAATCGACCCCCACTCTGCGGCTTTGCGCGGTGCCACACAATGATGGCCGCCCGTGTCTGTGAGCAAACGACGTTCGTGTCGCTTCGGGAGAGCCGAGCGCGGCCGAAGCGTCGACCCCTCGCGCGCTGTTGTTCTCCCACCCCATGGCGTCAGATATACGAACACACGTAGAAGTCGCACGTCCGTGTGCGACTACAATGTAAGCCGAAGCCGAAGCTGCCGAGGGCCCGGGCTCCGCGGAAAAACGCGGTGAGACTCGAGGCGTGACGTCACCCGGGATCACGAGCGGGTTTTTTAAAATGTAAATGATTTTTTCCCTCGGTGCTCTCCGTTATCAATGAAAACGGAAAAATTTATCGGGGAACATTATAAATTATTTTTCAGTTCATACGTCGATTGAAATGTAATAATAATAAATAATTAAAACATTTTTCGTCAAGAAATTATTTACGACTTATTTACAAGCGATCCTAAATAAACAATTTAAAATGGAATTCAAATGTAAACCTCTTTATGAATTAAATTATTTCGTTGAAATAATTTAAATTTAAATTTGAATTTAAATATTTTTACGAAAAGTATTCATTTGTGACAACAAATCAAACCGAACATTTAACAATATTTTATAAATTAATGTTATTCGATTTTTCAGCACTTAAATCCAGTGTCAGAAACATGCCAGCGACGAAAAATTATTAACACCCTATTATATAGTATTCGATTTTTTAAAATTTAATATAAACAGTAAATAGTACATGCAACATTTTTCATATTGCATATTGCACGTACATACCTCATGATTCAAACAATCTTGATGCACAAGAAAATAACAAGTAATTGTAAGCGTCGAAAGAGTGGTGTGGATAGTGTGCTCGCTCACACTCTTGAGGGTGCGGGTTCGATCCCATCGCCTGCAATTTTTTTTTTTTAACATACATTTTTGAATTTTTTTTTTTAAATATGGTGAACTGTTCATTTCCGGAACAACCACCATAGATGGAACATTTTTTTTAAAATTTAAATTTAAATTTCTCAACTCTTGATGAAAATAAATATTTTACTGTAGGTTAAAACGAAACAATACTATTCTAAAAATCTCAGGATCTTTTAAGATTAATAAAAGATATTATATTAAAAAAAATTAATGAAAAATGTAATGTTAATCGTGGATTTGCACGATTTGTAAAAATTCAGGAATTCATTTTAAAAAAAAATAAAAAAAACCTCTCGGGAAATTTCAGGATCTTTTAAGATCAGTGCAAGGTATTTTATTTAAAAAATTGAACCAAAAAAATATTCCGGAAAAAAATTTTGAAAAATGATGAATTAGGAGAATTTTAAATTTTCAAAAATCGAGAAAATCCTAGCTGGACATTAAATTTTTGGTTCAATTTTTTGAATAAAATACCTTGCACTGATCTTAAAAGATCCTGAAATTTCCCGAGAGGTTTTTTTAATTTTTTTAAAAAATGAATTCCTGAATTTTTACAAATGGTGCAAATCCACGATTAACATTACATTTTTCATTAATTTTTTTTAATATAATATCTTTTATTAATCTTAAAAGATCCTGAGATTTTTAGAATAGTATTGTTTCGTTTTAACCTACAGTAAAATATTTATTTTCATCAAGAGTTGAGAAATTTAAATTTAAATTTAAAAAAAAATGTTCCATCTATGGTGGTTGTTCCGGAAATGAACAGTTCACCATATTTAAAAAAAAAAATTCCAAAAATGTATGTTAAAAAAAAAAATTGCAGGCGATGGGATCGAACCCGCACCCTCAAGAGTGTGAGCGAGCACACTATCCACGCCGCTCTTTCGACGCTTACAATTACTTGCTATTTTCTTGTACATCAAGATTGTTTGAATCATGAGGTATGTACGTGCAATATGCAATATGAAAAATGTTGCATGTACTATTTACTGTTTATATTGAATTTTAAAAAATCGAATACTATATAATAGGGTGTTAATAATTTTTCGTCGCTGGCATGTTTCTGACACTGGATTCAAGTGCTGAAAAATCGAATAACAATAATTTATAAAATATTGTTAAATGTTTGGTTTGATTTGTTGTCACAAATGAATATTTTTCGTAAAAATATTTAAATTCAAATTTAAATTTAAATTATTTCAAAGAAATAATTTAATTCATAAAGAGGTTTATATTTGAATTCCATTTTAAATTATTTATTTAGGATCGCTTGTAAATAAGTCGTAAATAATTTCTTGACGAAAAATGTTTTTATTATTTATTATTATTACATTTCAATCGACGTATGAACTGAAAAATAATTTATAATGTTCCCCGATAAATTTTTCCGTTTTCATTGATAACGGAGAGCACCGAGGGAAAAAATCATTTACATTTTAAAAAACCCGCTCGTGATCCCGGGTGACGTCACGCCTCGAGTCTCACCGCGTTTTTCCGCGGAGCCCGGGCCCTCGGCAGCTTCGGCTTCGGCTTACATTGTAGTCGCACACGGACGTGCGACTTCTACGTGTGTTCGTATATCTGACGCCATGGGGTGGGAGAACAACAGCGCGCGAGGGGTCGACGCTTCGGCCGCGCTCGGCTCTCCCGAAGCGACACGAACGTCGTTCGCTCACAGACACGGGCGGCCATCATTGTGTGGCACCGCGCAAAGCCGCAGAGTGGGGGTCGATTTTACGCCCGATCTGGCTGCACTGGGCAGGATTACGTGCCACGATCACGGCCGTACATACAGGTCTGGAAACTCGAGCCAAATTCAGTGGTGGGGGTATGAACGTTTTACGGGATCGAATTTACATCGCAGCACAACCGCAAGTCGTCGCCATCAGTCAGTTCGCGTTTGAGCATAACCTACTCAACCGGAACGAAACCATGTGTGAGACAGAGACAGACAGATACCCTCCGTCCCTCCCCTAAGCACATTACTAACCTGCAGCGGTTCTAGCGGCACCGGCGGGAACTAAAAGCGACCCCGTAAAACGTTCATACCCCCACCACTGGAGTTTCCAGACCTGTATGTACGACCGTGAGGGCTCTTGACATTTAATTCGTATCCTAAAGGAAGGGTTCACATCATGGCTATGTTCCTTTTTTAACTGCAAGTACTTGCAGTGCTGCAAACGCGTTTCGATATACGCCGCAGTACGCTTTGTGGTCGCACTTGGGATCATATGACGTCACAGTTTTTGTCGTCACTTGCTGCTGTGATCACTGCGGCTGGCGAAGTAGGGCAACTCCCAGCGACAACATGGCGGCCTCCGAGAGGCATGCGAAATTCATTTCGTATAATGGTAACGTTGGATTCGTAGCGCACATGCGCTGTGCACTCGTGTCAGGACGGACACTGAAGTGCACTGAAGCTCGTTCCGTTATAGCAGTGCCATTGTATGGTATAGGACTAAAACTCTAAAAGTAATATCGGAACAACACTTGCAGTACGCTTTATAGCCGCCGGTAGGGTGTCATCTTCGCCCGAGTCATGTTCGCCCGAAAGTCACTAGACTTCGATTCCTCGAAACTGGGTTACTGGCACGACCGCTACGTGTCTCTGCAAGCATATTCTGGGCTTTGAGAGATTGAATACGTGATATGAACCCGTTCATTAAAAAACGAATTAAATGCCAAGAGCCTTGAAGAGAATGGCGCAGGTCCTCAACAGATAGCGAGCCAAACCTGTCAAACTAGCACGCTATGAAAAACAATCCGGAGTTCCGGAGTTCTTTGGTAAATAATGCACTTTGAGGTTCGTTCTCTTTGCCGAAAATTTCACTCGTCTGAATGTTCACATGAATTTGGGCGATGTAATTGGTAACGTCGTATGGATGACGAAAGATTTTCGTTCTGACGGTAGACTGCACGGGACACAAAAATTTGGACATCGGCATTGGACTCCGTGGCTTCAGTATCGATACCAAAAGTGGAATAGCCAGTGGTACTATTGAACTCATTAAAATCGACACTTACAGTACGTATCTCATTCCTTTTCCTCACAATTTTGCGAGTTTTATTCCTAAATTGCGTGACACGCCTTTCTCGTATCATTAAAACTCATGAGTAAGCTCAAAATTAAATAATTTCTCATGATTTCCGTACATATCCGCGAAGAACCCGGTACCAAACCTGATCACCCGCCCGGCCTGTAATTTATTCGCTCTCGAATTATGGGTCTATATGGGAATGAGAGTTCTCATGTCAAGAGTGTATCGTCCCTCGATGTAACCTTGCACGACGAATGGAAGATCAATCGTACAAACAGCGGTGACGAATTTATGTCTACAAGACGACCGGCAATCATATTCATAGACGGTGATCTCGGCTGGGACCAATAATGATAAGGAAATCAATGACTCCCGATTTGCTAAAAATGTTTTACAAATTCGACGAGTTCTGCAATCAACAATTCAGAAGTATCAAGCGAGTTTTCAGTTCATTGCAACCGAGACATCAGCGTGCCAATAGCAGTAGCTTCAAGAAGACACAGCGAAATAAAAGATCAACCGTGGAGGGTAAAACTCACTTTTTCTTTTTCAAATATAATTCTGATCCTCATATTTCGAAATGTGTAGAAAATATTTCTCCGAAACGTGTGTGCATGTGGGTACAAAAAATGCCAAAAATATGAGGAAATATGAGAAAGTATATTCAATTGCAGTGTGATATTAATCACTTTTTATTTCTTTTTACAAAGGACCATGGACCGGCGTGTTTTGGCACAAGTGGCCAGTCTACAATTGGGCAGCCTGAGGTTTTCCTTACCGACAAACGACACTGTTCTCGGTGGTTCAATGGAATTGCACAGTTACAACATCAGTCTCGCTTGTTTTCATTATATTAACTTCAAGAGGAAAAGTTGGGTTCGGTTTTCCCTCAAGGAGCCGTACATAAGTTTCGCGACCGAGGTCCTGTAAAAAAAACTCCCCTGCGGTGAGCACGATATCTCTGGATTGGATAATCTAGAATAAAAGAATAAAAAAGATTCCTTTGATAAGAGGTATAATGTAGTATTTATTCAAAGGAATAAGCAAAATATTAATTTATAACATAATGTTGGCTTCGGAAAAAAAAATGTGATTTTTGATAAAAATATTTGCCTTAAATTGTTTATAAAATGAAAAATATTTATCAGTGAAAGAAAACCTCCGATTAATTGCTTAGAAATATATTTATAGAGCTTGTGTAAAAATTTGAGTCTAATCTGTTATGCCGTTTTTGAGAAATCTTGATTTTCTGTTTATACACTTAAATATCTGTACATTACGAAACTAAAATGTACAAAAAATCGATTTTTTGTAAATCCTGACTGCGTATTAAAAAATGCACTGCGATACTTCATTGGTGAATTTTGTAGGCGTAAAATTGACGTTTTTACTATTTCGACAGCGTATCCTACTAATAATATTATAAATGTGAAAGTTTGTATGTTTGTATGTTTGTTTGTATGTTTGTTTGTATGTTTGTATGTTTGTATGTTTGTTTTAGTTTAATTAGTTTGGTCTGGACCAAACTAATTCCTGACACTTTCAGCGTTTAGACCTAAAATTTATATATTTCGCTCATTCGCATTTGATTTATTTTTCTTTTATTTCTTTCAAGCGAAATTTCAAGTAAGCGAAAAACGTCAAGCGATTTTTAGAGGAAGCGGATCATCGTTTTACTTCTCTTTTGTTTCTTTTCTCTTATTTGTTTTTTTTTTTTTTTTTCAATGACAAAATCCGTAAAAAAATAGGTTTACTTTTTCGGTCAGATTTGATTGTGAGGAATTTAGTGTAATTTTAGAAAGCTGTTCGAAATTTTTGTTGTCGCCAAATAATTACTGGTTTTGACCATCTTTATGGCGAGAAATTAGAAGAAGATGATTTCCGGGGCCCAGCATCGCCGGTGACCTGCCATTTACACCATGTTTCCAGATAAGTCATATACGAAATAACCGAACTAGCGTATCACTCATTAATATTGTCTATCCGGATTACGCGAAAATTTTTTCTTTATTTACGTGCGTCACTGTGTCTCTTGCAAATCTATTATTTTGTTGAAAATTGATTCTCGCTCAATTCCTGTTTAATAAATGACGAGTTAACGTATCAATGAAAATTTTATTGTAACTGTTGTAAATTTATTTTAAACTTTGTTGTTCACCTCAATTACAATTTATAGTTTCGTAATTTTAAAACATGCCGGGAAAACGGAGAACTAATTTGTCACCAAATTCTAGAAAAGCAAGAGCGACAAAGATAGCCAGAAATCAAGATTCCTCATTCCTCCTCAGCTCCGCTCCTCTTCAAGCGGAGCTGAGGAGGAATGAGCAAGCTATACGTCAAGCGACTTTTAGAGCTGCAGAAACGCCGGAGCAGGCTGATCATCGACGACGACAACGCGCTCATTATATAGCATCACGGCGAGCTACTGAGATGCCGGAACAATCACAGGCGCGGCGCGAGAAACAACGTCAGCGGCAAGCCAGCTTGAGAGCTGTAGAAACGCCGGAGCAGGCGCATCATCGACGCCAACAACGCGCTCATTATATAAGATCACGGCGAGCTGCTGAGATGCCGGAACAATTACAAGCGCGCCGCGAGAAACAACGTCAGCGGCAAGCCAGCTTGAGAGCTGCAGAAACGCCGAAACAATCACAAGTGCGGCGCGAGAAACAACGTCAGCGGCAAGCCAGCTTGAGAGCTGTAGAAACGCCGGAGCAGGTGCATCATCGACGCCAACAACGCGCTCATTATATAAGATCACGGCGAGCTGCTGAGATGCCGGAACAATTACAGGCGCGGCGCGAGAAACAACTTCAGCGGCAAGTCAGCCTGAGAGCTGCAGAAATGCCGGAGCAGGCGCTTCATCGACGCCAACAACGCGCTCATTATATAAGATCACGTCGAGCTAATGAAATTCCGGAACAATCACAGGCGCGGCGCGAGGAACAACTTCAGCGGCAAGCCAATTTGAGAGCTGCAGAAACGCCGGAGCAGGCGGATCATCGACGCCAACAACAAGCTCATTATATCGCATCACAGCGAGCTACTGAGATGCCGGAACAATCGCAGGCGCGTCGCGAGGAACAACTTCAGCGACAAGCCAACTTGAGAGCTGCAGAAACGCCGGAGCAGGCGGATCATCGACGGCAACAATTTGCAGAATATTTGACATCCCAGAGAGCTGCTGAGACTATGGAGGAGGCAGAAGCTCGAAGACGAGCTGTTGTTGAAAGGGCGACAGAACGGCGGCGAACATTTACTCGAAACACTTGGAGTGTTTTTGAACGCGCTGCATTGGAGTACGATGCGAGTCTCGACTACAGTAGCCATAGGCTCTTAAAAATTGAGAGAATGAATGAAGCGTGTAGATTTTGTGATGCGAAGAAATGGAAAGAAGAGGCGGCTGGATTGTGTTGTTCTGGAGGAAAAGTCGTAATCCCACAGATGGAGGAGCCAGCGGAACCATTGAAAGAATTATTTTCATGTCGCACAGACGAGTCGCGGCACTTTTTAAATAATATCCGAAAATACAATGGGTGCTTCCATATGACATCTTTCGGGGCGGATAGAGTTATTTCCATGCCGGGCTTTTTTCCAACATTTACTGTACAAGGACAGGTTTATCATAGAATTGGATCTCTACTTCCCGCGTCAAATGAGCAGCCACAGTTTTTACAAATTTATTTTTTGGGTGATGAGGAAGCGCAGTTCAAGCGACGTTCTCAAATTGTTCAAGGAGTTCAGAGAAGGATAGTTCAAAAAATACAAAGAGTTCTCAACGACAACAATATTTTGGTACACGAATTCAAAACGGCACTGGAAAACATGCCCAATGAAAGCTTTAAAGTGGTGATCAACCCTGACCGCGTGCCACGCGGGCAACACGAGCGGCGCTATAACGCGCCCACAACCAATGAAGTGGCAGCCGTGGTGGCTGGCTCGGAACACACTACCGGCAGGGACATTGTGCTGCATGCACGCGATGGACAGCTCCGTCGCATTGCTGATACGCATAGGTTTTACGATACTCTCCAGTACCCGATAATTTTTTGGAAAGGCCAGGAAGGGTATCATTTTGAAATACCACAAATGAACCCAGGGACTAGGCATCCAGTACCTAACAAAAAAGTTTCATGTATGAACTTTTATGCTTACCATCTCATGGTGCGTAAAAATAACTTTAATCTCCTGCTGCGTTGTAAGCAACTTCTGCACCAGTTCTTAGTTGATATGTATGTCAAAATAGAAAGTGAGCGCTTGAGGTACATCTGTTTGAATCAAAGCAAGTTACGAGCAGAAAACTATATTCATTTACAAGACGCTGTAAGGAATGATGCGCAAGTTAACGCCAGTGATGTAGGACAAATGATTATACTCCCCTCCTCCGTCGTGAACAGCCCAAGATACCTCCATGAATACACACAAGATGCATTTGCATACGTTCGAAACTATGGCCGCCCTGATCTGTTCATCACGTTGACGTGTAACTCGGCATGGGCAGAGATTACTCTCGAACTTATGCCCGGCCAAAAAGCCATTGATAGGCACGACCTCATTGCTAGAGTTTTTAAAATCAAAGTCCAGAAATTAGTCGTTCTGCTTACGAAAGGTCAAGTATTTGGAGAGATGCAATGCTTCATGTACTCCATAGAGTGGCAAAAGCGAGGCTTGCCCCATGTACATCTTTTATTGTGGTTAAAGGAGAAATTACGCCCCAGTCAAATCGATGACATAATTAGTGCGGAAATCCCTGATGTCAACATTGACAAAAAACTACACGACATCATTGTCAAAAATATGATCCATGGTCCATGCGGTGCACTCAATCCATCATCTCCGTGCATGAAGGATGGAAAGTGTACCAAAAAGTACCCCCGAGCGTTATTGAAGGACACGCAGACAAGTGAAAATGGATATCCATTGTATCGGCGAAGAGCACCTCACGATGGGGGACGCACAACTACTATTAAAATTCGCGGTAGTCAAGAAGAGATCGTCGTGAATAACAGTTGGGTCGTGCCCTATTCTCCACTTCTTACCAAAATCTTTGATTCCCATATTAATGTAGAGTTCTGTAGTTCAGTGCAGGCCATAAAATATATCTGCAAGTACATAAACAAAGGGAGCGATCAAGCAGTCTTCAATGTTAGGCAAGCTGGTAATGTCAATATTGATCCCAGAGATGAAGTGCAAACATTCAGGGCGGGCCGATACGTGAGCAGCAATGAAGCAGCGTGGCGAATTTTTGGCTTACCACTTCACGAAAGACACCCCACCGTCACTCACTTAGCGGTGCACCTACCTAATGGCGAGCGCGTTTACTTCACAGAGAACAATTTCCGCGATAGATTGGTGACTCCTCCGAAGACAACATTGACTGCATTCTTCCAACTCTGCGAAAGTGATAACTTTGCAAAAAATTTATTATACGCTGAAGTACCGAGGTATTACACGTGGAATGCACCGAGGAAAGAATGGAAGCGCCGTATTCAGGGGACCCCTGTAGAAGGCTGGCCAGGCATGAATGCAGGGGATGCACTGGGTCGAATGTATACCGTGCACGTTAACAACTTTGAATGCTACTGTTTACGTATGTTGCTCAATCAAGTGCGAGGTCCAACGAACTTCCAGGCACTGAAAAAAATGGATGGGCTAGAGCGAGCGACATTCAGGGAAGCATGTGAAGCGCGTGGACTATTGGAAGATGACAATCATTGGGACTTAACCATGGAAGAAGCCGTGCTATGTCGCTCAGCCACCAAACTCAGAGAGCTTTTTGCAATTTTAGGAAGCACTTGCGGACTCTCCAACCCTCTCCAGCTGTGGAGTAAATACAAGGATGCACTGTCAGAGGATATCGCGTATAGGTTACAAGGCACGCACGAAGACTTAATAAATAATGAGGCTCTGATATTAATAGAGGACAAGATAAATATTTTATCTGGAAAAAATATGGCAGATTTCGGTTTGCCCATACCACTACGAAGGGAAGAATTGTCAAGCGATGTTGTAAGAGAACTTAACTACGATATCATAGCCTTAGATACTTTTGTTAATGAAATGGCGCCACGTTTGCTTCCCGAGCAACGGCACATTTGTGATATAATTATACAGCGCGTGAATGATTGTCATGGGGGACTCTTCTTCCTTGACGCACCGGGGGGTACTGGCAAGACGTTTGTGTTGAATCTTCTGCTAGCTCGACTTCGCAAGGACCGTAACATAGCCCTGGCTGTGGCTTCTTCGGGAATCGCTGCAACGTTGCTTAACGGTGGACGGACAGCACATTCTACTTTTAAATTGTCATTAAATCTTACGAGCGAAGAAGTCCCTACATGCAACATCAGCAAAAGTAGCAACCGCGGCGCTCTCTTTCGACAGTGCAAGTTAATTGTGTGGGACGAGTGCACTATGTCGCACAAGCGCGCAGTAGAGGCGTTAAACCGCAGCCTGCAAGATATCCGTGGTGATCGGTCTTTGATGGGAGGTGTTGTAGTCTTACTCGCTGGTGATTTCAGGCAGACACTGCCCGTCATTGTTAGGGGTACAGCGGCGGATGAGATGAATGCGTGTCTCAAGGCGTCGCCATTGTGGTCTAAGGTTGAAAAGCTTTACCTTACGTGCAACATGCGTGTTCAACTTTTCAATGATTTGGAATCAGGTGCCTATGCGTCTAAGCTATTGCAGATCGGCGAGGGGCGACTAAAAACAGATATTGATGGTAAAATTGAATTTACCAATGATTTTGGCCATCCAGTGACGACAGAGGAGGAACTTATTTCCCACGTTTTTCCGGACTTGCAAAACAATATAAGCAACAAAGACTGGTTATGCGAAAGGGCAATACTATCGCCAAAAAATGAGTCTGTTAATAACATTAACAACAAAATATTAAAAGGGTTAGTCGGAGAATCAAAAATATACACCTCAATAGACACAGTGATGAGCAGTGACGAGAGTACGGCTTACCCTATAGAATTTCTCAACACCTTGGAATTAACAGGCGTACCTTCCCATAAGCTGGAGTTAAAAGGTGGCGCCCCAGTTCTGTTAATGCGCAACCTTGATGCACCGAAATTGTGCAATGGCACCAGACTACGTGTCATAGAGCTGGGGAGGAATGTCATAAAGGCCACTATCCTTACCGGAGCAGCTAAGGGAGAGAGCGTGTTGATTCCTCGAATCCCAATTATCCCAAATAATTTGCCATTTCAATTCAAGAGGCTGCAATTTCCTTTAAAGTTGGCATTTACAATGACCATTAATAAATCCCAGGGCCAAACGTTGAAAGTGGCAGGCATTCATTTGGGTACTCCTTGCTTCTCACATGGTCAGCTCTATGTCGGTTGCTCGAGAGTATCGTGTGCCCAAAACTTACATGTACTGGCGGAAAGTAACAAATCACATAATATTGTTTACAGAAGTATATTAACTTAACACGAGTGCATCAAATAAAAAACAATAAGAGCAATTAAGCAATAGAAGTAAAAATTTTGTATCCCATTATCTTTTCATTATTCATATATTTTCATTTGTATTTGGACAAAATTCTGTATTCCACACACATTGAAATCGCGAGTAGATATTTGTGTTGCTATTTGTAATATGAGTGAAATAAATACAGCTATTAAAAACATAACGTTCCAATTTTTTACAAAGGCTATAGTGAGGGCGCGAAGCGCCCGAGCCACAATAACCTGCTAGTCCATTAATAAATTCGATAATCGTACGTGAATTTTAGAATACACATTATACAAGGATTTTCTTTATTGCCCAAATTGCTAGCTGATTTTTCCCAAAAACAACTTAATGAAATAAAAATAGAATAGGGGGTTTGCCTTTGCTTATTTGTTGGACAACTATTTACTGTTTATTCCATCAAGCCATTTTTCAATTATATTTAAATGAATTTGAAAGATTTTGAGGTCATGTTCATCTTTATTATCGCTGTGAATGTTCTTTCATGGATTACAAAATTACAATGTTTATTTACAAGTAATCATGGATTATTTGACAAAACTGTGGCCTGATTATATAAAACTATATGTAGCTTTGAATGCAAGGAATATCGATGGACATTTTTTAAGGCGCAATGTTTCTGCTATATCTGATTAACGATATTTTTCCTTTCGCAGTGTTTTTCGGCAGGTGCTGAAATTGGACAACACAAACATGATCATCCCTCTCAATTTATGGTACGTTTCTCTTCCATTCTGCCATTTTTTTCGTGATTCGATGAAAAAAAAACTGATTTCGATAATGATGAATTACAAAAATGAAATTATAAAATAAAAATAAATCATAATATCCCTTATGGAATCTCGAAAATTTTAAACTCAGGACACAATTGTTTTCAGATGTTTTTGCTTGAAAAAAATAAAAATTAAAAATTTTGAAAAAAATAAAAATATCCATAATTGAAAAATTAATTTACGCAATTTCATTTTCACAGGACTCTGGAACAATTAGCATATTCAATGGAAGAGGCAATTGGATAGCCAGAGAACATCTCAGATTACTCGACGCCATCGAACAATTTGGCTTTCGCAATTGGGAGGATATCAGCAAACATATCGAAGAAAGAACCCCTGAAGGTTCGTCATTTATTTAATTTCGAATCTTATTCGGAACAAATTAGATTTTCAAGTTTCACGTCGAATAATTCGTACCCACAATTCTATATAATCTAACGCCTCATTTTAATGTCTATTTATGTTCTTTTTTTTACAGAGGCGAAAGAGGAGTACATCGTCAGATATCTCGATGGAAATATCGGAAAACACACGTGGCCACCAACAGAAAGCTACAGACCAAATCTCACCGATCAAACGAGCTGCGATCATGGTCCGTTATCGCCGGATCTCACCTCGAGGCTGCCGCCTTTGGACATTACACCGGAGGAAGCTACCAAACTCGGTTACATGCCACAACGCGACGATTTCGAACGAGTAATTTGATTTTTTTTCTCTAATTTGTTTATCACCGATGATAATGATGATAACCATAATAATGATGGTAATGATTATAATGATAATAACGATGATAACGATCATAATGATGATGACGATGATAATGATGATAACGATGAAAATGTGTATAGTCTAAATATGTCTCTATGTATATAATTAGTCGAATTTTAGGTGCCATTGACAAAGGTGTATCAGCGAATACTGTAGAAACATTTCTGGTTTTAATAACGTAAATAATAAATGTGCAGAACATCCCTACCAGGACGAACGACAGTAACCAACGTCGTTTGTCTTAAATTCCGACGGTTGAGTGATGAATTCCGACGGTTGGACCGCCGGGAACTGTCGGAATTTAAGACAAACGACTGTCGGTTACTGTCGTTCGTCCTGGTAGGGATTACTTTAAAAATCATTTTGTCCAATGGTAACGTTGAATTCGTAGCGGACATGCGCTGTGCGCTCGTGTCAGGACGCGCACTGAAGTGCACTGAAGCTCGTTCCGTTATAGCAGTGCCATTGTACGGTAGATGAGGTAAAAGTAATATCGGAACAACACTTGCAGTACGCTTTGTAGCCGCCATATTGCAGTACTTGCAGCTTAAAAAGGAACACACTGGAAATAGGCCGTAACTCAGTAACTGCAGTAGCGTCGCGTCATCTAGTAATTATTCGAATTTCGTACTTAACCTCATTTTAACGCCAAGTATTCAAAAAAATCGGAGTATTTCCGACGAAAAGCGAAATGTCGTACGAACACAAATTATATCTGTGGCGAACCGAATGTGCACAGAAAATTAATGAATACAATGCAAAAGTGCACGAATAACAAACTGCAATAGCAGTAGCCGCCGCCGCTGTGATATATTGTACAAGTGAAGTGTTGAAAAAAACCTATCCACCAAAAGTATTTCTTTCTCTCCCGAAATTAAAAATTATCGTTTGAATAAACGATATATATGATTTATAAATATTATCCAATTCTATTTACTACATTACCTCAGTCCAGCTCATGTTTGAATTTCGCGGTGTTTTTATATACCTCGTGCGTTTTGCTCAGTTTTGCTAGCTTTGCTGCTCTGCTGTTCGGACAAACGAACAGTAGCAGCAAAAACTTGCAACGGAAGTTGCTAGTAACTTTGAGTGAATTCACTAAACTGCTGCTACTGCTCACTGCCCATGAACAGTGTGTTCCTTTTTAAGCTGCAAGTACTTGCAGTGCTGCAAACGCGTTCCGATATACGCCGCAGTACGCTTTGGGTCGCACTTGGGATCATATGACGTCACAGTTTTTGTCGTCACTTCCCGCTGTGATCACTGCGGCTCGCGAGGTAGGGCAACTCGCAGTAACAACATGGCGGCCGATGAGTAGCGCGCGAAATTCATTTTGTCCAATGGTAACGTTGAATTCGTAGCGGACATGCGCTGTGCGCTCGTGTCAGGACGCGCACTGAAGTGCACTGAAGCTCGTTCCGTTATAGCAGTGCCATTGTACGGTAGATGAGGTAAAAGTAATATCGGAACAACACTTGCAGTACGCTTTGTAGCCGCCATATTGCAGTACTTGCAGCTTAAAAAGGAACACACTGGAAATAGCACCTTACCATAGCCGCCATATTGCAGTACTTGCAGTCTAAAAAGGAACAAAGCCCATGTATTCAATCTCTCAAAGCCCAGAATATGCTTGCAGTGACACGTAGCGGTCATGCCAGTATCCCAGTTTCGAGGAATCGAAGCCTAGTGACTTTCGGGCGAACATCAGTCGGGCGAAGATCGCCCGGGCGAAGATCAGACCCTACCGATCAGATTTTGAAATTTTCAATAAAGTCGATCAAAACTCATGGATATTTTATTTTACACTTGGGAGAGACTTGAAAGTATGTCTGCAAAATTTAGAGATCATTTCGTGAACTTGAGGCATAAATATTTTGATATATTCAATTATATATTTGTTCATATATGATAAAAACAACCTCGGGGAAAAAGAATAAATGTCGATGTATATAGAAAATATATCTCGAATATATTGAATATATTTTGTTGTAGAAATTCCTGCGAAATATAGTACGTCAAATATATGTGAGAAATATATCCACATTGGATATGTGGAATTGATAGCGACTTGAGACAAGTACATTTACCTAACCTCACTGTCTCGAGGAGCCGCCGAGCAGCTGACTAATGACTATACAAGCCTGGTTTATGCAGCGGCCCTAACTTAACTTAGCCGTAACTTAAGAAAGTTGAAAGTATATATTGCCCTTGTAGCGTTTATGCACGGTTACGGTTACGGCTAATTGCTGCATAAACGCCACAAGGGCAATATATACTTTCAACTTCTTAAGTTACGGCTAAGTTAAGTTACGGCCGCTGGATAAACCAGGCTACAGGCAGGACCTTGCTTATACATGGAAGTATATCTATATAAAAAAATCCATTACTCAATATTTTCAATAAAATATACAGTTTAAAAAATTTTTAAGATACGTATTGTTTATTATTTTGTTCTCTTTCCATTTATCCCAGAATGAACGCTGTAGCTGTTGAAATGTGGACGATATCGAATTTAAACTGTTATTTTCATATGTTTACTGTATGAGAAGAACGACCTTGAGTTGCCGCCGTTAACCGACAGTTGGCGTTGCTGTAGCATCGGCGCGATATCCAAAAGGCGTATTGGCAGGGTGCGAAGTAGGTAGTGGGGACTACTAAATCGATCGCAGCGCTCGCTACGAACAAAATTTCATTAAATCATGCTCACGTCCACCAATCATGACTAAATAATTTGGTCATCTAACCTCAATTTATTGGAAAACAATTCTATATTACATGTTTTTAAACTTTTTATAGTTATTTTCTTTATCACGATGGGTTCTATTCACTACTCTCTTTCAGAAATGGTATTGCACTTCTATTTTCAAGTTCCTACTAATTTTTATTTTTTTCATTTATAAAAATCTTCCATCGTTCCTACGCTATTAGGGCTATGTTCCTTTTTAGACTGCAAGTACTGCAATATGGCGGCTATAAAGCGTACTGCAAGTGTTGTTCCGATATTACTTTTAGTCCTATACCGTACAATGGCACTGCTATAACGGAACAAGCTTCAGTGCACTTCAGTGTCCGTCCTGACACGAGCGCACAGCGCATGTGCGCTACGAATCCAACGTTACCATTGGACGAAATGAATTTCGCACGCCTCTCGTAGGCCGCCATGTTGTTGCTGGGAGTTGCCCTACCTCGCCAGCCGCAGTGATCACAGCAGGAAGTGACGACAAAAACTGTGACGTCATATGATCCCAAGTGCGACCACAAAGCGTACTGCGGCGTATATCGAAACGCGTTTGCAGCACTGCAAGTACTTGCAGTTAAAAAAGGAACATAGCCTAGAGAGCATGATTTAATGTAGTCGTCAGATGTCGTTGTCGTCGCGCACCTGTGGCGACTTCGTCCCTCAAACGACGACCGCATGGCGGCGCGTCAGTCGGCTCAAAGCAGCAGTACCAACTCAACTTCGTAAAAGCTTCAAGATTTCCCGAGATTTGACTCTCGAGGTTGGCAGCCTCAGCTGTAGGTGGTTCTTGTTAGAGAGAAAGTGTGTCGCGAAAAGTCCGCGCCTGTAATTGTCTTATTCGGTGATTAATAAAGAATTGTTACTGTTACATGAAAAATATAGACAATCCCACGTTGTTTCATTTATTCTGCGAGGTTTGGACAAGAAATACCCCACACACCCTGTGGCGGTCGTTCCCACTCCACCGTCGCGACCGACTGAGCAACCCGTCGCTTCGGGACAAACCAAGCAGCGACAGTGGAGAAAACAAACACTCGTGCCTAGAGTGGAATCGACCTGGCATTCTCTACAGCTGTAGCTTCACGTTTTTATCTTCCGTTTCGAGCTGCATCGCGACAACACGTTTTTCCATCATTCTTACTTTCATTCAGTATCTTTTGTGTAATAATTTCAAAGATTATCATTAATAAATAAATATATTTTTCTAATTAACCCACGAGAGTGATCCCAGGTGTTTGCATCACCCTTAATGCTACAACTGGTGACCCCGACGTGATTAAACCCGATTTGGGATCCACCGGTACCTCGTGTCAGAACAATGTGTTTTCCGCACACGCCGATTCGTGGCCAGTTGCAATTTCGCGACAATAACAACTTGTTGCTGACTCCGCAAAACGTGCGAATGCCTCTCGCTAACATGCAAGATCAACAAAGAGACGGCGGACAACAAAATCAGCAACCAGCGGCCGTCGTAATGAATGCTGCAAACGACCAAGCTGACGTTCGAGATCCACGGATCGGCCCTGACGCACTAAACGCGCAATATGACGCAGCCGCGCAAAACCGACAAGCATTCGACGCCATTCCGAATGTCAAACAAAACGCAGATCACATCGACGAACTTACGTATGTGAAACTGCCGGATTTCTGGAAGGAAACACCGGATATCTGGTTCATCAAAATCGAATCGACGTTTAACGTCCGGAGAATCCGCAGTGACAAGAGAAAATACGACTGTGTAGTCGAAGCTTTGGACGGCGAGACAACTCGTTTCATCACAGACATACTTCGCAACCCTCCGGAACACGATAAGTATAATACATCGAAAAATGTGCTTATCACACGTCTCACAGACTCTCGTGAACGACAAATACAAAGATTCTTGATCGAGCTACAGCTCGACAACAAAAAACCCTCGCAGTTATTAAGAGAGATGCGAGAATTGGGCGGAGAAATTGTTTACGAGGAGTTTTTAAGGTCTCGTTTCACTGAATGCATGCCGACAAGTATTCGAGCATTCCTCGTTGGCAGTGCCAATCTGCCATTAACAAATTTGGCCAACACAGCAGATCGCCTCCTCGAGTCGTGTGGCGCTTATTTTATCGCAGAAACGACGACACGCCAGAATTCATCGCCAGCCGAAAACAGTGTTTGCTCGGTCGAAGGCAGACTGTCGACACTTGAAAGGAGCATGGAGAACATCGCGCGTTCGTTCAACAGGCTTATGGAAAAAATTGATGGTGCGTCAAATAACCCAGTCAATTCCAACGATTCACGAGACAACAGTGGCACACAGAATCGTCGAAGCCGCTCTCGTTCTCGCAACAGAGCCACAAACGCTCAGACAGGGATTTGTTACTATCATACGCGATATGGTAACCAGGCTCAACGCTGTCTCCAGCCATGCAAGTTTAACGCACCGATTCAGGGAAACTAAGCTCGTCATCCCAAGTTCAGACGATTGGTGATGACAGCATTTACGCGATCAGTGGAGATACTCGTCTGCTTATACGTGACAACAGCTGCAACATAACCTTTTTAATAGATTCAGGCTCTGTTGTGACAGTCATTCCGAAAAGTTTTCTAAAAGAAAATTCACAAGCCGAGGCTCTCAAGCTTTACGCAGCAAACTCGACAGAGATAACTACGTTTGGCAACAACGTTTGGCTCATTGATGTTACGACTGGACTAACCTCAAAAGGGATCTACGCTGAAGTTACAATCCACAGTACATCAACGATCAGAGAGCAAAGTGAGTACGTCGAAATACTGAAACAATATATTGAAATGACGAAACCTCCAACGTCTCCACGATCTGAAAAAAATTGTTCCGTGGCTCACCACATCGAGACAACCGGTCCTCCGGTAGCACAACGTTATTGTCGACTCGTGGGTGAAAAACTCGAAGCACTTCGACAGGAGATCGAATATTTACTCGAGAATGGAATGATTCGCGCATCGAAGAGTTCATGGGCGAGTCCGGTGCACCTACAAAAAAAACCTCCAGGAGTGTGGCGTCTCTGCGGCGATTTTCGTGCCCTAAACGCAAAAACAATACCCGATCGACATCCGACGGCTCACTGCTATGATATTTTTCAAAATCTTCATGGAAAAACGATTTTCAGCACGCTGGATTTGACTCGAGCGTATCATCAAATTCCGATGGCGAGTGAAGACACCCAAAAAACAGCTATCATGACACCGTTGGGACTCTTCGAATTTCTCGTGATGCCGTTTGGCCTCCGCAACGCGTCGCAAACCTTCTAAAGATACATGGACTCGATATTCAGGGATCTTGACTTTGTGGTAGTGTACATCGACGACATTCTCGTTGCATCAACGACTTCCGAAGAACATCAGCGTCATTTGAAGGTCGTGTTCGAACGTCTACGCAAAAACTGTATGACAATTAATCTAAACAAATGCGTCTTAGGTCAACCAGAGTTGATTTTCCTCGGTTATACGATAAACGCACATGGGTATAAGCCACCTATTGAACCAGTTCAGGCGATCATCGGTTTTCCACGTCCAGAAACTATTGTCGATCTACGAAGATTTCTTGGACTAATTAATTATTATCGACGAAGTGTATCGGACGCAGCAAGGATCCAAGCTCCACTAAACGCGTTTCTCAAGGACTCAAAGAAAAATGTTAAGCGACCAGTTCAGTGGTTTCCTGACATGGAAAAGGCGTTCTGAGATTGTAAAGAAAGCGTAGTCAGAGCATCTTTGACGACTTTCTTATCTCCGACTGCTCCGATGATACTTACCAGAGACGCTTCGAACACCGCGGTCGGTGCATCCCTCGAGCAGCTTGAAAGTCAAGAATGGAAGCCCGTCGGATTTTTCTCGCGGAAATTATCGAAAACCGAGAAGAATACAGCAGCTACGACCGGGAACTCCTCGCGATATTCGCTGCAATACAATTTTTTCAACATATCCTCGACACTCGACAATTCGTCGTGAGAACGGACCATCGTCCTCTCACATTCGCGTTTCAACGGAATTCGGAGAGATCATCGAAGAGACAACGGAGGCAACTAGACTACATTTCGCAGTTTACGACCGAAATTGTGTATCTAAAAGGAGAAGACAACACAGTCGCTGACGCATTATCCCGAGTTCAGGCGATGGACGAAATCCAGATGCCGAAAGTACTCTCCGTTCGAGCTATTTACGAAGCTCAGATGGATGACGAGGAACTACCGGATCTACTAGAGAACGAAACATCGCTAATGCTCCAACGAATCTCCGCTGAACCAGATATTCAAATTTACTGTCATATCGAATCAGGAATGGTGTGACCATATATACCACGCAATTTGAGACGAAAAGCTTTTGATTCCGTCCACGCTCTATCTCATCCGAGCGGAAGAAGCACCACGCGACTGCTTAAAGAAAAGTACGTCTGGCCTGGGATAAAAAAAGACTCATTGGAGTAGTGTCGTACACGTCTGCTATGCCAGACGTCAAAAATACAAAGACAATAAGTTAAAGCCTCAGTATATTGATGTTCCTGATGCGCGATTCAATCACATCCATATGGATCTTATCGAGCTGCCGACAATTAACGGGTTCAGATACTGTCTCACAATAATGGACAGATTTTCCAGGTGGCCCGAGGCTATTCCCTTAAAGGACATTACAGCGGATACGGAAGCGTCAGCTTTTTACACGCAATGGATTTGACGCTTCGGTACACCGTTAACGATCACTACCGATCATGGTAGTCAGTTCGAGTCACAACTTTTTACCTCACTGGCCAAAATGGTGGGCGCAAATCGTATCCGAACAACGCCGTATCATCCGGCGTCGAATGGCATCATCGAGCGTTGGCACCGTACCCTGAAATCAGCACTGATGTGCAACAGACAAGTGGCATGGCCGGATCTGCTTCCGACGGTCCTTCTCGGACTTCGCACGGCATTTAAGGAAGATCTCGGAGCATCGTGTGCTGAAATGCTATACGGCACAGGACTTCGTGTCCCTGGCGAATTTTACGTCAATCAGGACATGCCTGCTGATCTTCAAATTTTCATCGAGAAATTTCGCGAACATATTCGAGGAGTTCGCCCTACACCGACGGCGCATCATAGCAAGGCACGACTCTTCGTGCTAAAGGCTTTATACAACTGCCCGCACGTTCACATACGGCACGACGCAGTCAAACCTCCTCTCGAGCCTCCGTACTCAGGACCACACGCCATCATAAAAAGACTCGATGATTACCGGTTCGTGATTGATGTAAAGGGAAAAGAAAAGACGATCTCACCGATAACATCGATAACACGGCACTTTTTCTTTATTTTGTCTCTTTTTATTGTCTTTCACTTCGCGGGTTTTTTCGATTCGCGTGAAGTTTCTCTTTTTTCCGGATTCGCGTGTCACTGTGAATGCACCAGACTTCTCGTCCATCGCGGCCAACCGAGCTTCTTCCCGAATTAATCTCTCCTCGAGATTCTTGATCGTTTGCACATCCGCAGCTATATTATCCCACACAGTCTGAAAATTCATATATTTTGTCGACAGACTCCCGAGAATCTTCGCCATGATGGACGTATCATCGAGCACACCATCGACATCCAAATATCGTGCAGCGTGATTGCGCACCGCGGCCACATGTTGCACGATCGACGCGTTTGGCTCCATTTCGTAGTCATGGAATCTTCTCGATAACGCAAACTTATTCGATGCCGTTTTCTGCTCGTGCATCCTCTCTAAACCTGTCCACATCTCGTAGGCTGTCGTGCACGTTAGCAACGCTTTCCGCTGCTCCGATTCCAATGCCGATGATAGCAGAAACATCGCTCTTGCGTTGTCCGCATCCCACATTTCGATCAGCGTCCCGTCGAATTTCGTTAAATGTTTCATCGAGATCGCTTCAGCCATCTCGGATTGCGATCTCGCGGCACCACGCGCGATTCACTCGAGCGAACACGATGTTCAATTGGCAGGGTTGTAGCATTAAGGGTGATGCAAACACGTGGGATCACTCTCGTGGGTTAATTAGAAAAATATATTTATTTATTAATGATAATCTTTGGAATTATTACACAAAAGGTACTGAATGAAAGTAAGCCTGGTTTATCCAGCGGCCGTAACTTAACTTAGCCGTAACTTAAGAAAGTTGAAAGTATATATTGCCCTTGTAGCGTTTATGCACGGTTACAGTTACGGCTAATTGCTGCATAAATGCCACAAGGGCAATATATACTTTCAACTTTTTAAGTTACGGCTAAGTTAAGTTACGGCCGCTTGATAAACCAGGCTTTAGGGGCTCGGACATTACGCTCGTGATTGTAAGAAGAAAGGAAAAGATAACGATCGTGGCGGGAGTGATAATCGCGATTGTGCATTTTTGGTAGAGAGTGCGGTCAGTGCGCGAAGTGCGACCGCCGGTAAAAACGGAAGGAGCGAGGTACCCGTCGGTATAGTCAACGAGATGCTGCGAGCCGATAGACGAGACATCTGGCTTACCGACAGCGGGTCATCTCGGCATATTGCCTTCCGTCGAAAGTGGCTAAAAGACTATCGCGAGTTACCTCACGGAAGTACAGTGACACTCGGTGACGACAAAGAGTGCGCGATGGCTGGCGAAGGAACTGTCGAGATTCGAAAGTTTGTGCGCGGAACGTGGATAACGTCGAGCAACGAGGATGTACTTTACGTGCCGGAAATGACAAACAATCTTTTTTCGGTCGGTGTGTGCGCGAGAAAAGGGATCGGTGTGTATTTCTGTGGAAATACCGTGAGCTTCAGTAATCGGGGGCTGACAGTTGGACACGGTGTCTTGCAAGAGAATCAGATGTATCGAATGCTTTTCAAGACGATAAACGCGAGTGTCGATAATGAAGCAAACGCGGTAAAAATAAATTCTCGCGTTTGGCACGCGCGTCTCGGGCACGTAAACGTAAAGGCGATGCGAAACATGGTGAAAAACAATCTCGTAAACGGTGTGAATCTCGTGAACGAGGGTGAAGATTTTTATGACTCGTGTCATATAGGAAAATCTCACAGAAAAACTTTCGAGAAAACGCGTGTGCGCGCAGAGACAGTTCCAGGCGAGGTAATACCAGAGAACATAGAAGTACATGGAAGCGTAGGCCCCGTGTTAGCGTTTGGCAGACTTTCTCGGGGTGCCCGGTTAGTTCGTACCCTGACCACGGCGAACGCTGTTTGTAACGGTGTGCGCGAACATATCGCCACATTACCAAGCAGCTTATGGTAATGTGGCGATGTGTTGGTGCACACCGTTACAAACAGCGCTCGCCGTGGTCAGGGCGCGAACAAGCCGGGCACCCCGAGAAAGTCTGCCAAGCGCTCCCATAAGGCCTACGCTTCCATGTACCTCTATGTTCTCTGGTAATATACACGGATGTGTGCGGGCCGATGCCAGTTGAGTCGATTGGGGGTGCGCGATTTCTACTCCTGTTCAAGGACGATGCAACGAGCTTTCGATTTGTCTATGTTTTGAAACACAAGAGCGATGTGTTCGACAAATTCAGGAAATTCGACAAACTCGTTGAAAATAAATTAGGGCGTGTAATGCGAGTGTTGCGTTCAGACCAGTGCAGCCAGATTGCGCGCAGAATGGACCCCCACTCTGCGCCCTCTGCGCGCACAACACAAGCATGATGGCCCGTGTCTGTGAGCGAGCGACGTTCGTGTCGCTTCGGGAGAGCCGAGCGCGGCCGAAGCGTCGACCCCTCGCGCGCTGTTGTTCTCCTACCCCATGGCGTCAGATATACGAACACACGTAGAAGTCGCACGTCCGTGTGCGACTACAATGTAAGCCGAAGCCGAAGCTGCCGAGGGCCCGGGCTCCGCGGAAAAACGCGGTGAGACTCGAGGCGTGACGTCACCCGGGATCACGAGCGGGTTTTTTAAAATGTAAATGATTTTTTCCCTCGGTGCTCTCCGTTATCAATGAAAACGGAAAAATTTATCGGGGAACATTATAAATTATTTTTCAGTTCATACGTCGATTGAAATGTAATAATAATAAATAATAAAAACATTTTTCTTCAAGAAATTACTTACGACTTATTTACGAGCGATCCTAAAAAAATAATTTAAAATGGAATTCAAATGTAAACCTCTTTATGAATTAAATTATTTCTTTGAAATAATTTAAATTTAAATTTGAATTTAAATATTTTTACGAAAAATATTCATTTGTGACAACAAATCAAACCAAACATTTAACAATATTTTATAAATTATTGTTATTCGATTTTTCAGCACTTGAATCCAGTGTCAGAAACATGCCAGCGACGAAAAATTATTAACACCCTATTATATAGTATTCGATTTTTTTAAATTTAATATAAACAGTAAATAGTGCATGCAACATTTTTCATATTGCATATTGCACGTACATACCTCATGATTCAAACAATCTTGATGTACAAGAAAATAGCAAGTAATTGTAAGCGTCGAAAGAGCGGCGTGGATAGTGTGCTCGCTCACACTCTTGAGGGTGCGGGTTCGATCCCATCCCCCTAAATTTTTTTTTTCAACATACATTTTTGGAATTTTTTTTTTAAATATGGTGAACTGTTCATTTCCGGAACAACCACCATAGATGGAACATTTTTTTTTTAAATTTAAATTTAAATTTCTCAACTCTTGATGAAAATAAATATTTTACTGTAGGTTAAAACGAAACAATACTATTCTAAAAATCTCAGGATCTTTTAAGATTAATAAAAGATATTATATAAAAAAAAATTAATGAAAAATGTAATGTTAATCGTGGATTTGCACGATTTGTAAAAATTCAGGAATTCATTTTAAAAAAAAATTAAAAAAACCTCTCGGGAAATTTCAGGATCTTTTAAGATCAGTGCAAGGTATTTTATTCAAAAAATTGAACCAAAAATTTAATGTCCAGCTAGGATTTTCTCGATTTTTGAAAATTTAAAATTCTCCTAATTCATCATTTTTCAACATTTTTTTCCGGAATATTTTTTTGGTTCAATTTTTTGAATAAAATACCTTGCACTGATCTTAAAAGATCCTGAAATTTCCCGAGAGGTTTTTTTTTTATTTTTTTAAAAAATGAATTCCTGAATTTGTACAAATCGTGCAAATCCACGATTAACATTACATTTTTCATTAATTTTTTTTTATATAATATCTTTTATTAATCTTAAAAGATCCTGAAATTTTTAGAATAGTATTGTTTCGTTTTAACCTACAGTAAAATATTTATTTTCATCAAGAGTTGAGAAATTTAAATTTAAATTTAAAAAAAAATGTTCCATCTATGGTGGTTGTTCCGGAAATGAACAGTTCACCATATTAAAAAAAAAAATTCCAAAAATGTATGTTAAAAAAAAAAATTGCAGGCGATGGGATCGAACCCGCACCCTCAAGAGTGTGAGCGAGCACACTATCCACGCCGCTCTTTCGACGCTTACAATTACTTGCTATTTTCTTGTACATCAAGATTGTTTGAATCATGAGGTATGTACGTGCAATATGCAATATGAAAAATGTTGCATGTACTATTTACTGTTTATATTAAATTTAAAAAAATCGAATACTATATAATAGGGTGTTAATAATTTTTCGTCGCTGGCATGTTTCTGACACTGGATTCAAGTGCTGAAAAATCGAATAACAATAATTTATAAAATATTGTTAAATGTTTGGTTTGATTTGTTGTCACAAATGAATATTTTTCGTAAAAATATTTAAATTCAAATTTAAATTTAAATTATTTCAAAGAAATAATTTAATTCATAAAGAGGTTTACATTTGAATTCCATTTTAAATTATTTATTTAGGATCGCTCGTAAATAAGTCGTAAGTAATTTCTTGAAGAAAAATGTTTTTATTATTTATTATTATTACATTTCAATCGACGTATGAACTGAAAAATAATTTATAATGTTCCCCGATAAATTTTTCCGTTTTCATTGATAACGGAGAGCACCGAGGGAAAAAATCATTTACATTTTAAAAAACCCGCTCGTGATCCCGGGTGACGTCACGCCTCGAGTCTCACCGCGTTTTTCCGCGGAGCCCGGGCCCTCGGCAGCTTCGGCTTCGGCTTACATTGTAGTCGCACACGGACGTGCGACTTCTACGTGTGTTCGTATATCTGACGCCATGGGGTAGGAGAACAACAGCGCGCGAGGGGTCGACGCTTCCGCCGCGCTCGGCTCTCCTGAAGCGACACGAACGTCGCTCGCTCACAGACACGGGCCATCATGCTTGTGTTGTGCGCGCAGAGGGCGCAGAGTGGGGGTCCATTCTGCGCGCAATCTGGCTGCACTGGTTCAGACAATGGCCGCGAATTTAAGAACCAAAGGATGGACGAATATAAAGATTCGTAGGGAATTCAGCGCGAGTACACGGCTCCGTATACCCCGCAGCAAAACGGCAAGGCGGAACGGGAGAATCGGACGCTTATCAAGAGCGCGAGGACCATGCTCTTGGCGAAAGACTTACCCAAGTGTCTTTGGGCGGAAGTGTGCGCAACAGCGGTGTACCTGTCGAACAGAGCTGGAGCGTCGAGCGCGAAGAGAGGAGCGACTCCATACGAGCTGTGGGTTGGTGTGAAGCCGACTCTGGATCATCTCAGGATCCTTGGATCTGAAGCGTTTGTGAATGTGCCAAAACAATTCACGACGAAGCTCGAAGCGAAAGCGATGAGGATGATACTCGTTGGATATGATTCGAATTCAACGAATTACCGGGTGTACGATTCAGCGACAAGGAAAGTGCACATCTCGCGGGACGTAACGTTTCACGAGACAATCGGGCGAACGGTCGAGCTACCAGTTAACGACACCGGTGACGAGGTTATTCTTCCGAAAAAGGAAGTTGTTCCGGCTCAGCAAGAAGAGGAGTCGGATGACGAAGAAGACGACGAGGTTTTCGTCCAGGCGGAAGAAAATCGAAATCACGAAGATCGTGAACGAGAAGTTCAACGCAGTCGCGATGATCGTCAACCAGAGGTTCGTCGGGATCGGGAAGATCGTGGACGAGAAGTTCGTACCAGAGAACGACAGCTACGAGATCGGAGCCTAATTCGAAGGCCGTCGCGATTCGAGACAAATATTGCAGAGTACCATATACCCGAGACGTATCGCGAGGTGCTAGAGGACGAGCACCACCAGAAGTGGAGAGAGGCAATCAAGTCAAAGTTCGATTCTCATCGAGAGAATCGAACCTGGACTCTAGTCGAACGTCAAGAGGGAATGAAAACCATTGATTCGAAATGGGTTTTTCGAGTTACAAGGAACAAGACAGGCGGAGGCTGTTGGTTCAAAGCGAGACTCTGCGCGAGAGGCTTTAGCAGAAGCAAGGAGTGGATTTTTACGAGACTTTTGCGCCAGTCGTGAGATACGACTCCATTCGAGTGCTGCTGTCGATTGTCGCGTCGATCGATTTCGAATTGGCACAATTTGACATACAAACAGCTTTTCTCTATGGAAAGTTAGACCTGGAGATGTACATGGAGTTACCGGAGGGGCTGTTGAACGAGGAAGGGTCAAAAGGGGACACTATGTGTCGACTGGAAAAATCTCTATATGGCCTGAAACAAGCACCGAGGTGCTGGAATCAAGAATTTTGTGCTTTCTTGAATCGGTTCCAGTTCCATGAGACCAATGCGGATCGTTGCATCTTCGTGGGACACGTAAATGAGAAGTTGGTGTATCTGGCTCTATACGTTGACGACGGTCTCGTAGCAGCGGAGAATGCTGAAACGATCGAGACGGTGCTGAGTAATCTCAGAAAACAATTCAAGATCACCCGTGGAGATGCGAGCCTGTTTGTGGGACTCCAGATCGAGAGAAATCGATCGAGAAGATCGATATTCATCAACCAATCCGAATACGCGAAGAAAATCGTCAAGAGATTCCATATGGAGAACGCGAAGTTCCTGTGCACTCCCAGCGACATGAACGTGACTCTCTTTCCAGTGGTAGAAGAAGAAGAGACGTCGAGAGTGCCGTATCGAGAAGCGGTAGGCTCATTGATGTTTCTGTCAGTAGTGTCAAGACCTGATATCATACGCGGTTGCGCAAGTGAGCAAATTCTTGAGTCGCCACAGCGAAAGTCATTGGCGTGCTGTAAAGAGAATTATAGCATACGTGTCGGGGACAACCGAATATGGCATTGAATATCGAAGCGACTCGTGTGAAACGGCGCTCGTCGGCTACTCGGATGCAGACTTCGCGGGAGACGTCGAGACGAGGAGGTCAACGACGGGATATCTCTTTGAGATGGCCGGGGGTCCCGTGACATGGGCTTGTCAGCGGCAGCCGATCGTGACGCTGAGCACAACAGAGGCAGAGTACGTGGCCGCATCCATCACATCGCGAGAAGCGATATGGCTACGGGGACTTCTCTCGGAGATCGAGTGTCCGTGCGAGGAGGCGACTGTGATTTTCGTAGACAACCAGAGCGCGATTCGGCGTGTAAAGAATCCCGAATCTCACAAACGAACGAAACACATAGACGTTCGTTATCATTTTGTACGAGAGAAAGTAAAATCGAAGGAGCTGAAAGTTGAATATCTGCAAACGGAAAGGCAGAAAGCAGATATCCTCACCAAAGCACTTCCGAGAGACCGGTTCAACATGCTGAGGAAAATCATGGGTCAGAAAGAGAGAGCAAACCCTGCTCAAACGGCGGAAGTGTTGAGATAGTTTGAGGCGGATTCGCCTTTAGAGTCGTCGAGTCGCGATAAGCGAGAAGATCGTGGATAAGAGAAGAAATAGCGCAGATTGGTCGATCAAGGCCAGCCAACCAGCGAGGCGTACGAGAGAATAAAATCTTACTGGTTTTTCCTTCTTCTTCGTTGAGAGCGCGAACTGAGCGGTGTGATCTCGAGTGCTCGTCGAGCAATTTAATTTTTCATAGTCGAGAAGACTGAATTTCGCATCAAAGATTCATGATAAAAGTTTATTTGCTACTAAGAGAAATTTACAATAAAGTATTGAAGTGTTTTTTCTACATTTTCGTTTTCTCGAGTTTTATTCTTTTCTCCTCGCTCGTGTACATCTTCCTGTATATCGCTCCATAACCTCGAACATTTTCGCTTCTGACTGAACGTTGAAAAAGAAATATTCAACAATAATTTTCATCGAATTTTCCGAACTCACACACGTTGAGTTTTCTTCACATTTGTTTGTCATATGCTGGCCACTCGACTTGAAATTTCGTGGGAAAAGGCGCTTTTGCAGCCAGCAGGGTACTCATAATTCTCTCGTTTCGCATTTCTATTTACAGGAACATTTTGCGTTGCTATATTTCTTGAAACGTATACAATCACGCATCGATCGTCGTATTTCGTCCAAATATTAAATGTATATATGAATTGGGTTTTTGAACAAATTTTTTTTGCCATAAATCGAAAGATCATATATAAGTTTTATAATGAAACTATTTTTTTTTTCGTTGTAATAAAAAAGTTATAACAAATTGAAAATAAATTTTTGAACTCGGTACCGAAAACGTGCCGACAGTTCCCGAGCGCGAGTGACGTCATAATGTTCATCATTACCATGCAGTTGATACGGCGTTTCAACGTTTCATCAATTAAATCTTGTTATTATCGTCCATATATATATAAATTATTAGAAATGTCAAATCTTAAAAGTTATCGTGCTTGTTTCGTATCATTGTGTACGAATAATACAAAAACAACTCCCCAAAAAATGTTTTTAAGGCCAGGGTAAAGACTCTCTCACTCTCACAGTCGTACATACAGGTCTTGCAACGCCGGTGGTGGGGGAACGTCACCTTAGCGTCCACTTTTTACCTCGACTTCTCGCCGCAAGGGCCGCGCTACTAGCGGGGTCCTGTACTGGGCAAGCGCGCTGCGCATGAAATCCTAACCTATTTTCTCATATGAAAATATGCATAAATCCTTCCAAACTAATAAAAGATAGGAATAAAGCAATTAACATTAATAATTATTATTTCTTGTCACAAAAAACCACAAAACTCACAAAAATCGAAAATATCATGCACGCAAGCCGTTCACCGTTGCCGCAGATTTAAGGTGTGAGGTTATGTATCACATACAATACCGCTACACTAGCGACTCGCTGTGGCGTCACCACGCACTAATTCGTGGACGCTAAGGCGACGTTCCCCCACCACCAAAATTTGGCTTCGTTGCAAGACCTGTATGTACGACCGTGCAGGACCCCTATAGGCGCTCTCTCTCGCACTCACAAGAGCGGAAAGGCGGGGGGAGCACGAAATGAGAAACGTCGAAACCAATGGTTTCAAGTAGTGCGCCGAATAAATCCCGAAACGCCATCAAATTTATTTACTTGATAAAATTAGTTGTCACAAACAATTTTTGGCACTAAACGACCGTGTACTATCGTAGAATTATTTTACGGGGAGTGTAAAGGTCAACATAACCTCAAAATTTGTTTAACCCATTTTGCTCAGAGATGGCCTAGTGGAATAAAAAAAGAAGAGTAGGGGCGCCTGTGCTATCTCCGAGAAAAATGAGTTAAAAGTTCTAGCTCTGTCTCTCTCGCGCTCGCGAGAACGGAACGGCGAGGGGTAGGAGTTTAGCCGGGCCTTGACATTATGACGTCACAAACAAGACGACCAATCATGGCGCGTTTGGAGTCACGTGATTATTTTTTAAATTGCATCACTTTTAAATTGTTTATAATTAAATGAAAAACAAATTTTTCCAATTTTTTTGCGTCGTCTATCAAAATTATTTTTAATGAAGTCTTAAAATACATTTAAAAAATCGATAATTTTTTTTTTTCAAAAACCGAATTACATATATAAGCGTATGTTTGCATGCATATTCTATATCATCGTATCGTTATTTTACAGTGAGCCGTCTATGGCAGTCAGCTCGTCCTCTCGCGATCAAAATTCTCTGCTCTTTTAAATCGTTCGAATCGCGCGCGGTATCTCTCCCCGGTTGGTGCTGCTTACGCGGTGAATTCGCGAGGCGCGTATCGTGGAGCGTTACACTCTCCCCCTTATTTTAAAAAGTCGTTTCGTTAAAGCGGCTTTTTATTCGTGTAAATGATTCGTGCAAGTGTTCACCGGTCCTTTGAGTGTGGAGAATGCAAAGTATAAATTCCGGATGTATGGCGTGAGATTATTAAGTTACCGAGCGTGATGCTTCTATGCGTTGTCAAACCTTAAGAACGCGTGCTTTAGCTTATTCATAACGACAATTTTAGTTTTATTCTCGGCAATCTGTAATTCAACATTTAGGTCTCCAAAGATTTTATTGATCGTATAGGGACCCGTGTAATGATCTTGGAATTTATCATTTCTAGGTTCTTTCAAAAGGAAAACGCTTTGACCACGGTCGTACATACAGGAGATCGATTTTGTGCGTCGTTCGACATCGACATCGACAGCGTGAGAACGCGAATTATCATGTGGAACCCATTCTTTGTAAATGACTAGTCTATGTTCTAGGGGAAAGCAACTAGTGAGAACCCGCGCCGCAACTGCGAACGTGAACGCACCGTTCATGTTCACGATAATCTTTCTAATAGCGGGATGGAGGTTTCAGTCGATATCACGAATGACGTTTTTTTTCTAATTTCCTCTCAATTTTTTAAATGATTATTAATCCCATAAACATACACTTCTGACTTTACCGAATTTCAAACTTGACATTCTCCATATCTAGTTACATTCGTCAGACTGCGACAGACTATGAAAAATATCATAAACCATGAAAAACGGCAGAATGGCAACTCGGAGAAGTCGATGTCGATGTCGATCGACAGCAAAAAATCCGCCTCCAGGTCTGGAAACTCCGTCAAATTAGGTGACTCCGTTATGTGCCCCATTTTTGAAACTGTTAGTGGCCGCTAGAGGCGCTAACCTTATCCCTCGCGGTCATGAGACGCGGTGCGACGGCAGACGGGGTAGACCACGACGGGGATAATGAACAAGGACAGCACAAATCGCTACAATAATTCGTATCTGTCCGTCTCCGTCACACCTATGCTCAATCCCGTTTGGAACTTGAAACAGTGTATGTTTCGACAACACGATCCTGCCGCTCGTTCAATACACTTCTAGGCATTTTTTAAAATGTTTATGCCAAAAAAACAAAACATTTATGACAATAAGTCGCTCATGTTGATGAAAAATGTAATTAGCATTCGACAACGCGTATCTCACTTTCGATTTGAAGGTTATGTTATCCAGGGGATAAATACAGCGCCGCGGCCACGCGTGGTGGCAATTCAAACTAGGAAGGGTGCACGTAACGGGCCCTTCCCCCACCACCGAAAATCGCGAGAGTTTCCAGGCCTGTATGTACGACCAACGAATTCAGACGTACATAGAAGCACAATTCCTATGCCTCCAGACGAACTGGGGTACACGCGTTAGTTCTGCACCCCAGTAGCTAGAGGCGCTGGCGGCGCCGTATGCGTGTATTGCACACCAACGGCTCACCGATGTAACACATAAATATTTTTCACCGTAGCTCCGCCTCTCGCTTCATCTCTCTCTTGCTCCTTGCGGCTTTATGCACTGGAATAATGGCGCTTTCTCGCTCTACCACGCACTCTTTCTGAACTCTCTCGCTTCATCTCTCTCTTGCTCCCGGCGGCTTATGCACTGGGGTAATAGCACGTTCTCGCTCTATCACGCACTCTTTCTTAGGTCTCTCGCTTCATCTCTCTCTTGCTCCCGGCCGCTTACGCACTGAGGTACTAGCACGGTCTCGCTCTATCACGCACTCTTTCTTATGTCTCTCGCTTCATCTCTCTCTTGCTCCCGGTCGCTTACGCACTGGGGTACTAGCACGGTCTCGCTCTATCGTCATTCTTCGCTCTCTCGCTTCATCTCTCTCTTGCTCCTTGCGGCTTATGCAGTGGGGTGTACGGTCTCGCTCTACCATATACTCTTTCTCAGCTCTCTCACCTCTCTCCCCTCCAACTTCCAGTATCACACCACGAGTTAAAGGTCCATTGCCAGTCCGAGCCGGCACGTGCCTTTGTGTTCATTGTTTCCTTGGTTTTTGAAGATATTTAAAGGGTCTTTATGTAATTAAAATGCCGTCTGGGAACATTTGTGTATACCGTGGCTGCTCCAGCAGCAAATGGAAAGAACCACATGTCACGTTTCACCGTTTTCCATTAAATGAATCGACGTAAGTCTAGTTTATTTATTGAAAAACGATGTTTTATTTGAAAACATCTGTAGAGAGAGACACATTAATCCCACTGAAATGGAACAAATTAAAATTTCGTTATGAAACGCGTACGGAAAAAGATTAAATCCGTATAATTGCGGTCAAGTAGGTACAAAGGTTTGGTTTATTGGATATAATTCCCAGAGGTGCATTTTTTTAATAGCATGTCATGCCATGACACATTTTTGTTTTGTGCGTGCTTTAAATATGTGCGAGAGAGAGAAAGAGAGAGTCAGAAACGGCGACATATACTTTTCTCTCTCTTGAGACCGCCCACTGGGCGTACGCTGTTTGACGTGACGTCACGATCCGATCACAGCGCCGCCAAGCAACAGTTTCTGTCCGAAAAAACTTGTCTCGGATCGAAGCATAGGAATTGTGCTTCTATGTACGTCTGAATTCGTTGGTACGACCGCGGCTTTGACCAACCTGAAAATTTCGCTCGTTTAATTTGCGGTCATAAAATTTTTTGCAACGTTGTTTTGCGGCCTCTAATCGTGCTATTACCATGGATTCGGTCTCGACTAATCGGTTGAGTATTTCGTCCACTAACATTACATAAGTCCTCGGAACCCTCTCATCGGCGAATTCGGACGGTAATCGAGTTTTCCTACCGAATATAACCTCATGCGGCGTTAATCCGGTAGATTCGTGTACTGAGGTGTTAAATGAGAAAATGCTATATGGTAACCAGACGTCCCAATTATTATTTATTGCACTCCGTGCGATAAAATTTTGTACAATACTCGTGCGAGAAACTTTTTCTCAACTCGTGTGATTGCAGCATTCGCCTTCGGCTCATGCTGCAAACTCACACTCGTCGAGAAAAAGTTTCATCGCACTCGTATCGTAATCAGTGATGCAAAATGACCGGCATTTTGAGTTCGCGTCAGTCACGCGTCACCTGACCGTCACGTGACGTCATTTTCGTTTTACATAATTTTCTACGTGAAAATGACGGTCATTTTTACTTTCGTCATCTGACAAGACAAGCCTGACAGGGACTTCTATCTAGATGGAAAATGACCGTCACGATTTTTTCGGTCACAACACTTTTAGATTTCATGATAATTGTAAAATTAATTATTTTCATCGTGATTGTTTGAGTAAATTGGGAATTACAATATTAAGAACATTGGAATAAAGGAAGACAGGAATTTTTAATATTTTTTAAATTATAAACGTATTATTATTTTTATTTTCTTCCGAATGGCGGCGGTGTTTGCAGTGTGTGCGCATGCGCAAATATGATATCGGGCGGTCAGTCATTTTCGTCATTTGTGCATCCGTCATGTGACGGTTCTGTTACGGTCACGTGACGGTCACACGACGGTCACGTTACAGCTTCACATCACTGATGGTGACTTCTTTCAATTAAGCGCGCCTAGTGATTGAGGATGAAAAGCGGTTGATTTATATTGACTGATTTTGAAAATTTTCGCAAAATTATTCATAATATTGCTGATGAATTGGCTACCTTGGTCGGTTTGGATAGACTCTGGGCAGCCAAAATAGCATATAAAATTCTCGGCAAACGCTAGTGCTATCGTGGGCGTCTGGATGTCGTCTAACGGTATCGCACCCGAATATTTACTAAGGCAATCTTGCCAGGTAAGAATGTAATGATTCCTAGCGTCGGTCGTCGGTCACTGGTAAAGGGCCTACGATATCGATTTGGATCTTCTCGAACGCTCGCGTCAGCGTGTCTGTTATACGCATCGATTGTTTCGTTTTAATGCGAACCAATTTCTTTTTCTGGCAGGATTCGCAGCTATGCACATATTTACGTATATCTTCTTTCATCCCGGGCCAAAAGAATCGCTCCCGAACCCTTTCGTAAGTTTTATTTTCCCCTTTATGACCTCCGACCGTGGAGTCGTGGCTTTCCTGAATTATTAGTTTACGATCTGACTCTAATGGGATTTCTACTTCCCCCGTACAGATAGTTATAGTGTAATTCCCCGCAGCAAAGTAAGCTTTGAAAACTCGTTCAATTTGGTTCCCTCTAGACAAACTGAAGGATTTGAATTTCATCGTCACCATTGCATCGCGCAGCGTGTCCACTGCAGACTAAATTTTTCGTATAAAATTTATCATCGAACTTCTCTTTTATGAATAAATGAAAAATGTATCATCCTTCGTGTTTTGTGCAAATAACGTGACCTAATGCTGGATTTTCAATTTTCAGGTCATCTAGTTTGAACATAGAATTATTAAGCAGATCTCGCCCGATCGATGTGATTAAAATGCAGTCGCAAGAAGCAAAATTAATGAGGTGGTCTCTTCGGATCCACAACTCGTCTCTACTCGTAATAAACAATGAGTCTTTCAAAGCAACTTCTATATCGTTATTGTTACTCTGAGCAGGCATTACCCGTGCGTACTCTCTGGTTTCCAGGCAAAGTCTTTTACATGGTATCGACGCTTCTGGGTCGTCAGTCTGTCCCTTTCTAGTCAGAAGTGTTCTGATACCTATGATACTCGGTCCTTCGCGCTCACTTAGCTCTTCACTGTCATCGGAAACGATCTCGATAATCTCTTGGTCGCTCCCTACTGACTTGTCTAACCGCCATTCTAACGGTTAGAATTGCTTGCCGTTAGAATTTGTGAAAATTCTACTGTCTTTCTAACCGGATTTCTAACCGCTACGCGTAATTTTACCGAAGTTAGAATAGTGGTTGGAAAGGCGGTTAGAATTTTAAATTCCATCTGCTACCAAAGTCCAACCATGCCTAACCCACTTTCTAACCGCTCTTTCTAACTACTACGCATAATTTACTCAAGTTAGAATAGGGGTTAGAAAAGAGGTTAGAAATTCAAATTGCAACAAGCTGTCAAAACCTAACCCCCTCTTACCGGCTTTCTAACCACCACGCGTAACCACCAGGCGGTTAGAAATTCAAAATAAAATCTGAGCAGTGATTTTACGTACCTGGAACGGTGGTCGCCAATTAAAGATGCGTGTACCTGTAATTGGCATTTTGATGTGGATATTACAAAGTCGATGGTGCGATACACAGTATCGTAAAATCGTAATTTTATGCATTATTTTTTTTTGTTGCGTAACATTTCCGCAATACAATATTCTTTTTTTTTTACCACAATATGTTTTATTATCAAATGTAGCGAATATAATACCGAAAATCGAGTCTTCCTATGATCATTTTTCCGCGGTTTTTTCATATACGGTCTACGATTATAAATATTTTTTGTTTTTTTTTAAAGTTAAATTAAGATTAATATAATATTAAGATTAAGATATATGACACCACTTTGATGAGCGTTGCTTTTATAATCTCAAGCTGGCAAGATACTACACTGCAGGCGAATAAACATTTTAAGACGAGTCCTGAACGCGCACTGACGCGCACCTTCGTTCGAGCGCCACGAAAGTAGTTTATTTTGTCGTCCAATAACTTCGCGAAGACATTCCACAACAACGCATAAAAAACATTTATTTGTTATTAATATATATCTGTTAACAGAAACGTGCTTTCTTGTTAAAGGACATTCGCGATTCGCCATCTTGCCTTGGTTCTTCAGGGCGCTGTGGGCTTGGCTAGTCTCCCGTAGCGGCGTCCCCGGGAGTCTAGCCTATTTCCATGAATGGATGGAAAAGGGCTAGACTCCCGGAGACACCACCACGGGAGACTAGCCAAGACAAGGCATGATGGCGTATCGCGAATGTCCTTTAATAAGAAAGCACGTTTCTGTTAACAGATATATATTATTAACATATAAAGATATTTTATGCATCGTTGTGGAATGTCTTCGCGAAGTTATTGGACGACAAAGTAAACTACTTTCGTGGCGCTCGAACGATCGTGGTCGTCTGGTGGTCAGTGCGCATTCAGGACTCGTCTTAAAATGTTTATTCGCCTGCAGTGTACCCAGTGTCTTGCCAGCTTGAGATTATAAAAGCAACGCTCATCACAGTGGTGTCATATATCTTAATCTTAATATTATATTAATCTTAATTCAACTTAAAAAAAAACATGAAAAATATTTATAATCATAGACCGTATATGAAGAAACCGCGGAAAAATGATCATACCAAGACTCAATTTTCGGTATTATATTCGCTAGATTTGATAATAAAACATATTGTGGTAAAAAAAAGAATATTGTATTGCGTGAACATTGGTATTGCGTGAATGTTACGCAACAAAAAAAAATATAATACATAAAATTACGATTTTACGATACTGTGTATCGCACCATCGACTCTGTAATATCCACATCAATATGCCAATTACAGGTACATGCATCTTTAATTGGTGACCACCGTTCCAGGTACGTAAAATCACTGCTCAGATTTTATTTCGAATTTCTAACCGTCTGGTGGTTACGCGTGGTCGTTAGAAAGCCGGTAAGGGGGGATTAGGTTTTCACAGCTTGTTGCAATTTGAATTTCTAACCTCTTTTCTAACCCTTATTCTAACTTGAGTAAATTATGCGTAGTAGTTAGAAAGAGCGGTTAGAAAGTGGGTTAGGCATGGTTGGATTTTGGTAGCAGATGGAATTTGAAATTCTACCCGCGTTTCTAACCACCATTCTAACTTGGGTAAAATTACGCGTAGCGGTTAGAAGTCCGGTTAGAAAGACGGTAGAATTTTCACAAATTCAAACTGGTTAGATTACCGGTTAGAATGAGTGGTTAGACAAGTTACTAGGGCTTTTCTTTACAATATTTTCGTTTTCTACATTACTCGTTATGGAGTGAGCCGTACCCTGTACCTCGATTTCTGGGCGGCCAGTACAACTGTGAGAGTACTCCCCCCGTTACACAAGTATCACCGCTACGGAGTGAGCCGCATCTCGTATTCCTCTCGTATTCCTGAGCTTGGGGGTTTTGGGTCGACGAGGGAGGAATTACCGGACCACGATCAAAGTCCCGGTGTTCGCGCGCTTCGTTCGTCTTATGGGACCACGTGGTAGTAGAATCGCTGCACGACTCGTCGCAATGACCGTCCGGACCACGATTCACTCTACGCTGCTCGCACGTTTGAAGCAGCTAACCGTCCCCTGAGACTTGGGGTTCGCTGCGCGACCTTTCCTCGTCAACTCCTGGCACTTCCTCTGATACCGTGACATCTTTTGTTTCGTCTCGTCTGTCCTTTTCTCTACGTTCTTTATTTACGTCTTTTTCTTCCCCGCTATCTTCAGTCTCGTTTCCTGACTCGTTCTTTTCGTCCAATCTGCTTAGGAACACTCTCTCTATAGGATATTCATCGTAAAGGTTATCCTCTCCCGTAGAATAACCGCCCACACAGCAATATGACGTCCGAAAGAATCGCTGTAGATTTCTTATATAAGATTTGGACATCCGAATACATTTTTCGAAAGACATCTTAATGAGTTCCGAAAGTAGTCTTATGCGTCACTTTGAGGGATGAATTTGATATCTGTGAAAAGTTGTCTTGAAGATAACTTTTTCAGACTTCTCAAAAAAGATATCGTAAAGACTACTATTTCAAGATTTCTTCACAAGACATCGTCAAGATAACTTTTTCAGGGTTCCTTTAAAATTATCAAAAATTAATTTTTTTCTTATTTCTATCGTTTGCAAAATTTTTTAATACGTATTTTTATTTATTTACATAGTTACTGGACCGACTGTATTTAAAAAAAATTAGAAAAAAACTCGATTTCATCATTTCAATTTCATCTGCCTCCACGGGGATTCGAACCTGCGACCTGCCTATCTATCCTACTTGAGAACCTATCATGCTACCTACTACGCTACCGACTACTTATGAATTCTATTTACTTATATGATATGTCAGTGGTGAAATCCAAGAATTTAAACGGTTCCGATATGTATCCGAACAAATATTATCACGTAGTCTATCTGAATATGCGATTTCTAATAACTTTTTAATATTCATTCCGAAGATCTCTTAAGGGGAGGTTCAACCCCCTCCCCCGCCTTTCCGCTCTCGTGAGTGCGAGAGAGATAGAGCTAAAACGTTCAACACATTTTTCGCGGAGATGACTTGATGGAATAAAAAAAGAATATAGTGGGGCCATGACCTGTACACATTAATTACGCAGGCGACCCCACATTATCTTTTTTCATTTCATCAAGCCATCTCCGATAAAAATGCGTCAAGAAATTTTTGAGGTTATGTTGACCTTTTTACACTCTTCTTAAGTAGGTCTTATTTCAGACTTCTTCGGACTAACGTCTGCGAGATATCATACGTGTTGCTCTAGAAGTAGTCTTAAAAAAGAGTTCGCGAGGAAGTATTTCTGGCTTTTTATTGGATGTCTTTTACGGAATATCTTGAAGATATCTTCTAAGGATATCTGACAGTTGATTTCATTCCGAAGATCTCTTGAGTTATTCTTATTTCAGACTTCTTCAGACTAACGTCTGCGAGATATCATACGTGTTGCTCTAGAAGTAGTCTTAAAAAAGAGTTCGCGAGGAATTATTTCTGACTTTTGTGCTGTGTGGGCGTCGTCGTGTAAATAAGCATGCATGCCCAGTACCAGGCGACGGCCATCAGAGGCGAGGGTGGGAGTCTGTCCGTCAATAGAATTTCGAAAGAGCGCCTCCGCATTGGCGTTAACCTTGCCTGGCTTATATTGAATTTCATAGTCGTATTCCTGCAATTTTATTTTCCAACGGGCGAGTCTTGCGCTTATCGTTGGGTCTTTTAATTTGTATGACCAGGTCAAAGACCGATGGTCTGTTACGAGCGTGAATTTTCTCCCGTATAAATAGGGTCTGAAATGATCGACGGCAAAAACTATGGCGAACAATTCCTTTTCAGTTGTAGAGTAATTGAGCTCTGGGTGAATCAAGGTGCGCGATGCATAGGCTATTGGTGGATCTCTACCTATGGTTCCCTGACTAAGAACTGCACCGAGCGCGTAAACAGATGCGTCGGTGGTCAGGATAAACGGTCTCGAAAAATCGGGGTATTGTAACAAAGGTTCCGAACAAAGAATTTTTTGAGTTTCTGAAAAGCGTCCCGAGCCGAACTATCCCATTTTAATACCGTGTCCTTCTTTAACAAGGCGGTAAGCGGCTTCGCGATCCGGGCGAATTGCGGCGCAAAACGACGATAATAGCCGACTAAACCGAGGAATTGCTTGATGTTCTTTCAGCCCTTAGGTTGAGGAAATAACCGGACTGCCTCGACTTTCTTGGGATCGGGTTTTACGCCGCCCTCGGAGATGATGTGGCCAAGATAGCAAATCTCCTTGTGCAGAAATTTACATTTATCCGGCTGTAGAACTAAACCAGCAGTTTTCAACCTACCCAAAAGTTTTTCGAGCTTGTTTTTATATGCCATGAGAGATTGGGCATAGATAACTATGTCGTCCATATAAACGAATATCTCTACACCTTGTAATACAGAAAGAACCTTGTCCATCAGTCTCTGAAAGGTGGCAGGGGCATTTTTCAGCCCGAAAGGCATTCTGTTAAACTCGAAATGTCCGTGAGGGGTCGAAAAAGCAGTTTTATGGTGGTCTGTGGGTTCTACTTTGATCTGGTGGAAGCCAGAAGCGAGGTCTAGAACGGAGAAGTATTTCGCCCCATCCAACTGGTCCAATATATCCGTGCTATTTGGCAGCGGGTATGCGTCTCCTATTGTCTTCTCGTTCAACGCACGGTAATTAATGACCATGCGCCACCGTTTATTGCCTTTAAAATCCGGTTTTTTGGGTACTACCCACACCGGAGAGTTATAAGCAGAGTCCGAGTGCGAAATATTCGTATTTTTCAGAAGATCTGTCGATTGTTCGAGAATAACGTCTTTATGTATCGGAGGGTATCTATAGGCTTTTACGTTTACAGGTCTATCATCGGTTATTATATTTTGTGTTTTAAGACAGGAGTGCAACCCAATCGATCTCCGTCCAGAAAAAACTGAAAAGGGAATTTCGCAAGAGTGCTAATGATTTTGCTCCTTCCTTCCGCGTTCAAACTGTCGAGTTCTAATGTCCCCTAGTGGATGAAGTCACCACTGAATCACGGTGATTTTTTACGGTGACAAAGTGCCCACAAAATCACCGAGATCTTGGTGATTTTAAGGTGATTCCACGGTGATTCTCACGGTGATTGTCACCGTCACAAAATCACCGTGACAATCACCGTGGAATCACGTTGGAATCACCTTAAAATCACCAAGATCTCGGTGATTTTGTGGGCACTTTGTCACCGTAAAAAATCACCGTGATTCAATGGTTTTTCAGGGTGAAAACATCGTCACCCAATCCGCTAGGGTCGATACAAGTTTTTCTAAACGATCTTGATTCACCCGCGCGCTATTTTTCTCGGGGTCGGCTTTTTTCGCTGTGCAGGGGGCGGGTTCTATTATTTCGCATTCCTGGAGTTCGACTGGTGGAACCGTAAGTTTAACGTTTCGCGTCGTGTGGTATTAATGCAAAAGACTCTGACCATACCGTCTTTCTGTCTTACCAACGACTCGCCCAGGAAAATCCCTGGTCCTGCCGTAACGAGGGGCAAAAGACCCTCGATTACGTCACTATTCGACACCGGAAGTGTCACCAGCTGCCGCGTTCTCGCCGGCAACTGCAGTGTCACTCCCTGATGAGAAGGGTCGAAGAGAAATTTTTCTAAATCGTGAATTAAAATCTTTTGTTTAAGATCAATCAAGCCGTTTTTCAGAAAAGGCATCCCGAGCATGCCATTTTGTTCAATAGGAAAGTTGTTTGGTACCACTTGGAAAGGGTATTTTTGACCTTTAATCGATAGCGTTACTTCTCCCAGCGATTTTACCCCGCCCTACCAGGACGAACGACAGTAACCAACGTCGTTTGTCTTTCATTCCGACAGTAAAATGATGAACTCCGACGGTTGGACCGTCGGGTACCGTCGTTTCACAAGACAAACGACTGTCGGTTACTGTCGTTCGTCCTGGTAGGGCGTGCTCGTTTATCCCAAAACTCTGGTATTTCATTCGAGTATTGATAGGGACCTCTGCTTTAACCCCTTTCTTTTTAATTAAACATAGTTCAGCCCCGGTGTCTACAACAAACTTTCCTGATCCCGATTTCAATTTATCAATATAAATAGATACAATATAAATAGATACGACGGGAGATTCTTTTCCGCTAGTCCTCAATTTTAGAATTATTATTTTCAACGGCGCTTCGTTTCCCCCGAGCTCAGTGTCGCACCAAATCGCTGAGCTATAGTTACTCGTTTAAACGTGCCTTTTTCTCTTCTTGTTTTGCTTCTACTGTCGCGAGGCGCTTCCTACATTTATCATAAACGTGACCGGATTTCTTGCAATAGTTGCAGAAAGGGGTGGATTTTTGATTGTTCAACTCGGTGGTGCATTCTCTCGCAAAATGACCCTTTCCCCCGCATTTGAAGCATAGTAGGTTGGGCCCTTTCTCTCTCGGAGTCGGACAGTCACGAGAAAAGTGCCCCACTTGCTGGCAGTTATAACACGCACCTTCCTCGGCCTTTGCAGGCAGTGAGCGCCCCTGTTGTAAATGCCCGCCCTTACTACCTCCGTTAGGATCATAGAGGTATTATAACTAGAGGAGGTGAGCCATAGGACTGCCTGTAAGTGGAAGCGTATCACGGTAAAGAGAGACAGAAACTAGAAATAGTGGCACTGTCCTTGTCTTGCCGCATGCGCAATGGCAACATGCTGCGCGCCGTCCGTTGACGCCGCAATACGAAATGTTCTAACCTATTATTTCGCTTCAGTTCGTTCACGCGCGTGCAAATTTTTCACTTATGTTTATTTTCGATATTATAAAAAATAAAATATAAAAAACTAAGATGGTGATTGCCTGCATTTTGTGCAAAAAGGAATCGACTTTCCTCAACGAGGGTCGTAGCTTTCACAAGTAAGTGGATAAAAACATTGTGTGTTAATTCTCCAAACTACCGGTGATATTATTTCTATTTGTTGATCTCGATATATATTAATTCTAATAAAAACAGATTTCCAAACGATGAGAAGTTAAAGAAAGAATGGCTGGATGCAATTGGCTCGACAGTGGTCTGTAAAACTGCAATGATATGCAGTGACCACTTCGATGAATCTGCATTTCATGACACTGTTGAAGTTGAACGCAGAAAAAAAAGACGATTACTTTCAAATGCTGCGAAAATGATATTATTTTACAAAAACAGCTACACAATATACATTACCACAAAATTTTGACAGTCGAATGCGGAAGGGTCAGTACAATACCGGAGGCGAATCGTTTACTGCGCATGCGTCATCAGACAAGGAAGCGAATACTATTCCTATGCTCTTTCTCTTTCTACCATTATAACGCGTTTCTGGCTGGCTCACCTCCTCTACGTATAATACCTCTATGGTTAGGATGCCCCACGGTCGTATGTACAGCTCTGGAAACTCCAGTGGTGGCGCTAAAACCGCTGCGGGTTAGTAATGCGCTTAGCGGAGGGTCGGAGGGTATCTGTCTGTCTCTGTCTCACACATGGTTTCGTTGCGGTTGAGTAGGTTATGCTCAAACGTGAACTGACTGATGACGACGACTTGCGGTTGTGCTGCGAAATAAATTCGACCCCATAAAACGTTCATACCCCCACCACTGAATTTGGCTCGAGTTTCTAGACCTGTATGTACGACCGTGGGATGCCCTCTTCCGCGACCCCTTCCACGAGTCGAGCCACGTCCACGATTACCCCCGCGTGCGACTCCGGCTACATAGGTACGTGCGGTGCCATGGTAGGGGAAGGTCCATCCATACGAACGCCTATTGGAAGAACTTCTCTTCTCCTCTGCGCTATTTTCTGAATTTATATTAACCTTTTCGCGATTTAACCCATCCCCATGCTCTAACTCCCACTCGGCAATCCGCGCGATACTCATCGCTACTTGCAGTGTTTTGGGTCGGTCTAAGCGCACTTGCAGAGCTATATCTTTCCTGAGTCCCATCAAGAAATTTTCACAGGCGGTGTCTCGAACCGAGATCACCATCCCATATGCTACGGGTGCAGGGTTTCGATCCTCGATCGTCTCCACAATTTTTTTTAATATTTCGTTAACTCGAGCTCCGTAATCTAGAGCGGATTCCCCGTTTTTCTGCGCGACGGTCGCGAGCATGGCATTCAGGTGGCTGAGGCTGCGGTGTTCGGTGTGCGTTTTTTTAAGGTGTTTAAGGAGATCCTCTAGGGTCCTAATGTCCCCATCCTGAAGGGTTGCCTCCGCGCTACCGACTACCCTCGTTCTCACCATCCAAAACAGATGTGATCTCTCTTTCGGATTTATGAAGTCGTGTGCGAATAGACAATCGCGAATACATTTTGAAACCGGAATATTATATCCGTCAAATGTTTTGGGCAAAAACTCAGGCGCCGCCTTGAACGGGAGGTATGACTCGGGGCCTTCGCTTGGAGCCTGTTCCGATATGCGCTGGAGACTGGACCAGTACTCGCAGCGCATATCGGAACAGGCTCTTGATCTGATGGTGGCGCCACTCCTGAGCCCGCTCATACTGTCTTCTATCGCGTTTAAGCGTGGAGTCTCCGCGCGTGTCTCTATAAATTCACGTTATTGAGGACTCTCTTCAAGGCTTTTCGCATCTAATTCGTCTTCTAAAGTACGGGTTCACATCATGTATTCAATCTCTCGCAGCCCAGAATATGTTTTCAGTGACACTTATGGGTCACTGGAAGCTACTTAGGTACCCAAGCCGCTGCGAGCGCTGCCTGTATCAGTGTACACAAGTACATAGGACACATATACTTAGCTTCGCCCCATTTACGTCATGCGGCCAATACGCGCTTGGGGTGATGTGTGTTCTCACTCTCTCTTACGGGCTCAAAAGTCTGGGGTACTGAGGCGTTCTCGCTCTCTCTTACGAGCTCAAATGCTTGGGGTACTGATGCGTTCTCGTTCTCTCTTACGGGATAGAATGCCTGGGGTACTGATGCGTTCTCGCTCTCTCTTACGGGCTTTAGTGCCTGAAGAGATGTACGTTCTCGCTCTTTCTTCCCACACAGCACAAAAGTCAGAAATACTTCCTCGCGAACTCTTTTTTAAGACTACTTCTAGAGCAACACGTATGATATCTCGCAGACGTTAGTCCGAAGAAGTCTGAAATAAGACCTACTCAGCCCCCTGACACGGCCGCTCAGAAACGATCCACGAATTCCTGCCGTTTATTATTATCGAATCGCGCCACATTGTGGCGCTAGTAGTCGCCGGGCCGGGTACTATATATATGCAGGGCAAGCGATATACGGAATATACGCGATATACGAAGGGTACAAATATGAATATTTTTCTTTCGCTAATTATTATTGTTAATTATTTGCATGCTGACTAATTGTGGAGAAGGAATTTATAGGGAAAGGTTTTTGACAAAGACCTGAATTATTTCAGGATGCACATGTAAATCAAAATGAAAAACAAACAGGAATGCGTGGAAAAACTTCGGCATAATAAACAAAGACGCACTTCGCAATTCTGTTTTTTAACCTTCGTTCCACGTAATAAATGAGTATAATTTAATTAATAAATTGATCAGTCCCGAACGTCCCGAACCACTCACAAGACCCGCAAGACAGAAATGCACATAACCTTCCTATCATAAAGTATAAACATCGAAATAAGAGTTTTAACCGCGCATGCGTAAAACAAGCCGGCCAGGCGACTACATGCGCTGCGAAGCGGCCTACAGTGTAACTACGAAACGGCCTGAAATCGCAAAAAACAATTCGCAATAGAAATAGTAGCCAGTGTCAGGGGGCTGGACCTACTTAAGAAGAGTGTAAAAAGGTCAACATAACCTCAAAAATTTCTTGACGCATTTTTATCGGAGATGGCTTGATGAAATGAAAAAAGATAATGTGGGGTCGCCTGCGTAATTAATGTGTACAGGTCATGGCCCCACTATATTCTTTTTTTATTCCATCAAGTCATCTCCGCGAAAAATGTGTTAAACGTTTTAGCTCTATCTCTCTCGCACTCACGAGAGCGGAAAAGCGGGGGAGGGGGTTGAACCTCCCCTTAAGAGGAGGCTAAATACCGACATTTTTCGTGCGAGTGCGAGAGAGAAAGGATGATAGGGCCCGTGTGAGAGCGAGAGAGAGGGTCTTCAGCCTGCCCTTAAGAGATCTTCGGAATGAATATTAAAAAGTTATTAGAAATCGCATATTCAGATAGACTACGTGATAATATTTGTTCCGATACATATCGGAACCGTTTAAATTCTTGGATTTCACCACTGACATATCATATAAGTAAATAGAATTCATAAGTAGTCGGTAGCGTAATAGGCAGCGTGATAGGTTCTCAAGTAGGATAGATAGGCAGGTCGCAGGTTCGAATCCCCGTGGAGGCAGATGAAATTGAAATGATGAAATCGAGTTTTTTTCTAATTTTTTTTTAATACAGTCGGTCCAGTAACTATGTAAATACATAAAAATACGTATTAAAAAATTTTGCAAACGATAGAAATAAGAAAAAAATTAATTTTTGATAATTTTAAAGGAACCCTGAAAAAGTTATCTTGACGATGTCTTGTGAAGAAATCTCGAAATAGTAGTCTTTACGATATCTTTTTTGAGAAGTCTGAAAAAGTTATCTTCAAGACAACTTTTCACAGATATCAAAATCATCCCTCAAAGTGACGCATAAGACTACTTTCGGAACTCATTAAGATGTCTTTCGGAAAATGTATTCGGATGTCCAAATCTTACATAAGAAATCTACAGCGATTTTTTCAGACGTCATATTGCTGTGTGGGTTACGGGCATAAATGCCTGGGGTACTGATGCGTTCTCACTCTTTTAGCTCCGTTTGGATGCTTTGGGGTGATGAATTTTATGTATACGGATCATTTTAGTATTGCGACATTCTAAGAAATTTTCGAAACTTGACCAGGTTGCAGGATTACTTTGTAGAGACTTTCTATAGATCATCTTAAATTAATAAAACAATTAATAAATACAATTGAAACAAATATCAAGTGGGATCGAACCATGGACCCCAGACTACGAAAATCACGCGCGTTTAGATCGCTGTGTGCGAGAGGGAAACATGCTGTCTCCCTCCATGGCGGCCGAGTATCGGTTTACCCATTAGTGCAAATGAGAGAGCATGATACCGCGTTAGCCCAAGAGCAAGTGAGGTAGCTGCAAGGGCGTGGCTTACAACTTCGTTCATGTGTGTGGCATACTGATACATAGTCGCTCAGTCTACCGATAGAAATCGGAACTACATTTTCTGTGCCAAATCCTAACACGGGCCTTGCGCTTTCATCCAATATATGTTCGCTGTACGCGTATATGATGGTCTCAAAGGTCTCAAACAATGAATAATATAACCCATGGGTAAAATAACATCCCAGAAATAGGAAAAAATGCTCACTCACCTTAATCAAACCTTATCACTCGATTAATCCAGCAAAAACATCACTTTAAGGCCGGATTGTTCCAATCGCTGGGTAACGTTACCCGAGGTTGGAAAAACTCGCTTTTTAATTAAATCTACGCTCCGCCAAATTTTCTAACGAGTATGTGCGTGACCGCTAAAAAATTTCCTATCGATTGACGCCTTATAGAATCAGAATAGTTAAGAATTAGAAATTTTTACGTTAACTTCACGCTCGAAATAGATTTACATTTTCCAAAAAAACGGCGGACCGCCAAATTTTCTAATTAGTCCAGCAATTACCGCCAAAATATTAGAAAAATAAGAAATTGAAAAATTAAAAATTGCATTGGGAACTTATCTGTCCTTCATGACAAGGGCAGCGAACATATTGTTCGCTGACAAGGGGCACAATGATTCATTAGACATGTTTTGGGTCAATTAACCAAGCGGTCATGTGACCGCCGCGCAGGCGCACGATGAGCTATCGCAAATTTAATATTTATTGTTTTTATACCGTACCGAGATCCGACAAACGTTCTGATAATGAAATTCATAACCGACAAACGATTCCGCTTCGATTAGGCTTTTAAAAATTTCCGATATGTCAAAATTAAAAAAAATTGGCCAACTTCACACGGATTTTTGTTTTCAATTTTTCTAATTAACAAACATAGAGGTATTATACGTAGAGGAGGTGAGCCAGCCAGAAACGCGTTATAATGGTAGAAAGAGAAAGAGCATAGGAATAGTATTCGCTTCCTTGTCTGATGACGCATGCGCAGTAAACGATTCGCCTCCGGTATTGTACTGACCCTTCCGCATTCGACTGTCAAAATTTTGTGGTAATGTATATTGTGTAGCTGTTTTTGTAAAATAATATCATTTTCGCAGCATTTGAAAGTAATCGTCTTTTTTTTCTGCGTTCAACTTCAACAGTGTCATGAAATGCAGATTCATCGAAGTGGTCACTGCATATCATTGCAGTTTTACAGACCACTGTCGAGCCAATTGCATCCAGCCATTCTTTCTTTAACTTCTCATCGTTTGGAAATCTGTTTTTATTAGAATTAATATATATCGAGATCAACAAATAGAAATAATATCACCGGTAGTTTGGAGAATTAACACACAATGTTTTTATCCACTTACTTGTGAAAGCTACGACCCTCGTTGAGGAAAGTCGATTCCTTTTTGCACAAAATGCAGGCAATCACCATCTTAGTTTTTTATATTTTATTTTTTATAATATCGAAAATAAACATAAGTGAAAAATTTGCACGCGCGTGAACGAACTGAAGCGAAATAATAGGTTAGAACATTTCGTATTGCGGCGTCAACGGACGGCGCGCAGCATGTTGCCATTGCGCATGCGGCAAGACAAGGACAGTGCCACTATTTCTAGTTTCTGTCTCTCTTTACCGTGATACGCTTCCACTTACAGGCAGTCCTATGGCAAACCTCCTCTAGTTATAATACCTCTATGTTAACAAATATCCGACAAACATCGATTTTGATCCGACAATCACCGACAAACGACCGACAAGACCGACAAACGATTTACATTTTCCAAAATTTATTCTGCGACCGCTTCTGGCGACTCGAGGTACTAAATACCTGGCAACCCTGCTCAGTCCTGCTGCCTGCTAAATACCTGGCAACCCTGCAATCAGTCAAAATGGCGCCGCTCGCGCGCGGCTTTTTACTTCGCGACGAAACTAGAACAAATTGCCTTTGTCAATTGTGATAACAATCGTCGATAAGTGTGAAGCTGACAATGTACAGACTCCTTAAAGTTCGCTGCGTCGCATTGAACAACAAATGTGCGACATCGTTGCAAACGAATCCTCAATCGTCAACGAATGTTTGCTCGTTTTGCAGATTCTCTCATGAAAAAATAACGAAATGTACGTTATTAGTCGCATGACAGCGCATCATTATTCATCTCAGCATTGTCGTTTGTCGTTGTAATCAATTATGAAACACTTACGTAAGCTTTGGCTATCGCTAATTTTGAGCATACCTGCGTATCATGCGCAAGTTAGGTTAGGTTCGTCACATTCAAACCATCGCGTAATTATTTTTATTTTAAATTTCTACGCATTCAGCATGGGTTTGCACAGAAACTTCATACACGTTAAAACTAAGCAAAGCGCTCTTTTTTTATTATATTTTTTATTTTAACTTTTTGCTTTATTTTTTTCTTCAAGCGACCGTAAGTTACCTTCAACGTCGACATCAAACTACGACCATCAGTACAGCACTTTTAGATACGCCCATCCCGAAAAAAATTAAGAGAAAGTCCAAACGTTATGCCGAGCTTTTGGAAGGTAGGAAAAAAATTGCCGGCAATTTTGCTAGGATGGTTCCCTTTTTTACTAATTTCCTGGAATATTCCTTATCGCATAGGATTTTTCAGTTTCAGACTGTGTAACAAGCAATCGTAAAGCCTCCATCAGAAATTTGAATGCTGCGCAATTGTCGATATTGGTGGAACAGCCACACATTACCTTAGATAAGTTGCACAAAATCAGATCTGAGCTCAGTCAATTTAACAGAAAAAAGATAAAGCAGTATGAAGATCCTGAAACTGCTAACGATCTTATTCTTCTTGAGGTAAGTAAATTTTATGAAGCGGCAAATTTCAATAAAAAAGTTATGTAATTTTGTACATGATTTTTATATTCAATTCTATGCATTGAAATATTTTTTTCTTTAATCATTGTAGAAATTGGACAATAAAAAATTGCCTCATGTAAATTTTTGTACAAAGATAAAAAGAATATTGGAGCATGGATCTATAAATTTTTCATTTTCAATATTAATAGCTTCGTTTGAGAGAAACTTCAAGTGAATTATTAATCGAGATTTTTTCATTACTCCTACAGAAAGTCGACATTAAGAAATTTGAGAAATCGGAAAAAAATCGACCAGTCCATGAAAGAGACGATGATAGTGCGATAATAGAGGATTTACATGCATCCGGTATATCGGATCAAGCAGGATTGATTAAGAATTCATCATTCTTGGAGACTTTGGAGGAGGATGCCCACAAGGACGAAATGGAGGAAGAAACTAATGAAAAATTAACGGAAAAGTAATTTCTCTAGTACAATTACATTTTGTATTAATTAATCATGAAATTCTCACCGATACGTGTGATTATTCATAGAAAAAAGCAGGAACAACATAGCGAGAGGGAGACACTAGAAAAATTGAAAAACGACGAATTTATTGAAAAGGGAAAAAAGCTGATGTTGGCGCGAAATCTTCATTCCTATTTGCAAGTTTGCCTCAGTTGCGGAATGACGGGAAGGGCTTATCAGACCCTGATGCATTATCGTAAAAATGGCTTGAAACAGAAAAACGCGACGAAGATAGTCGACGTCGGCCTTTACAATATTATGTTACACACTTACGCGGCATTCGCGAATATACCGAAGATCAAGGAATTGCTGCGCATCATGAAGGAAGATTCGATAAAGTCTTCGCCTCAAACTTACGCCGCAATTTTCGAGGCTCTGGGAAGATTGCGAAAACCTGAAAAGGAGACAGGTGAGGTGAACCGTCAACTGACGAAAGAAAATTTTTTTTTAACCAAAACTTTTTAGAAAAGAAAAATTTTCTCGAGCAAGATTGATTATCCTTCGTTTGCTTCTATTCAGAATTCTTGGAAACAATTAAATTGGAGATGGAGGAAAACGGCATAACATTCAACGATATCGTTAAAATACCAAAATACGTGCTGGATCAGCGTCAACATACGATGAAGATCGTTAAATTATTGCAACCAGATTTTCTACCGATCGACGAGATTCTTGATTACACATACGATTGTCGTCTTTTAGAAAAAATCAATCCTACGGAATCCTGTGTTAATCCAAGTCCGGCGAATAACTTGTTCACTGTCGAAGAACTTCGCGGAAGACTCGACGAACAACTGAAGAACGAGGTTGCCGGTGACGTAGTCGTGAATAGCATCGAAAAAATCGACGAGCTCAAACCCACGGTAGCTTTCTGCGTGAGTATCCAAAATTCGTGACTGGAAGGAAAACAAATTTTTGCAAATTAAATTATGCACGTAATTTCCGCATGGCTTATCATATTTTTTTACGACACAGTTTCCTTTATGAAAAAGCCGCAAATAAAGAATTCGATAATTCATTATCAATTGTTCGTTATTCTTCTAATTGCATGTACAGAGAAAAATCGTCGCAGATCTCGAGGAATCGTGGATGCAATCAGCAATAAAAGCGTTTGATCGAAATTTGATAGCTCTGAAAAATCGCGAACGAATGCCAATAGCACATACGATGACCATCTATCCGTATCTTTGCGTCTTGGAAAAGGACCACTACATAAAGGCAATGATACGGGATATAAAACGTCTGGCGGACGGTTCAGAAACCTTTAGTCCCGCTCTACCGACGCTCTATCGGGATTTAGGCTTACGAATAAATGCAAAATACGAGGTATGTGGATAAATGATGCTTCATTATTGCCGATCCTCACGATTCTCCGTTATTAGAAATTTCAAGTAATTATCTGAAGGTCGCGGAAAAACAACGTACCGGTGTTATGGAAAAGACCGAGGAAGTTTACATGAAATACTGCGATTGGTATTTGAATCGCGACAACGTTGCCAATAGTCGTATAGCTTGGCAAAATATAGCGCGTGGAGCCGAGAAGTTCGGCGCATCTTTGGAAATTGGAAATTTGCTATGGCCCATTAGCGTTCGTCACGCTGTCGGAAAATTTCTCTACGACATAATTCTCAAAGATATAAAGCTCGATATAAATTGTATAAAACTCAATAGTAAGGAAAAACACTACTTGCCTGCTTTCTACACGCTCTTCAGATCCAAGGGAAAACGTTTAAAGGAAGAGGTGGGCAATTTTTTCATTTAAGAAAAATGCAATTGAATTTTTTTTCCCGTGTGAGGGATAAAAATTACTGGAATCGTTCCGAGCCGAAAAATGAAAATAGTACATGATTATTCAACTTTAAATTACGTTTTCTAGATAAAGCCACATCCGATCCTTGCGAAGCTTTATCGTGAATCACAGCCTAAAACACTGACCTTCGAATCCTCGCTATTGCCCTCGGTGTGCCCACCAAAGCCTTGGTGCAACGTTCGGAGTGGAGGATATCTCGTGGCAAAATCTGATATCATCAGGGTGCCTTTTAATGCGGTGATTCTGCAATTAAAAAATGATTTTTTTGTTTCCTTTATTTGTAACTCGAAGGTACTATAATTTTTTTTAACCATTTCTGTTCTTATAGTTTCAACAATGGCAGAGACTCGAAGATGCTCCACCGAAACAACTGTGGCCGGCTCTGGATTCGCTGAATCAGCTTGCATCCATTCCCTGGTCCGTGAATAATTCGATCCTTGACGTAGTGATCGAGGTAATCGGACCTTCCCGCGGTATTTTCCATATACGATGAAAGAGCAACAAAAAATGTCAAATTTCTTCAATATTGTGCGTCAAATTTTTATCTAGGTATTTCGGCAGGGTGGATCCGCGAAATTGAACGTTCATCAGCCTCCCTCTGTTCTCGCACCTGTGCCACTTCTTCACCCAAATACCGATGAGTCTGAGAGAATAAAAATCGTAAAAGCCCGGGTGGAATATCGTCGAAGAAAAGGCGAGATGTATTCGCTCTGGTGCGATTTACTCTACAGGCTGTCACTTGCAAATCACGTGAGTCGAAACGAAGTATTTATCATCCGATACGATAAATTTTAACAAATTGAAAAAATAGCCAACTTTTTTTTGCTTTCCATAGTTTCGCGATAAAATCTTTTGGCTTCCGCACAATATGGACTTCAGAGGGCGAGTTTATCCGATACCGCCGCACTTGAATCATCTTGGATCCGATCTTGCTCGTTCTTTACTTGTATTTGGCCTGGGCAAGCCCCTCGGACCAAATGGTCTCGACTGGTTGAAAATTCACACTATAAATTTAACGGGTTTCAAAAAGCGTGATCCCGTGAGCGAGAGACTCAAATATGCGAACGAACATATTGATGACATATTGGATAGTGCAGAAAATCCGTTGACCGTAAGTTTCCGATTTTTTCACCTCATTTATGTTTATGTACAATGTTTTACCTTACCATCTGCGAAATGACCAAAGTTAGAAGATTTTTGAGCTTTACAATTATTTTTTCAATGAAATATCTTTCCTCATGTCGAATTGCGTGTTGGGAATTGTTTCACCGAAAGGGTAAATTGTGGTGGACGAGTTCAGACGAACCTTGGCAGACATTGGCGGCGTGCATGGAAGTTGCCAAAGCTCTGAAAGCCGATGATCCGGAAAAATATGTGTGCAGATTTCCGATTCATCAGGACGGCAGTTGCAACGGTCTTCAGCATTATGCGGCACTCGGACGCGATCAGATTGGCGCTGAAAATGTAAATTTACATCCTTTCGATGCACCACAAGACGTTTACAGCAGCGTTGCCGCAATGGTAATATATCCTGTTTCATCCTGTTTTATACTGTTCAATGCGAGACGAAAGAAAAAAAAGTGAAAAATTGGAGAATCAAACAAAGTAAAGTTTTTCTTGGATTTTCATGCAGGTAAATGAATTGCGAGAAAAGGACGCATCGAACGGTCTCAAGATTGCGACAGTACTGGAGGGTTTTGTAAAACGTAAAGTGATTAAACAGACTGTGATGACGACTGTTTACGGCGTTACGAAATTCGGCGCGAGACTGCAAATCGCTCGCCAGCTAAAAGGTAAATTCTCGAGAACTTTTTTGACAAAACATTTCGCTTCTGTGGTGTTCATTTTCTCAAAATTCTCCTCTTCCATAGATATCGATGATTTTCCGCAAGAACACGTTTGGGCAGCGAGCATATATCTCGTGCAGAAAACCTTCGAGAGTTTGAGATCGATGTTCGAGAGTGCCCGCGAAATTCAGGATTGGTTCACTGAGTGTGCGCGAGTAATATCGATATCCTGTGGAAAAAATGTCGAATGGATTACGCCACTTGGACTTCCAATAGTTCAACCGTACACCAAGCAAGACAAGTGGAGTGGACAAAAAGATCATATTGATTTGCTCGAGTTAGTATCAATATTTTCCTCATTATTTTTTCGTTTTCACAAAGTTAACTCCAGATATTTTGCTAAATTCTTGCTACATTCATTATTATCGTTACTTGAGAACTATTTTTCTCGCGAATATTATGCTAAGGAGGTCACGATGATTTATTGTATTTTCGCAAAATTCGTCATTTTCTTTTATCTACATATCATTGTTGAATCTTATGAATTTATTTACTCTATATCCTTTCTCAGACGACCCAATACGATGAAGCAAAAAAATGCATTTCCACCGAATTTCGTTCACTCGCTAGACTCTAGCCACATGATGCTCACGAGCTTGCACTGTGAGCACGAAGGCTTGACCTTCATGTCAGTACACGATTGTTACTGGACTCATCCGTGCACCGTCGAGACAATGAACAAGGTAAATCACGGTTGTTGAGCATACGTAAATTCAGGAAATTCTTTTAACTCGCGATCGTCGAGATTTTTTTGGAAAGTCAAGAAAAATAATTATCCGTTTTAACAATTTCAAGATTTAATTAGGTGTTAACTTTCGCAGATCTGCAGGCAGCAGTTTGTTGCTCTTCATTCGCAACCGATCCTCGAAGATCTCTCGCGTTCTTTGAAGGAGACGTACGGTTACACGGAAAGGTAAATACAAAAATACTACTGGTAATGAATTATGATCAATAAGCAATTTTTTCCATCAGTCACTATCTGAATACGTACCTTTTTTTCAAATCAGGAATTTTGAAGACCATGGATCGATGCAAGAATTATCTAGGAGAAAACTCAATTACACACTTGCTCAAGTACCAAAAAAGGGCAACTTCAACCTGGAGGGAGTTCTCAAATCGACATATTTCTTCAGTTGATTTGACAAACGAATTTTTGTGACAAACAATAGTGAGTCCAATTTAGTTTTGTTTCTCTAGTCCGTCTCCTCAATTTATACCAGCTCAAACTAATCCCATCATTCTTGTGCTTTGAATATACCATTTTATAATAATCGAATAGAGACTATTTCTTTCGAGTTCTTTCAATTATATTTGAGAAGAATCGGAAAGTAATGCGATTATATCGTGATTTTTCACCTGTATTGCAGCGAAAATCATGTTCGGCGGTACAGTTAGGAGGCATTCATCAGTAATTACGAAAGCTGTGCATATAATTTAAAATGTAAGATAAGATGGTAGATTGAAATCATTAAATTCTTCTTAAAAAAAAAAAACCTTCGTTCTTTTGCAATTAATTAAAGAAAATTTTATGAATTCACATTACAATAGCTCTGTCCATCAATCCGTCGACTGATTGACTCCATCGTCCATCAGCATCAAGAGATTTTTGTCTTATGGATTTAATAAAAATTTCCATAAATTGAAAAAAAATTGTGCGCTCCTGGAAACGTGCGGTATTGAAGTTTCAACGAAATAACCGGTAGTTTGTAATGTCAGCGAACATAGAGGTATACATAGTATAGGCCCCGTGTAAGCGTTTGGCAGACTTTCTTGGGGTGCTAACTATAGTATTGTATACCGAGCACCACGCGAGCACCCCAAAAAAAGTGTGCCAAGCATTCCCATAAGGCCTACGCTTCCATGTACTCTATGTTCGCTGTTAATGTTACACTCCTCGTCGGCTAGACGTTGACACATTGGGATCGGTAGTACTTCACAAACGCATTTCATGCAAACAGAATTTTTATCAAGCGTCTGATTGAACTCAGCGCCAATCTGCATTATGAGATCTCCAAAATGGCACTGCAAATCTTAAAAAAATCGTATAAATGTAATTTTTCTCCTTTATTCTTATCGATATAATAAGAATCATTGACTGTGCTGATTAAAAAATTATTTTAAGAATTTGTTGGCGACTCACCGGAATTCATTGCTTGTCTCGATGTAGGATTTACTATTACTCTCTAATTAGCGTTTCCTATGAAAAAAATTACCACAAATTAGGAACTTTGTTTTCTATTTTTCTACAGTAGAATTTTTCATAAAGGAAGCTTTGTAAACCATTGGAAAAGCTTAGCTATTAACTACAAAGTATTTTTACTTACCACATCTGTAAAAACTGCCGCAGCTGGTTTGTGCCGATTGAGTCCTATAATAAACTGGATCACAAAGATCACGAACGTAATACCAACGAATTTCGAAACATCGGGTCGCAGTAAGGATGGTTCAAGATTTCGCGCAAAATGGCTCAACGATTTTCCTTCTTCTTCAGTGTTGCCAACATCTGTCGATTGAATTATGGAATCAGGGCCGTAAAATTATGGTATTTTTATGGTACATGCAGGGCCGTAAAATTATGGTATTTTCATGGTACAAATCATACTAGGAAATGAGAGCAAGAGGTCTTGAGTCAAGGTTACTTATATTTTTTGCACAAACATTTTTGAACACAGTTCAATCCAAGTTATGTGCGGCCGTGTTTATGAATATTAGTGTTGTTGAATCGGCTTCGATTCGGCCAGAGAAATTTCCAAGGTCTCGATGGAAATAAGAGTTTTTCTGTTTTACGTTTCGATCCTTGATTTGGATCCTCTTCAGAATTTTATTTGCTCTATAATTATGATTTACATGGTTTATAATATTTATAGAAATTCGATGAGATTTAATATAAATGTGTTTTGTAGTATGTCAATATTTTTATTTTGTAGTATGTTCATTTATTGATGGTTATGTGATATGAGTAGTATGTGAAAGTGTGATTTATTCTATTACTATTATATATTTATAAGTTATGTAATATGTCAAATGACTAACTCTAATCCAATCACAAACATGAAACTAGAAATATCAATAATATTCAGGTTAGTCATTTGACATATTACATAACTTATAAATATATAATCATTGTGTATTTATTTCTTATACAGGAATACAAATTGAAGATCTAATTCTATAACATTTTGCGCGGTAAGAAATTACGGAATGATAAATGAAACTTGTACATTTTAATGAAGTAGGCAATGAATATCCTTATAATTATTATTCCGAGTACATTATTGTTCCCCAGTTTAATATTTTATAATGACTATGCTATTTAGACAGAACATAAAATAAATCTGTACAAAATTCCTTGCTCATATGGCAATTTTTTAACATTTATTCATTCGGTGATTAATTGTAAGAACAAAACATATAAGCTATTATAATTTCCGAAACTTGATCTACATATGGCAATACAATAACTCTATTCTTTGCTTTTCTATTTGTAAATATCTGCATTCATAAATATCTCCACTCTGAAATATCTCTAGTCTTAAATATCTTTATTCAAAAATCTCTATTCTTCTGTCCTGAATAACCTTATTATGAAATGTCAAAAATTTGATCAGTAATCTTTTTTACATACTATTTACGAATCGAATTTAATTTGCGGCATTTCATAACAAAGTTATTCAGGAGTAGACAGAAGAATAGAGATATTCAAGAGTAGAGATATTTATCCGAATAGACTTATTTAAGAATACAAATTGAAGAATATATAGAGATGTTTACGAATAAAAAAGTAAAGAATAGAGTTGTTGTAAATTGCCCTATATATTAAAGACTAATTGCTAACAATCTATTAATATACAATTTTCAATTTAATGTACAACAAAATACAAATCGTGTCGCTTACAATTGCATGTATTAGTAGACTAATTAAAAAAGAGCGACTATTTTTTGTTTTTCGAAATAACCTATTACTTTCGGGCAAGTGAAAAAATATGCCTGTCAAAAGCAGAGCTTTTCATATTAATATTTCGATTCAAGGTTCAAGTTGAATTTAGAGTAACTTACACTTTTTTTTAAGTTTCCGGCAAAATGTTGAAACTGAATTATTACTAAATATCGTAGAATCTTTCTTGAAAGAAAAAGTTTAAATTGCATTAACATAAATAACCAAATTTAATATTAGACCGTAAATAACTTTTGAAGGAGTGAGTTTATCAAAAAATCATAAGACACATATCTAAATATTAATATTAAGCTCTGCTTTTAACAGGCATTTTTTTTCACCTCCCCGAAAATATTTAATCGGGTAGTTCGCAAAACAAAAAATAGTCACTTTTGTGAATCAGTCTAATGTATTACAAAAAATACAATACTGAATCATATTTTTTGTTCCATTACAGTCCCTGGTTGATTGTTTCATCTATCATTGTCGGACACCACTTTCTGCATCGTCTCTCTCTTATTAAGTGAAATTTACTCACCGCCCGACAGATACCGCTACTGTCGTGCAGTGCTACTACCATTACCAACGACATTGTATGTTTTTTTTCTGAGGTTGCAGCTCATGACTTACCCTTCAGGATTTGGTCAAATAAGAAACTCGATTTAACCCGAAGTGTCATACCCCTGGATGGATATGTAAGCAAGTCAACTGCTTGAAGTCATCAACCAAGATCTAGTCGATCTGAGTCGATCTAGGCTCTTGAAGTAGCTGTTTCGGCTTATAGGCCTCATTTGTCCAACATGGCGACACCCTTCTCGGCTTCATCCCCACTCCTGCTATGCTCAGCCCATGTAGTACATGGTCTAAGGTCAAGCCTAAGAGGTGACTCATCAATGTGACCTTAAACCCGATTGAGAGACCTCTAGATATTTTTTGCCAGCGTGTTCGTTGCGCGAAACATCATATTATACTTAAATCCCTAAACTTTTGATGCGTGAGATGAAAAATTAAAAAAAAGCCGAAAAATGAAACAGTCTAATATGCATATATGTAATACTCCTATATTATTGCTAGCGCTATATACGCTAGCGATACGTGTCGAAAACAGTACGGTGCAGACAATATCGTTCTCTCCATAGACCTTACACTCCTGGACTGCGCATCGCGTACCGAGTTACCAGACAAGGACAGCAAATCGGCAATGCTAGATAAGGGTGAATTCTGATACGGGCGCACTGCGCTTGAGCGCTGCATAATCTGGCGTACCCATTAGTCAATTTGAATTTCGCGCGCCACAATGCCACGCCCGAATTCATTTTGGCCAATGGGTACGCCAGATTATGCACCGCTCAAGCGCAGTGCGCCCGTGTCAGAATTCACCCTAAAGGCACCGTTCACCCAACGATGGCATTGTTGTCCTTGTCACGCACGTGGGAATCTCTCTCTGAGCCTGTTCCGATATGCGCTGCGAGTACTGGTCCAGTACTCGCAGCGCATATCGGAACAGGCTCTCTGTCTCTTTCTCCTAACTCGACACTGTGGGAACAGATAGGGAATGCGCGGTCCAGGAGTATAAGGTCTATGGTTCTCTCGCTCGTGGCTCACCAGAATGGCTTGTAATGCGCAAGCGCGAAGGAAAGCGGGAGTGCACCAGCCAATAACATTTATATATTATGTCTACGTAGTGGGTCGCGCGTGCGCAGAATGATCAAATCTGTTCCGCTCTGTCTCGCTTCATCGGTGTCCCCACCACTTATAAGGAAGCATAGGCCGCTAGCGATATAGGAGTATTACATATATGAATATATGACGTTCTTCTTTTTGTGACGTATTCTCGAAATCTCAGTAGCACTGTCCCAACACACACATCGACGCGCTCTCACGGACGAGGGTCTACACACACATTGACGTGCTCTCACGGAGCGGGCCTACACACACATTGACGCGCTCTCACGGACAGTGTTGGCAACCTGGAAGACGGCACTGATCGTACCAGGGGCGTAAAATTATCGTACCTGACGAAAAATTATCGTACATTTTCAAATAACATAAACCGCGTTATTTATTAATGAAATAATAAAATTGATTAATAAAATGGCTATTATCGTGAACTTATATTGCGCCCAACACGTAATTTTTCGAATTTTATCATTTTTGACTGGGTCACGGTCGTACGTACAGAAACTCTAACGTTTTTTCGGTGGTGGGGATGACATAGAATATTTGAAGGAGTTTTTGGTTAACATTATTGCCACGCCGCTACTATCGAATGCCAAAGTGAAATATAATATAGTAATACTCCTTAGGGATGTTGAGTCCCAAATTGCAAATGATGAGAAAATTATGAAAATTTAGTATGTTTTTGGATGAATTATTTAAGAGGGCGTGTAAAAATTTCACGACGATTAGGAAGCTCAGTTAACATTAACAAATTAAATTTAATTAAATGTAGTCTTATGGAAACTGATATAACTTTGCGACAAGTTTTTTTTACCTCTCAATTTTTTAATATCTACACTATATTAAAAGCAACGCGGAAACAAAACGAAGTTTATAGATAAATATTTTGTTTATTTGTTTAAAAAATTGTTCTTAACAAAATGTTAATATTTTAATAACGAGCTTCTTAATCGAGGTTGAAGTAATAATGATAGAATTCTGAAAATGTAATATGTTTGTACATGAAGTATTCAGGAGGTCGTGTAAAAATTTCACGACGATTACGAAGCTATTTATTGAACAATTAACATCAAAAGATTTCAGAGGGACTCAACATCCTTAATTGATGACTGCGCAAGCGCTATCATCAATCCCTCTCTCACACATGGTGGCTCTAGGATGGCATGTGACGAATGCAGGGATTCGCAGTAGATTTGCCATCAGAGGGTTCCCTCGTAGCGCGGATTGTTTGAACGCTAGATTTGAAATACTTGCAGAATTGCGAATCAAACGCTAATTTCAATAGAATATTCCTTTGGAAAACTGTGAGAGGTTCAAGATTAAGGTGGTAGTGACTCATTATATTTAAGAATATCATAAATAACTAAGATATACGGTATATAACGTGTAAGTTAATATTGCTTGTTATGTTTTCATATAGTTTAACGACTTAAATTCACGGCTTTTCTTATATTTTGTTTATCACGCAACAGTGCTTTTTGTGAGACTATGAATTAACAAAGAAGAGCATTATTCTTTGTTTTCCATCTCAAAAAGGGTCTTTGCATATATATATATATATATATAGAATAGAACGCATAAAATAAATACTCATATTACGTTTGGAAAATATATAGATGAAACATAAAATAGTCGTAAAACTTCGAGATGCCTTCACAACGAAAATGCAACGAAAGTAATAAATTTGCAATATGAACCTCTAAGAAAATGCGCAGGGTCCACGGACTTTCTCAAGTGGTTTGTGTACAAGCATGGATACTCTAAAACCATATGGCTGGACCGGGTGTATGTGTGTGTGAGCGAGCGCGAGGACCACGCATAATGCAACCCTTATGTGCGTACTGACCGAGAAGGATGGCTAGATACAGCACGCAACGAGAGTGTATGTGTGTCGGTTATAACTGCACGTTGTATTAATGTGTGTGTCGCCTTGGAGCCTGCAAGCCCAAATTTCTCCGGCAATGCTTCACTTCAATTTTAACTGTCTTGCTGTGCAGTAACACCAAAGAACTTGTTTGATTTTCATACCAACAGTAAAATCTAACTTTTCCGAGTTTATCATCTAATACTAAAAGGCCAATGATTTGAACCGACCAACTCTTGAATCTTTCTTCATAAAATCCAAAGCGTTAATTTCAGCCAGTTCGTTAATAAAAGATTAACAATTCACAAGGTGCGGTTCTGCTCTTTACCTGCGAAAGAGTTCACGCTACCGGAGAGACATCGATGGTTTAAATTCAAAGTTCCCGCTGAAACACGTGACAAAAGTGTCACAGGCACACGATCACAGCGCTCCTGACGGCAATGCTTTCTTATGCTATGCCATGCAATAGCGTGTGAAGCCCGCTTAAACTTTGATTTTGTTCGAAAAAAAGAAATTCTCGATATTTGAATATTATCGTACATTCGCGTACGATATTTGAATATTATCGTACATTCGCGTACGATAATGAATCGCTATCGCACATCGTACATTGGTATGAAATTATCGTAAATGTACGATAGTTATCGTACGGTTGCCAACACTGCTCACGGGCGCGGGTCTACACACACATTGACGCGCTCTCACAAACGCGGGCTTACACACACATTGACGCGCTCTCACGAACGAACGCGGGTCTTACACGTGACGCACAGTAGGAGAAAAGCCCAAAAACCTGGCCAAAACCTCAAATGACCTTTGACGGGAATGAAAATTGGCTTACAGGGGTTTTCAAGGTCGCTGATTACGAATCCGCAAGCCAAATTATCGTAAAAAAAATGGCCGATCCAATATGGCCGACATGAACGTTAAAAAGTTACCAGATGTTGACAAAAATTGGTATATACGGGTTTTCAAGGTCGCTGATTACCAATCCGATATCTATTGTTTATAACTTGCAACAAAGAGCTTACAGCAAATTGTTATAAACAAAATGGCCGAGTATCCTGCTAAATAGATAAATTAATATATAAAAAAAAAAAAATTTCTACCATAAATTCGATCAAGCAAGCGAATTTATCGGATAAATGCTCGCTGATTATCAGAAATACTTCTTTCCTTGTCAGCACCAATTCTTTGTAACCGGATCCTGTAATAAAGACATAAAATTGTAGAAAACTGGTGTTAAAGGAAAAGATAAAATTTTCAATTAATACAATAACTTGAACAATGTACATTATTTTACCAAATAAATAACCGCAATAATTGAAATAATTTTAAAAAAATTAGACAGAAAATATTGACATGGATTTGGTTAAAAGAAAGCTTTGCTTACTATATAATATATATATATTCAAATATTTTATTTGAATGTTATAACATTTCATTCATATTTAAGAAATTTTTATGTGGTTGATTTTAATATGTATATATATATATATATATATATATATATATATATATGCATCCGTATATATCATAATTAAATCACAGAAAATTTATATATATACATATATATACACATACATATATATTAAAATAATTTATTTCAAGCGTATAACAGCCGTCTTGTCCGTTATGATGCTACTTCACCCGTTCTCAGGTAGAGGCGCAGAGGCTGCTCAATAGTGCCGCGTGCACGCTCGGCTACCGCACGATGCGAAAAAAATCATAACGGACAAGACGCACGTTTTCCGCAGGTAACTCTTGTAAATTTCGAAAGCTTACCCTACCAGGACGAACGACAGTAACCGACAGTCGTTTGTCTTAAATTCCGACAGTTCCCGGCGGTCCAACCGTCGGAATTCATCACTCAACCGTCGGAATTTAAGACAAACGACGTTGGTTACTGTCGTTCGTCCTGGTAGGGTATACATTAAACTAAAGGCCGAGACTAGGAGCTTTGCAAAATGTGACAAAATATATAACTTTTCGGACCGTTGAAAATATAAGTTTTCAAAATTATTCAATTTTATTTATGCCGAAGGCTATACTACATTTCAATCATTTATACATAAAGTTTAGATTCAACCGATGTAAAAATATGTTCTACATACCTCCAGAAGTCGTATCCATGTTGCAGAATTGAAATTAAACCCGTCACTTTAAAGTTATGGGTTTTTGAAGTCAGCGTTATTTTCGTCTGTTCAGCGCGTGACACGTACACTCTTCACGAACACTAACTGCCAACTGACGCTGCGGCGCAGGTATACACTTAAAGGGCTTTCCCTTCCACAATAGAATGCAGTTACTAGTCCTCTACCTGAATGACTACTCAACTGACCCTATTTCGCAAATTTATTTTTTGGGGTTTTGGCCAGGTTTTTGGGCTTTTCTCCTACTGTGTGACGGTGACGCTCGACTCTCCAGCTAGGAGCTAGCCCGTAGAGACCAAGCGCTAAGATGTTCACACTTCAAAAAGACGGGCTTGTCGCGTTTTGGAACGCGGATATTTGAAAAAAAATCCATGCACAAACGAAACAGGCTATTTCTCTAATGTAACTGAATGGTTTTCTCTGACGAAGATATCACGAGAAAACGGGTCGCTCGTTAACGTTCTAAGCCGTAAAACGAAAATCTCTTTGGATTGGATTAATTTATTTAACGGGCAATATAACTACGAGTACGAATATTTGCTCTGTTATCAGAAATGAGAAATATATTTCCCGGATCTGCCCTTACCTAATCCATTTTCCGAATTTGCCCTTCGAAGCTGTATAATAATGCCAGTCAACCTACAAGTTGATCAGGGCGGTAATTTTTTAGCACAAACGAGAAAGCTGGCGCGTGTACGCATTGATTTCGTGTCTCTAGCAATAGTTAACGTGACCATTTTATTTTTCCGTCAAAGCGGGACGGTCATACTGAGAAAAAAACTTAGTTGAATTTACTAAATCGATGGTCACGGGCGGCGAAACAAATTTTTACTTCGTTCGATAAACTTTTGAAATTAGTCAACAGATATTTGCATCAATGGACCAAAATGTGTTAGAAATAACAAAATTATTTTTGGTTCTAATTAAAAATTTGTTTCGCCGCCCGTGACCGTCGATTTAGTAAATTCAACTAATTTTTTTTTCTCAATGCATATACACACACATATATTTAGGAGGGAAAACGCGTGTCTTTTTCATGATGTGAACCTAACAATTTTTTATTTGGTCGAAACGTTGCTTATTTCATCGTCTGATCCAAAAACCACTCTCAAATTTTATTAGTTTTTTTGGAGTCACCATGGCGGAATACAAGGCCATAGAATATTTTCGATTTTTGACAAAATTCAATTTTCAATCGACGATATCTCTGTAGCGGTCAATCGTATCGAAAATTATACGAGAGATGTTTTTTCGTTTTGAGTCCATCATTGAATAAAAACTTTGCTCAAGTTTATTTAAGCAAATTTAAGCAGTCAAAATAATTTTCAAAATTTAAAATCACGATGCCCTCCCCCCCTCGAATTTTCAACAAAAATTTTCAAAAATACTAGAATTTATTACCAACATTTAAAAAAAAAATCAGGATGGTATTCTTAGTGGTTCGCGAGATATTGATTTTGTAGTATTTAATTTGCTTGTTGTTCATTAATTTCTCTCTATCTGTTAATGAATTTGAGCTTGGAATAGTGTAAAAAAAATAGTAGTAATGATGCTATTGCTGTTCATGAACATTCTAACGTGATAAACGACTCCGTACAGGATCGCGTAAAAAAAAATTCAAAAATCTTTCTCCGTCGTACCGAGACCTCTACAAATCGGCTTAAAAAAATATATCATCGATTGAAATTGTTTATCGTGAGGCTCATCATTAGGAACAATCGAAAGAATTTTCAAATGAACGGACGATTCAAAATAACCCAATCAATGAAAAATACTCACGAGTATCACTGCATAATTCTGCTTAACAACGGCAAAGTTGTTGCTAAAAGATGGTCAAATTTCGTCAAAAGCAAGATACATAACATAATTTAAACATTGAACATTCGAGAAAAAAACGACAATCAAATACGAGTATGAAATACTTGAACGCGAAATTTAAATTGAAAAAAAAATTGAACGAGTTTTTTTTATACAAGTATTGAATTGAATATATGAAATTAATAAACAGAAAGACAGAAATTTATGTACAACAAATAAATAAAATACTAAAAAAAACAATATTTCGCGAACCGCTAGATATACCATCCTGATTTTTTTTTAAATGTTGGTAATGAATTCTGATATTTTTGAGAATTTTTGTTTAAAATTCGAAGGGGGGTTTTGGGTATCGTGATTTTGATTTTTGAAAATTATTTTGACTGCTTAAATTCGCTTATATAAACTTGAGCACAGTTTTTATTTAATGATGGACTCGAAACGAAAAAACAACTTTCGTATAATTTTCGATACGATTGACTGCTACAGAGATATCGTCGATTGAAAATTAAATTTGGTCAAAAATCGAAAATATTCTATGGTTTTAAATTCCGTCATGGTGACTCCGAAAAATCTAATAAAATTTGAGAGTGGTTTTTGGGCAAAAAACGATGAAATAAGCAAAGTTTCAGCCAAATAAAACTGGTCAGCTTCACCTCATGAAAAAGACACGCGTTTTCCCCCATGTATTTTGACATATCGTTTGGTCTGATCCTGAAAGCGGAACATTTTTGCCCTCGATAATGAAAGCGGGACATTTTCGCCCTTGGCGGGGACAACGGGACCGAGAGCTTGAAAGCGGGATTGTCCCGCCCAAATCGGGACGTATGGTCACGTTAGCAATAGTACATGACGATTGAAATTAACAATTTTATTTAATGTCTCGCATGAAGCCAGTCTTTCTCTATCTCTTAGTGTGATATAAAAGGAAAGAAAAAAAAGGAAATAAAAAGAAAACATTTATGCCAGTAGGTTAATGATTTATCGTCGCCGGTTCAAACTCTTCATGTACCTTTTCGTTTCTCTCAGCGCAACATGAACAGATACGTACGAAATTAGTATTTTCTACTCATTCATAGAACTCGTTCAAATATAAGATGAAATATGACTCGCGAGATTCGACTTTGTTTAAATATCATTCCTGTTTCGTCAACAGCCACGGTTGGAAAACTTCTCCTCTCATCTCCGACAATTGTGGAAATAATCAAGTAATTATGCTGAATTTCAGTAACCTCTATGTATTTACATTTACGTGTTATCAGTGTGTACAAGATCGTTAAAAACATTAAAAGTTTATATTCGCATTACAATAATCTATTCATGTATTTACATGTGTATCCATGTGTACAAGTTCGTTAAAAACATTAAATGTTTACATTCTGTTTTTCGTATCAGCGCACGTTTTTATTAAATCCTTGTTTTGTTTCTACATTTTTTCTCGCACGAACACTTTCTCTTTTTCTCATTCACTAACGCTGCTTTTAAATATTTAAATATTTGGAAATATTTAAATATTTCCAAGTTATCGTCGACGTTTATGTACACGTAGAAAAACCCTAAAGGCGCTGGCAACTACACCTTGCTTATTTGCATTTACGCGATTATGAATACATTGTACACTTTGACCCGCTCAATTTTCCTCGTTACCATCACCACTCTACCGATTCGCGCACCGCTGGTCTCTGGATTTTAAGGAGAAGGGCGGGAAGGGAGAGGATTAAATCGTGCAAGAATGTAATATTCTGATTGAGAATTGAAAAAGTATCCCTTACTCGCGTCGAAGTTCTATCATTTCATAATGTTTCTGTTTTCTGCAGCCCCTCAATATGTACAACCTACAAAATACATAACGCAGCTACTTACACTACAGTGACCGATTTTACAGGAAATGAACATTGCACGTGAATAGTGTAGATTCACGTTTCCAGACTTTGTATAATCCTGTTCGCACGAGACTATGTACGTCCCTCTCCCGCTCTTTTTTTCTTTGATTTTCATTCTAGTCGTAATCATGTTTGTGTGTCGGGTCGAGTCATCACTTAGAATGCAAGAAAAATCCAGGTATACGAGATTCGCCATTCGCGTGATCGTCAGCTGAGAAAGCTTCTCCTTTCGAGAGATATCTGATAAAAAATAACATCGATAAATTCGTCGAATTTACAAACGCTTAATACACGATATTAACAATTTTTTTACATAACTCTAGGCATGCTAGATAACCGTACGCGAGAAATATGCTCCGTCTACTCTTACATCTCTCTTCTTATCCACCGAAGCGCGTGTAAAAATACAGGCGTCGACGTATTTAAAATTCAAAAGAAGAAAAAAAATACGAACAATCGAAGTAGTAGCATCGGATCTCTGCTCGCGGCTCGACCCGACGTTTCCCGTTTCAATTATAAGAAAACAAAAAATCTATGTTGAGAATCATTGTGCTTTCCAAACGCAGAGGTAAACGGAACAAATTTGGTCGTAAAACTGCTTCTCCTGGATCCAATTGTCTCCTTGGGGGGATCTTTCTCTCTCTCTCTCTCTCTCCCTCTCTCTCTCTCCCTCCCTCCCTCCCTCTCTCTCTCACTCTCTCTCTCTCTCTCTCTCTCATCGCCACGACGCTTTTTTCTTTCACGTACACACACACACACGCACGCACTGAAAACTTGATACGATGCAGAGCCTATATGCGAGTCGCGTGTACGAGGAATCAATTGATCTGCAATTACCACAGGATTTACCCAGAAGGACTGTAAAATGTATACCCTGGCCTATCGCGATCTCATCACCTTATCAACGCAATCATACTAATCTTTTCGGCAATGTCGGCGCAGTTTCACAGTCATACGTTAATTATTTCTCGGTTTCTTTCTGTTTTTCTCACACGTGTTCATCCCGTGTATATATTACAACATTATCTTACGGTTTTTAAGGCTAACGTAGCTCGCTGCACACACGTGTAGTGGTCCATTCGACGTATGAAGACACTGGGTGGTCAGTCGCTGTCCGAATCCACCGGGTTCATCTTTTTTCTCTTCTTTGCTTGCTTTGGTTTTATGATTTCTTCCTCCTGCGATAAAAAATATTTATTCTCGTTATTACAAGGAATTTGGAGAATAATTACAGTAGTATTGGGGATTAACGGAGAATTCAGGAATTCTACAAATATTCGAGACGGTTAACAATCCATCATATCCAAAAAATGAAACGGTAAATCATTTTTAAAAATGCTTACAACATATCCATGCAATTACACTTGGTACACAAGATACATGGCAAGTGCGGCAACTTAAATTGTAAATATATGGGCTTGTAAGAGGCTAATTTTATTCCCATTGCGCAAACTTTCGGATCACATTGAATAATGTGTGCAAAAAGTTTAATAAAATTATTTTAATTAATAGTTCTATTGCAAGACATCCCTTCAATAAGCTCGAAAATTTCAGAAATAAATAAACTTTTTGATATTTCTCTACGAGTCTTCTTTTCATGTTGTTGAAAATATTAAGTTAAATAATAAAAATCAAGTTCGTAAGTGCTTATCGCAAAAGTCGTTAACGCCTACTTGAACTTAATAATTTTCGCACTCGACAACGACGGAAATTATATGCCAGATATCCTACGTATTCCCGGCTTATGTGAGTTTGTATTGAGGACAGAAGCAGTCAAGTCACCCAATATTGGAAGTAAGTTACCAGGAATAAAACCAGAGACAATAGCAGAACCCTGATTGGCTGATGTTCCTACCCTACACAACGCACAGTAGTTCAGCGCCCATAAACACAACCCTTCGCGCAAGGAATACCTTAACGGGATGATAAATCACAGCATAATATCAGAAGTTTGTCACGTATTCTTCTCGATGGTTGTTCGACGAAATAAAAATCGAATAGTTGGACCGTCTGCGTATTTCGTGTGTGCAGCTCACTGCACTATTCTTCTTTTATTCCATCAAGTAGTTTTCTTATTTTTAATTTTCGTAGCCTCAAATTTAGCTCTATGTCGCACTCACACACGGGAAAACGCGGAGAGAAAGGGCTCAAGCCTCGCCTTAAGATTTGTATGGGTTGGATACCAACCTCGCTACTTTGGTCGCTACTTTCGGTCGTTCGATCCCTCGGTGGTGCTCTCTTACTCGCGGATCTTTCTCTCGTGCTTGCGCCAAGTTTTCTATGTCCCTTTCCCGTGGCGACGCCCGACGAGGCGGTGGCGTGTTTCCTCGACGAACTCGTCGGCGGAGGTGGTGGCGGTTCGTTTTCCTCGCTCACCTCGGCAAGCGCGAATAAATCACCGTAACTTTTTCTCAGGGAATCACTGCTCGCCGCCTGAGCCTGCTGTAGAGCTCTTTGCATACTCTCGGACTGATAGAGCTGCAATTCTGCGTCGGTATTGCAATGTTGTCTCAATTGATCCAAATGACCGAGAAGTTGCTCCCCCGTAGGTGGACCCGATTGTTGGTTCTGCTTGGCCCCAGTGCGCTTTCTTTTGTTTGGGCTGGTGGCTGGGTAACGCGTGCTTAAAAGATTCGCCAAAAGTTCACCTAGTTTATCCTCGTAATCGCGGCACCAATAACGTAACGCTGCCACAACGAACATATCACCATCGGCACTTTGTCGGGCTAGCAGCTGTTTAAGAAGTTCCAAAGTCGGCCTGATATAAGAATATTGAAATAATTATCATAATATAACGGTGTGTAAGAAAACATTGAATAACCGTTGATTTAAATATTAATTCAACCGCAGTTATACTCACTTCTCCTGTTTGAGCATGAATAATATTGACGTAAGAGCTTCAGCGTGATCGCGGAATTGTAACTTCGGTAAAACTGGCAGTACGTATTCAATGGGAAAGTCATGAGCGTATATTAGCTGCCAGAAGCAATATTGTTCAAATGTTTCCCAATTCAAACTGGCAGTTAAAAGTGCTGTGAAAGACTCCTTTTTCAGCATTTTAAGATGTCCCTGCATTATCTCGCATATCAAATCTTGCAACTGACGCGAATCGACCGTAGAAACAACGAGATGCAAAAGCTGTGCATTACCCAATGTGACATTTTGGAATCCTGAAAAGACATCGGGTACCAAATAGCACAACATACATATGCTGTCCTCATGGCAAAGCTGGAAAAAGAAATAATTAAATAATTATAAAACGAGTTCTTTCAATGGTGAGCACGAAGTATTTTTTCCGTTTCAAATTACCTTTAGATCCGATACCAAGCACGCCTCTAACTTTTTTTCGCGCTGTACGCAAAAATCTTTATACACCGATGCCTTGACGTCATTCAGGAGTTTACTGAAATTTGCAAAATTTCTGGATTACCAATATGATCCCACAACGAGGAGTCCAGTTAATCGAGAATTGCACTTGCAAACAAACCTGGGTTCTCCTTCCCGCTTCTCTTCTTCTCTGCCCCAAACCTTCAAGAAGTAAAGCATCAGATACCCTATTCTCGGTTGTACAGTCTGTATCTCGGCCAAAACTCGAGCGAGTAGTTTCCTTCTGCTATCTTCCTCCTTGTTGAGCTGGAATTGATTTCTGAACATAACAAATATCGGAGTGCTTATGCTGTCGGTAAAAGCTTCATCGTTTGCGCTTTCCGATGGGAATATCTGGTCGGTTATTTGCGGCGATAGAATCGTCGAGATACAGGTGGCGAGTGACGATATCATTTCGCCATCGATTTCATCCTCGATTACCATCTGCACGATCTTTTCCATCGTTTGACACTTTGCCTCGTTGTCGGTTTCGCTGTGTAAACTCTCGACCGCCGATTTCAGCTCATCCGGCTCCAGAATAAGATTCAATTGCGTCGTTATTTCGTCTTTCTTCGCTACACAATTAATTGTATTCTTTTGTTCGTTCTTCAATTTCACCGTAGCGAGCGGTACGTCGTCCTCGTCATCTTCTTCCTCCACTTTCGTTACTATCCTGTAATTTCGACAACAATGTATCGCATTCGTAATTTCGTGACATTCTCATGATCGTTAAACTTCGTAAATACTTTTTTGGGGCTAACCTGAGCGGCATCTCTTCCTCGTCGTCGCTGAACGCCGGTTCTGGGCCATGTCCAACGTGGTTATTTTCCACTGCGGAATTTCCACTATTCTCAAGCATAAGTCCTGGCCCTAAATCCTTGTTCAGCTCTTCAATTTTACCTGAATATAGTATGGGAACCTTATTACCCGCTGTCAAAGAACACGGTGCAAAAATCTAAGTGAGTAACTTACTAAAGTGCATTGTTTGGTGTAACAAAAATTACGATCCAACTAATTCTTTGAAATTATTTTAAGTGCTAAATTCCACTTAATTAACCGATTCTGTAATGGGATGTATGCGGACGCATTATGGCGACACTAACAAATGACTCAAGATGTTGCATAATCAAAATTTTTAAGTGGATAACGCTACGATATGAAACATATGTAACGCAAATCGAAAGTTACCCGGATCCGTATTAGGCGGTAAGCAAAACTCCTTGAACGTTTCACGTATTTTTGTTCTCAATTCCCGATCCAACTTTGGACTGTCGAATAGTGGATACAGACTCGGTAGAACACGTTTCTCGAGGATCTGCCTCAAGGACGAAAATATCCCGTTCCGTACTTTTTCCGTTAACGCCGGATAGAAATTCGGAATAATCTGCAACGAAGAATTTATCATTTAATATGGATTAACCACGGGATTCGATAATATTCTACGAATAATCCAAAACCAACTTACTCTGCATAAAAAATCTAAGAGTGTGGCAGTGACGGCGGGATGAGATCTCATTGAATTATGCATTACGAGTATCGCCGGTTCAATGTTCATTATGTTATCTTTCTCAGCTTCAAAAAACAACCAATCGTAGAAGAGCGCGAGTTTCGCGTTACTAGCTGCGACAGTCGAGGTGCAAGTTGTAAGGAGCCAACCGATTACTGCCCATCTCGGTATGATATCGGAACACAGTAGTTCGTTCGTTGGATGTATCACGCCAACTATGAATCTTATGAGATCGCACCTTAGCGATTGAGATTCCGGAGTCGCAAGATATTGCCTCTGAAACCAGTCTTGATATCGTTTATGATTACCGAATCGCACTTGGCTCGTTAAAAACACCAGCTTCCTTTCCATGTCGGGGGTTAATCGCGATTGCAAAAACCTTCTCGATGTTCTCGTCTGCAATAGCTGAAGTACACTGGTGAAGCTTGGGCAAAGTGACTTGGGATTTGAAAGCAGGTCCTTCCAGAGGTTCTCGAATTCTTGTATTCTCGCTACGTTTTGTAACAAGCGCACAAGATCCCTGAAACAGAAGTAACGAGGAAAATCAGTGGCAACAAAATAGCGAAGAATAGATTGATTTGAAAAAATCTTCTAAACTCGAATATTCGCAACACTGTCTTCGTCATTTTTTTCCTTTTTACGGATCGTTATAAACTTCTATTTTTGCTCACTCATAACGTAGTCTTTGTGACTAATGGAAATTGTCGCAAGTTAAAAGCTGCTTTTGGTAGAAGTTACACGTTGCCTCTTCAAGTAAAAATTATGAAACTGCTCAAAGTTAATGGACCTGAAGTTCTGAACGTTCAAATAAACAGAAATTTCGACAAATAATTTTTGTTAAAGAACATTTTTGAAATCCGTTAACACTTGAGAAATAATTCTTGAAACACCTTTCAAGTTTTGAAATTATTATTTACCAAGTATTTGCTAAGCTCTTCTAATTTTTCGTTAAACATAAGTGGATTTTTTGTTAAACTGAACATTCAAAGCTTCATGTAAATAAAAGTTACGAGTTGCTTTTTCAAGATTTTTAACCTTCATGCAGAGGTCATTTATCCAAACCTCTTTTTTTTTACTTCTTTCATTGTTGCTGAACGCTTTTGGCTTCTTCATAGAGATACATAATTGTAAGTGTTATAGCGTTAGGAGAAAACAATTCACAAGTTTTCACAATAGCTCCCTCACAATGACAACTATGTTTTCATGGAATGTTTTATTTGTAAATTTCGTGAAATCCAATAGCAAACAGTCTTGATCACTGTGTTGACTGTGCAAAAATTTCGATGAAATATTAGAAGTGTTGATTAAGTTAGAACGTATGCCACATTTCACAACAAATTCAAAATTTGATGATATATCAACCACTTAATAGATCTTCGCTCCATTCATTTGGAAACTACTTTCCTCACAATACTAACAGCATAAAAAACTTCTGTGCAAGATTTTCAAATGCGTACAAGTTGAGAGATTTACGTCATTCTTGGAAAAACGCAAAAAGTCGATAACATCTTAACGGTAATTTGTACTCGACATGCGTAAATTTCAAATACGTTCATTCGGACAATTATTTCAGAATATGGTATGGACCATCTTGAACCAATTGATATAAAAATTTTGAAAAAAGCGTCCTAAAAGCAAGCGATCTTTATGGGGAAGCTGAAAGCATTATCGTTTGATAACAGCATATCTCAAATATTGCTGGACTTATGCTATTCCAACATTATCAAAAACATTTGAAACTTTATGCACATTGAACCATCTGTTTGATTTCCACTAAACTCAATGACAAATAACCTTCGGTGTCAGTCAGATATAAAAAAATGTCGCACAGTATTTCGAAAATTGCTAGAATTATAATCTTATAGTCAACAGCTTTTGAAAATTCCATCAAATTTGAATCAATTGGTAATTTCACGAATATCAAATGGACAGAGGGAGGTGGTAGCTTTATTACTTGTTTGCAAAATTGAAGCATCTATCAAACCATAGATGGTAAACCGTATCACAGTCCATTTCTATTCGTGGATGTATACACACATAAACAACCATTCATCTTAACAATAAGAGAAAGACCAATTTTAGGCTTTTTAGATCAATTAGAGTACTTTGGCACAAAAAAGAGTAAATTTCCTTTCATGGCCACAAAGATTCCTCTATAAGGAAACAAAAGAATGAGGACGTAATGTGTAAAATTTAATTAAAACGGAGATCAGTAAATGCAGAAATAGAAAGGTAAACAAATATTAATACCACTATTTAGAAGTAATTTTAAAAAATTTGCAAATTTTCTACAAACAGAATTTTCCCCCTGAGCGATCGTATAAAAATTCCATGCAGATCGGCCATATCATTAAACTTTTTTTATAAAAAATTAAGCTTCATAACCAAAGAATTCGAAAAATCAAGGCAACTGAATTTTGTCACATACAAACAACCATGCACACGTATAAATATTTTTTCCAATCATGTATGCACTATGCATTGTGTACGATATCTAAATGTAACGCCTGATCCGAATGTACGGAAGATTTTAAGATACTGGCACAAAGATCTCGAAAAGCTTTGTTTCAATAAAAGCAGGGTGGTGAAGCAACAAAAAAAACTAGCAAAAAAACACTCACCTTCCAATTACCAAACAATCCACCATTCGTTCCCTCATCAGTAATACAAGAAAAGTTATTTCCTTCTGTCTGAGAGCTGCCAAATGGGGTGCACTGTGATCCTCTATCAATCGCAAATACGAATAAACAATGGAGGCCACAAGTAGAGGATTTTTGTCCAGCCATGGTCTGTTCTCTTGAAAAATATCGAGCAGAGCATCAATGAGAAAGAGGTTCCTCGGAGTGGTATCACCCCCTGCAGCGTGTCTCAGTAAGCTCAAACAAAGGTTGTCCACATTAGCGATGCTGGTTCTTATCATCTCTCGCAACAGCCAAATAAGTTGACCCCTTGCAACTTCATTCAATCTCAGATATCTCTCGAGTACCAGTTGATTCAAATGTACAAGGACAATGCCAAGTCCATCTCTGGTTATGAGATTGAGATCTCTGTAACTCTTGGCAGCTTCCTGAGGATCGGTCAATATTGTCACTAACAGTCCCAATGATACTTCTTCGTGAGTCTTGTCCTTGCAAACGGCATTGTTCAAAGTGTCGTGAGCTTCTTTTTCCGACAGTCCTGCGGTCAGGCTCTGAAGCACCGTATAGCAGCGTTCAAATTTCTGAAACAAGTTCGAACGATTAGTCGATTTCGTTTTTGTCGGTTTGCGATTCGTGCAATGAGACGCGCAATCATTCGATCGTTGCTCTTCCACGCTCGATATAAAATCCGAATGAGGCATTGAGATTTCTAAAGATTCGTATTTTACGCGGCTTTATCTCGAGCAAACAGGTGGCGCCCCCCCAAAACTGATGCGCGACCATCGCAACAATGGCCGACATCACACTCGATACGTATCCAGCGACTATTTGAAATATCTATGTTACCTCCTCCAAGTCGTCCTTGTTCTCGATGCAGGACGTATTAAGTAGTCGGGATGAGGGCGGTTTCGTCTGTTCCATCGCTGCGCCCGCAATTCTACGTATTTAACGCGTTTAAAACGAGCCCTGCTGAGCCCTCAGCCCTCAGCCCTGTGCCCCTTGCCGCTTGCCGTTTCCTCCGAGCATCGTGGATCGTCTCTGCTTTCTGTATGTCGCTCTGTCTCTGTCTGTCGGCGGTGTCTCTACTCTGTTTATTCCTCGCTCGGACCTCAACTTGAGAAACGTTCTGATGCGATTGCGCATTGATACACCACACCGCGACCGCGTTCCTCGTTTTTTCCCCTTGTGACGCTTTCGCCCCACCACGCGGTTACGGCTTTTCAATCCCCACTCTCGACCATTTCGGCCAATAAGCCTGTATCAGCCCGTATGCTGTTGCAATTTTCGACGCGGAGTGGGAGAAAACGGGATCGCAGGGCAAATCCACGGTAATAAGCATGCGCGCGTCTTCGAGAGACGAACTCGCCAGCTAACAGTAATGGCGCTACCGCAGCTTCACGCTACACTTGTACCACGAGCGAAGAACCTTTTTTTTTTACTCTACTTTGTTGCCTAAACTGTCGTAATTATTATTTAACGAAAAGCCTCCGTTTCGATCAACACCTAAAAGAACTTTATTCCTCAAACCTTCGAGACCTTATTGGCGTTACGCGTTGTCCCTTTTACCTTCGATTGATGTACTATCTCTCTCCCTCTCTCTCACTCTTTCTATCTTCATCTGCCTAGAACCTTTCCGTATCGCTCTTTCTCTTCATCCTCGATGCGAAATAGAGATGATCCAGGAGACACTCATCGTTCGAGTTTTATGCGACAGCACGATGGCGCTTACGATGTAACGGCAATTCTAGTTTTAGAATTTCGTTGTAATCACCTCAGTCGATATTACGGCGTTACTTCGTTACTAACAAAGTCATTGTCCGGTCGGCATTTTTCACGCGAATTGGAGAAATTATTGTAAAACCGAACTGTTCAATTCGAATACACAAACAAATGAATCGTGTAGATTCATATCTCAGAACAATATATTTTATATACTTTCAAATTCTACTGCTTATTAAAAAAACTAAAACAATGATTTACCGATGTATGAATCTCATCGTATCTGATAAATTACATTCAATTGCAACAGAGAGATCTATCAGTATTTATAATATTCTAGCGGTCTTTTTATATGTGAAAGAATGTTAATTGTTTTTTTTTTCAAAGTATTTCGTACAGAGATGGCACCGCATTTTTTCGCCAAAGCATTATTTATTACACAATAATTAATGGGTCAGATGTGGTCGTAAAATAGAAAATTGTCACTCTAAATGGTATTTTTTTAGATATCATCTCATTAATTTTCCGTGAAAATTTCAAAGCTATCGCATAAAAATTCAGATTCATTTGTAGACTTATAGTATGTTAACGTGTATTAACTTCGTGTATACTCCACTTTCCTAATTGCAAAGATTTTTTACCCAAAACTATGGTTTTAGCAAAATTTATGGCAGATTGAGGGGGAACGTCACTGTGATGGATCAAAAAAATCGAAATTTTGTTTTCCATTTTTCTTAAAGTATATATATTCAACAATACGTAAACAAATTTTTAACTCAAAATGTCGTAAATTCACAGAGATATACCCAAAGGAGTCCTTTGGGACTATCTGCCATCATATGGTCCGAGAATAGATATAGTTTAATGTAAGTATATAAATATTTAAGATATAACTACATTCAGAGTAAACGATTATGCAATGAAAACTTTAAACGCTTATATCTCAAAACGACTTTTTTTTAACACGGCGACATAAACCACCAATGAACCAATTAAAAAAAATTTTTGTTTAAATATTTGTAATCGCTTTGGCTAAGGTTGTGGGTGGCCGATTTTCAAAATTTTGAAAATTACTATTTTTCAAGACCTTTTGAAAATAGAAAAACGGTAAAAAAATATACAAATCAGCGCCATTTCGTGAAAAAAAATTATTTTTCAAAAATGGCTCCGCTGAACGATAGTGACTGTTGTGTAGGTTAAAAAAAAATTTGGTTTTTTATTTCAGATGATTATTCATTGCTGTATCGCTGCCACCAGGAGTCATTTTTTTATAATGTCATTACGTTCATGGTAATAACTTTGTCAATATTTAAAATTTTTCAATAAAAATTTGTATGAATATAGTTGAATATATACTTAATCAATTGCTTTTTGTGTGATCCTTAAATAATCATTCCTACTCACACAAAAAAATTCCGAAAATCGCCTATTTTTAGCCCGGTCACAGGGGCGTTCCCCCTTAAAAAAGCATATCTTAAAAACTACTGCAGCAACCTTTTCGAAATTTTTGGGGCCTTATTTCGTTATGTAAAAATCATTTCGTATTCGATGGAATTCCCCACCTCACTCCCCATTCACTTCTAACAACCGCCATTTTGTTTCAACTTTATATTTCGATAATTTGTTCGATTAGTGACAGAATAAATTAATGTTAGAACGAAATTTCATTGTTTTTCCGAAATTTTAAATCACTTATTTTCGAATAACATTGCACATCCTTTTCGAATACTTCTTCCCGAATATTGCCTACACCTTCGTTATAATTCTACATGTTTACAAATAAATTATCGTTTTTTTTTCGAATATTCCTTTTTGAAATTTTTTTATATTTTTGAGTACCCATCAAAAGACCCTTCCTGTTGAATTTTTAGATTTTTTTAATTACCCGTTCAAAAGATATTAAATTAACAAAAAACCGCTCTTTTTTGGTATTTTGGTCATAACTTCTTTGATGATGGTCCAAATTAAAGTTTTTTTTTTCAAAATTTTGTTTTTTCATGGCCTTTTTGGAAAAAATTACAACAAAAATATTCGACGTGTTTTTGAATGAGTTTTTGGAGTTTGAAACGTTGAAATCGCGTTCTTAAAAGTGAATGTGATTTTTTATTTTTTTCTTAATTTTTTGTTTCGAACATCTATCTATTCAACAATTTTTAAGAGTAGTCCGATCGTGGGATCTCAATAACTACTATTTTTTTCAATTTTTGAAAATTAAAATTTTTTTCTTTTTTTCATTAAATTATTATGAATACCAATTTTTGTTACTGTATAGTATTCTTTAATCATTTTAAATTGATTTGGACACTTTTTCATTGTTCACAGATTTTAAAAATTAATAATTAATCGATGAGCAAATAACAACAGTTCAAGAATTGTATGAGTGGGCATTGAACCTAAATAGTCTACCGAATATTGCTGTCAAATGGTCACATGAAAAACATTATTCAGATGCAAAAGAAAGATTTTATTTGCGATAAAACACTGCGAAGTCAATCACAGGGAGCCACAAAAATTGCATTCAATTATTCCAATGAGCAACGGAAACGTATTGACAAAGGAATATTCTAATTCAGGAAATAATCGTATATGTAAGGTTTTCAAAAAAATACGTGAATAAATAAAAACTGTTGTTAGTATTGTTCATAAACAGACTTAATAATTAATTATTTATTTTAAGAACCTGTTAACAATAAAAAGGTGTCAAAATAAATTCTAAATATTGAAAAAAATACTATACAGTAAGAAAAATTGGTATTCATAATAATTTATTTAAAAAAAAAAATTTATTTTTAAATATCGAAAAAAATAGTAGTTATTGAGATTCCACGATTGGACTAGTCTTCAAAATTGTTGAATAAATAGATGTTTGAAACAAAAAATTTAAAAAAAAATCAAAAATGACATTCACTTTTAAAAACGCGATTTCATGTTTAAAACTCAAAAAACTCATTCAAAAACAAGTCGAGTATTTGTGTTGTATTTTTTTCTGAAAAGGCCATAAAAAACAAAAATTTTGAAAAAAAAACGTTCTGGACCATTATTAAAGAAGTTGTTGCCAAAATACCAAAAAAGAGCGGTTTTTTTGTTAATTTTATATCTTTCGAACGGGTAATAAAGAAAATCTCAAAATCTAACAGCAAGGGTCTTTTGATGGGTCTTTTAATGGGTACTCAAAAATATAAAAAAATGAGGAAATAAAAAAAAAAAGTTTTTCAAACTGTCCGATTTGGAATGGAATGCCCCATATATATTAAATGATTTTTTCCATCATAAAACGAATTATCCAAGTGCCGAAACCGTAATGTATACGCCGGTATTTCGTTACAAAGTATCATGTGGTGTTAAGTTCATCATCACTCATCAGGAATAATCGTGTGCACATCTAATTTCAATATGGCCGCGAAATAGTCGATGTTACGGTATGTTGTAAAATAGCGTTTACCGTGTATCATGAGCATCACTAGAGAAAAAAAGAGAGCGAGAAGCAGAGAGTTCTAATTGTTTTTATAATTCACTATCGCGGAGCGATTGTGGTTATTATATGACATAAGGGGCGAACGATATGTTTGATTATTAGGTGAATTTCGACATGATTAGCTGCCATGACAAAGAGCGATGGAAACCATTTAAGTTCAATTTTTTGCCCCTTATTATATACGAAGATTGGAAAAAACTCAGTAACCCTGCAGGAAAATGTGATTGAGCCCTATTAAAACTCATCAGATGGTCAAAATTCTCATTGAACCAGTATCAATTTGATAATCCAAACTCGCTTTTTCCACTATTGCAAAAGAGCGGGTTGTCGTTTCGATTCTACATAATGTGAAATACTATAGTTATACATAAACAAACGACTATGCATCGTGATATTAGGGCGAATATTACAAAAACAAACGTGATCACTTGTGCTCGAAACAACCGATTCATTATTTGCACGGTCTAACATATTTGCCAATTAATCTCTTTCCACTTCAATTGACACAAGAAATCCATATTCAAAATGAAATCGAAATAATGAGCGTATATAATTTCTTGTATACACTTTGCGTGATTTATTGTTTCACGTTAGTATTTGAAACAAAAAATCATTGGGACATTTAAGTGAACTTGCTAATTGCAAATGCGCCGAGCGCTACGGACACGCGTGTAAAATACATGAGGAATGCTATGTGCACAATTAATGACGTAGTGAAAAGTTGAAACTTCTTCCTGTTTCGCAGCTAAATTCTCAAACGTTACAAAATCGGAAGTTATACAAAGTTTCTACATGAAAATTACGCGTTCCACGTATCGTGAAAGATCGCGATGAGTTGTCTCGATTTTCATTCCTACATAATTGACGATGCCCCGGGATAGTAACCATCGTGAGGAGCTCGTTCGTGTACGGTGACCGGCTACGTTTTTCCTTTCTTGAAGCGCTGTCGAGCCTGTGCCTTGCTGTATTTCGGATGTTTCTCCTTGTCATTGTCGGTTGGATTATGATCATTTTTACTGACATCACTTATGTCCGATAGATCTACCGGTGGCTCAAGAAGTGACTTTCTCTGGCACTTTACGAAATACCGAAATCCTTTTGCCACGACAAAACCCAGCATCGCTATCGATATTGTTAACAGTGCCATCAGTAGAGGATGCTTAAAAATTGAGAATGAAAAAACGACAAAATTTCGTAATTTTAGTGCAGTTATTGAGTAAATAGCTAACGGGACTATATTCAATTGGGAATTTGATATTGTACTGCTTACCGTTAATGTAGGCTTGTTTGTGAAAACATAATCCGCAATGACCACTATGACACCAAGAACTATACCGATGCCAGCGCCGAGCCAAGGTATTTGTTGGTCCGCTGAAATTATACAACAAACATAATTTAAAAATTAGGAAGAGCCAAATTTTTTGGCACAGGCTTACATATGTTAGGACTTTTGAAAGGAATACGTTATACACTTGAGCCCCGTTATAGCGGGTCTCGATCTTACGAACAAAGTTGAGAGCACTATATCTATTATATATGGGTTAAGATTACAGAAGGCAGCATGCGTTTGGGCCTCATAGTCGACGACATAGTAACTTCAGGGACACATAGTACAGTATGAAAGGACACTCTGGAATTTTTTTGGATTTTTAAATCGACCAGTTTCACTGTACCGATGACGTCATTTTTTTGAAATTTCTTGAATGTCATGTTTTAATCAATTTCTTTAGACCCCTGTAACTAAAAAAAAATATGGACATATATTTCCATCGAAAAAGATCTCAGCTTAAAAAAAAAATATTTCCAAATACGTACCAATTCGTATGAGCATAGAAAAATAGGTTTTTTCCTCAAAAAGGCGTTTTATCGATGAGCCTACACTCCAATCTGATTTTTCATATTTTTTTCGGATTTCTGAGGTTTATTTACACGAAAAAACTCTTTTTCCAGAGTGGGACCTCTGCGGCATCAGACCGTTATATATTAAATATAATCTGAGGTGCTGTAAATATTGAGAAAATAGTGCGGATACAATAATGCTTACTGCGCTATTGTAAGTGTATTGTATTGTTACTATCATTTTTTATCGAGGTCGTTATAGGTTTTTAACTTAACTTTTAATTTATTAGTAATTTAATTTATTAGTAATTTGTTAGGAATGGGTGTGAAAACAAACTTTTAAAAACATCCATTCATCTTTTATGAAATTATTGATTGATGCATGTTTAATTTTAGGCAAAAAAAAATATTTAACAATTTTTACTTGTTTTACATTGGTTGCTTTTCAGTATACAAAAAAAATGTATTCAACAACTTCTTGGCGAAAAATTAACCATGCGTCAATAAATATTTTCGTAAAAGATGAATGAATGTTTTTTAAACTTTGTTTACACACCCATTCCCCGGAATCGTGTATATTATATTGCTTTCAGGGTATTATTATGTTTTCTCATAGTCAGATTGTCTTGTTACAGTACTAATAAATTAAAAGTTAAGTTAAAAACCCATAACGACCTTGAAAAAATAATAGTAACAATATAATACAATACTAGCGCAGTAAGCAGTATTGTATCCGCACTATTTTCTCGATATTTACAGCACCTCAGATTATATTTAATATATAACGGTCTGATGCCGCAGAGATCGCACTCTCGAATAAGTTTTTTCGTGTAAAAAAACCTCAGAAATCCGAAAAAAATATGAAAAAAAAGATTGGAGTGTAAGCTCATCGATAAAACGCCTTTTTGAGGAAAAAACCCATTTTTCTGTGCTTATGAGAATTGATACCCTAGTAACCTGTCTAACCACTCATTCTAACCGGTTATCTAACCGGAAATCTAACCAGTTTGAATTTGTGAAAATTCTACCGTCTTTCTAACCGGACTTCTAACCGCTACGCGTAATTTTACCCAAGTTAGAATGGTGGTTAGAAACGCGGGTAGAATTTCAAATTCCATCTGCTACCAAAATCCAACCATGCCTAACCCACTTTCTAACCGCTCTTTCTAACTACTACGCATAATTTACTCAAGTTAGAATAGGGCTTAGAAAAGAGGTTAGAAATTCAAATTGCAACAAGCTGTCAAAACCTAACCCCCCCTTACCGGCTTTCTAACGACCACACGTAACCACCAGACGGTTAGAAATTCGAAATAGAATATGAGCAGTGAGTGATTTTACGTACCTGGAACGGTGGTCGCCAATTAAAGATGCATGTACCTGTAATTGGCATATTGATGTGGATATTACAAAGTCGATGGTGCGATACACAGTATCGTAAAATCGTAATTTGATGTATTATATTTTTTGTTGTTGCGTAACATTCACGCAATACCAATGTTCACGCAATACAATATTCTTTTTTTTTCACCACAATATGTTTTATTATCAAATCTAGCGAATACAATGCCGAAAATTGAGTCTTGGTATGATCATTTTTCCACGGTTTCTTCATATACGGTCTATGATTATAAATATTTTCCATGTTTTTTTAAAAGTTGAATTAAGATTAATATAATATTAAGATTAAGATATATGACACCACTGTGATGAGCGTTGCTTTTATAATCTCAAGCTGGCAAGATACTGGGTACACTGCAGGCGAATAAACATTTTAAGACGAGTCCTGAACGCGCACTGACGCGGACCACGATCGTTCGAGCGCCACGAATGTAGTTTATTTTGTCGTCCAATAACTTTGCGAAGACATTCCACAACGACGCATAAAATATATTTATTTGTTAATAATATATGTGTGTTAACAGAAACGTGCTTTCTTATTAAAGGACATTCGCGATACGCCATCTTGCCTCGTCTTGGCTAGTCTCCCGTAGTGGCGTCTCCAGGAGTCTAGCCCTTTTCCATCCATTCATGGAAATAGGCTAGACTCCCGGGGACGCCGCTACAGGAGACTAGTGATGGGCGATGTCGAAAAAAATAATCGATTATTAGATAATCGATTTTCCCAATAATCGATTATACGATATCGATTATTTTTCAGTAGAAGACAAATTAATCGATTATTTACAAAAAAACATCGGGAAAATCGATTATTTTTTTGAAAATATAATTATCTTAAAATAAATGCTTATCAGCCTTGATATCCGCTGTTTTACCGACAATCTCAACTGTCGGTAAGGCTGCTTTACCGACAATCATAGCTGTCGGTAAGGAATCTCGACTGTAGGTAAGATAGTAAATTTCTCAAGTCGTCCCCTAACATGACTAACAATGAGCCCACGATATTCGCGACGCGCTCAGCATAGCAGCCGTGAATGCAGCGCGTGCAATCGTCAATAATAATAATAAAATGTATCATATAGACGATTCTGAGAAATTAATATCGAATCACCGATTAATCGAAATAAAAAATATCGAGAAATCGATTAATCGCGGCGAAGAAATATCGACGAAATAATCGATTATTTTGTTCAAAAAAATCGATTATCGATTAATCGAAGCAACATCGCCCATCACTACAGGAGACTAGTCAAGCCCACAGCGCCCTGAAGAACGAAGGCAAGATGGCGAATCGCGAATGTCCTTTAATAAGAAAGCACGTTTCTGTTAACAGATATATATTATTAACAAATAAATATCTTTTATGCGTCGTTGTGGAATGTCTTCGCGAAGTTATTGGACGACAAAATAAACAACTTTCGTGGCGCTCGAACGATCGTGGTGCGCGTCAGTGCGCGTTCAGGACTTGTCTTGAAATGTTTATTCGCCTGCAGTGTAGTATCTTGCCAGCTTGAGATTATAAAAGCAACGCTCATCACAGTAGTGTCATATATCTTAATCTTAATATTATATTAATCTTAATTTAACTTTAAAAAAAACATGAAAAATATTTATCATCGTAGACTGTATATGAAGAAACCGCGGAAAAATGATCATAGGAAGACTCGATTTTCGGTATTATATTCGCTACATTTGATAATAAAACATATTGTTGTAAAAAAAAAGAATATTGTATTGCGCGAATGTTACGCAACAAAAAAATAATAATACATAAAATTACGATTTTACGATACTGTGTATCGCACCATCGACTTTGTAATATCCACATCAAAATGCCAATTACAGGTACACGCATCTTTAATTGGCGACCACCGTTCCAGGTACGTAAAATCACTGCTCAGATTTTATTGTGAATTTCTAACCGCCTGGTGATTACGCGTGGTGGTTAGAAAGCCGGTAAGAGGGGGTTAGGTTTTGACGGCTTGTTGCAATTTGAATTTCTAACCTCTTTTCTAATCCCTATTCTAACTTGAGTAAATTATATGCATAGTAGTTAGAAAGAGCGGTTAGAAAGTTGGTTAGGCATGGTTGGATTTTGGTAGCAGATGGAATTTGAAATTCTAACCGCCTTTCCAACCACTATTCTAACTTCGGTAAAATTACGCGTAGCGGTTAGAAATCTGGTTAGAAAGACAGTAGAATTTTCACAAATTCTAACGGCAAGCAATTCTAACCGTTAGAATGGCGGTTAGACAAGTCAGTAGGGTAAGTATTTGGAAATATTTTTTTTGAAAAGCTGAGATCTTTTTCGATGAAAATATATGCCGAAATCTTTTTTTTAATAACAGGGGTCTAGAGAAATTGATTAAAACATGTGTTATCGCGTGGAACGTGGCGTACGGATGGGGGTAAATAATAAGGCCCGTTTACGAATGATAACTGAAATAATGTTTAATAAAGAAACTTTGGCTCACACGCATGTCCTTTCTCGCTCGTGGCTCACGACCAAGTCCACCGGAGCTATGCTCCCCACTCTCGCTCGCAACCCGCTCTCTTTCTCTCTCACATACATACTGCACGCTTACATTCGGCCATCCTTTTATTTAAATCGTCCTCGATTTTTTTTCGAGTCGTTTTTCCTCAGAATACAAACTTAAATGTCAATTAATAAACTCTCAAATAAAACATTATAATGAAAATAAACTTGAAAACATTAAGAATTATCTCAGTCTCGTTACGTTTATTTAAGTTTCGTAACGCTTTGGTTTTCTCCTATTGCGAATGGGTTGCTTGCGTACTGGCTGCAGTAATTCTGACCCTTCCGCTTTTTGGTTGTCGTTAACAACGTCTTGAGTTTCTTCAACGACGTCATTTTCCTTGGGATCGAGCGGATTTATCGCGCTCGGAGTCTCGTCTGGTCCGGTTGGGTTTTCGATGTCTTCGTCACCGGAATTAGCTTCGGAATCTTCGGTGGTATCGGCTTCAAACATATCCCATCGTTTGATTTTATCAATCGAGACTGTTTTCGAATAGAATCGTTGAGTGTTTTTCAGTTCAGGTAGATCGTCTACACGATAGCGATCGTATGGAAATACTTCCGTAATAACGTACGACCCTTTATATTGCTCGGCTACATTCAATGATTGTCCGGTAGCTACTAGTGCACGCTCGATCATTACAAGGTCACCTGGTAGATAGTTCGGAGCTTTTGATCGTTTTGCGTTGTAACGAATACTTTGACGCAATTGATCGCTTTTTATCGAATCGATCGCTCATTGTCGTCTCTCCTCCATGACTAGACTACTTTTAACTTCGTCCTCGAGTCCATCTCCAGTTATACTTCTCGGGGTAAAATGGCGTTCGTCGAGTTACTTTATGGACCGTGTTGTTGATTCCCCATTGTAAATTCCGTGCATGATCGTCCCAATCTCTTCCTTCGATATCCAAGCTCGTACTCGCAAGCGCAGGAGTGATCAAACGATTATATCGCTTCACCTGTCCGTTTGCTCGCGGCGTGGCTGTCGAGTTTCGAGTGTGAATAATATTCGTGTCTTTGCAGAACGTCTCAAATATTCGGCTGGTGAACGCAGTTCCCTGGTCGGCTATTAGACGTGTCGGTGCTCGAAACAGGAGTATAATGTCCTTCAAAAATCTTATCGCAGGTACCGATTTTGTATTTTTCACAGCTCGTAACAACACGTACATCGTAAAGCCATCGACAACAACGATTAGATAATTGTTGCCTTTTTTGCTTTTAACAAATGGCCCAAGATGGTCAACGTGTAGCGTGTGGAATGGCTGACCAACTTTCGGAACTTTGTCGATAGAATGTAGATTTCCTGGGCGCTTGCCTGCAGGATGCTTGTGTCGTAGGCACGGCAAACATGCTCCAATGTAGCCTTTCACGCAGGAAGTAAGAGGTAAGGAGTCGAAACTCTGCAAGGCTGGCCGGCGAAAAATGGTTCGCGTTTCGGCTCAAAGATAGTAGTACCAACCTGTCCACTCGCGGCGCTGGTGTTCCAACATCGTTCTAAAAATGTTCTACCGTGTATTAATATATTTATTTCAGTATCCACCGTCGATACGATTGACACAAAAAATACTATAACATAACCTAACCGTAATAATATATGTTTTGAAAATGTCGTGTTTCATACGAGGCTGTAAGACGGGTTATTTAAGTGAACGGGAAAAAAAATAAAGCAAATAATCGCAAAAATTTCAGTTTCTTTTAATGCTCGCAATGTAAGGACTTTTGGCACCAATCAAAAAATTATCCTGCGAATTAAATATTTAAAGATTCGATTAGGCTACGTAATTGCCAGAATGGGCAAATATACAATTGGCAGGATAATTTTTCGATTCACAGTGTAATGTCATGAGTTGGCAATACTGGAATGCCTGTATGAGTATGGTTGGCGCGCTAGCCACGAGCGTCGAGCGAGTGTACGAGAGTCAGTCGACTGTTAGCCGCCCAATTGTACAGTCCGTTGTATATCTATAGAGAGACAAGAGAGAACCTTGCAATAAAGATACGCTGTTAAATACACTCAGTCAAAAAATTAAAGGAACAGTAAAATTTTCGAGATTTTTCAGCGATTTTCCAAAGGCTGTAACTTTGTTAATTTTGGTCGTAAACATTTTTCAAAAAAAGAATTTTGAAGCTTGAATCTTCTACTTTTGGAATCTTAAGTCAAAAATTTTTTATGGGCATCACCCTCGACGCAGTTGAAAGAAATATCACGGTAAAAATTTTCTCGAAATTTTTGCTTTTTTCAAAACAGTCGATGGGCTACAAAAAAATTTTCCGAACTTAACCAATCTATGGATCGTTTAGCTGAATTCTTCGGCTTCAATTTGCTTTTTTTATCTTTGTTCTACGACCATTTTTCGCTGAAATATCGGTTATTGAACAAAAATTCGTCTTTTTTTTTAAATCTTCGATATCTCTGGAACTAATGATCGTACAGTGAGTAAACGGTGAGTTTCGGAAACTTGAATCTACCCTCTATAAGTGCCTGTTATTGTCATAAACGAAAAAAAATTGTTTCCATTCTTAATTTTAACTTGAAAAAGTGCAAAAAATTAGCTTTTTTTCTTGTTTTAGAAAATCTACCACAACTTTGCAGATATTGCGAAAAATACCAATGTTTTAAGGTCCTTTTTTAGCTCAATACATACCTAAAAACTATGCCAATTTTCAAAACAATCGGTCGAACCGTTTTTTGTGACCAAGTCATCAAACTTTTAGAAAAATTGAAGGAACACGTTTATTGATCCTTAATGACCAATTAATGTTGTTAAAAAATTTTGAAAAAAGTTTTCTTTTTTTCCCCCTTAAATTTGCATGTAACGAGCGGGGAAAGCTAGAAAAAATCCAAATTTCGAAAAAAAAAATTTTTTTTCGAAATTTCGATTTTGTTTTATTTTTTAATTTGAAAAAAAAATTGTATTGGCATTTTTTTTTACAATTTTGCATTCAATATGTAATAAATATCGAAATAAAATTTTGAAAAAAATGCTAATACATTTTTTTATTCAAATTTAAAAAATAAAAAAAAATTTAATTTTGAAAAAAAAATTTTTTTTCTTTTTGGAATGTGGATTTTTTTTTTAGTTTTCACGCTCATTAAATGCAAATTTGAGAGAAAAAAAAGAAAAACTTTTTAATTCATTTTTAACACCATTAATTAATTGGTCATTAAGGATCAATAAATGTGTTCCTTCAATTTTTCTAAAAGTTTGATGACTCGGTCACAAAAAACGGTTCGACCGATGGTTTTGAAAATTGGCATGGTTTTTAGGTACGTATTGAGCTAAAAAAAGACCTTAAAACATTGGTATTTTTCGCAATATCTGCAAAGTTGTGGTAGATTTTATAAAACAAGAAAAAAAGCTAATTTTTTGGACTTTTTCAAGTCAAAATTGAGCATGGAAACAATTTTTTTTCGTTTATGACAATAACAGGCACTTATAGAGGGTAGATTCAAGTTTCCGAAACCCACCGTTTACTCGCTGTACGATCATTAGTTCCAGAGATATCGAAGATTTAAAAAAAAAGACGAATTTTTGTTCAATCACCGATATCTCAGCGAAAAATTGTCGTAGAACAAAAATAAAAAAAGCAAATTGAAGCCGAAGAATTCAGCTAAACGATCCATGGATTGGTTAAGTTCGGAAAAAATTTTTGAAGCCCATCGACTGTTTTGAAAAAAGCAAAAATTTCGAGAAAATTTTTACCGTGATATTTCTTTCGACTGCGTCGAGGGTGATGCCCATAAAAAATTTTTGACTTAAGATTCCAAAAGTAGAAGATTCAAGCTTTAAAATGCTTTTTTTGAAAAAATTTTACGACCAAAATTAACAAAGTTACAGCCTTTGGAAAATCGCTGAAAAATCTCGAAAATTTTGCTGTTCCTTTAATTTGTTGACTGAGTGTATTCCATTGCTGTGTATTTCATTCTACTGAATATTGAGAGCTCACTACGTTACATTGGCGACGAGGAAAATTGGTACCTTAACATCAAGATGAAAAGAAAAGTTTCTAACCAATAAAAAGGGAAATTAAAAGTAGTCGCAAGACGCGACTGAAAATCTTGCACGGCGCAAGAAGTGAGTTCCTAAATAAATTTAAAAAAAAGAGAAAAGTGTATCAAAATGAGCAAAGAAGCTCAAGCAACGTGGGTTGAGCAGCAAGTTCTTTTGTAACAGCGTCGTAAAGAACTGGAAGCATTCAAGGAGAAACTTCTAGAACAGCAAGATATACTACAGAAGCAGCAGAAGAATATCGTCGAACGATCGAACCTTCTCGCACAGCAGCAACAGAGTTTCGAAGTCGAGCGAATACAATGGGAAGCCGCAAGGTCAGAATTGCCCGGCGGAACGATAATAACAACACCTCAGGTACCGAGCGTTAATTTTTTTTCTACCATCGGATCTCTCGCCGAATTTCGTATCGGTGAGGATTGGCATGTCTATGAAGAGCGTTTAAACCAATACTTCATAGCTAATAACGTCTTGGACGGTCGTCGTGTTGCTGTTCTGATAACCCTGGTGGGACAAGAGCCATATAAAATTTTAAAAGACCTGTGCGATCCTTGTTTACCGTCGACGAAGACATATACTGAGCTGTGTGAAATTTTGAAAGGGCAATTTGCACCCAGGATAGCTCCATATAAGGGAAGGAGAGAGTTTTTCAATTTAACACAGGGCGAAACAGAGTCGGTGAACGACTGGTATGCACGGATAAAAAGCAAAGCGATAAACTGTAAATTTGGTTCTCAGCTGGATGACAAGATTAAAGATGGATTTGTTACCGGTCTTCATAGCGGTCCCGTTCTAAACAAGGTGTTTGAACAAAGCGCTACTGCTACGCTACATGAGATTCTTGAGGCAGCGAGGGCGAAAGAGGCTTCGATTGCTGTATCGTCGAGAACAAATATGACGGAGCTTCACAAAATTAACACAAAAGCACCGAAGAATTATTCAAGGAGAGACGCTTCGCATCGTTACAAGGCAACGCAGAAGTCATCGGCGCACCGCTGCGAAGACAAGGCGTCATCGAACCAAGTCAAGGAGGCTCGGTCTGAAGCGATGTGCGATCACTGTGGCGGCGTTCGACACAACTTTAGAAACTGCAAGTATAAGGAATACAGTTGTAAAATTTGTAAAAAGCGAGGCCATTTGGCAAAAGTTTGTCGAAATGAAAAAACGATTCAGTCAACTCAAAATTATGTTGGAATTGAATTAGACGAGTCATTAGAATTCTCAGATATGTTGAATCGTTCTAGTGATCGGGCTGTTGAAAAGCCAGAGTCGGTAGAATTAAATGTGGAAGGAAAAAAAGTTTGTTTTGAAATCGATTCGGGAGCGGGAAAGTCAGTAATCCCAGAGAAGCTTTATAAGAAATACTGGTCACATTGTACTCTTGAAAACACGCCGGTTAGATTGAGGATGTATGAAAATAGTGTACTGGTCCCTGTTGGTCAAATTAAAGTCAATATTAAATTCAAAGAATTGAGTGAAAGAGGTACACTAATAGTTGTCAGGGAAGGCGACAAACCATTGTTGGGTAAAGACCTCATGAAAACTTTTGGATTTTATATCGCGTCGTGTAAATTCATGGAGAAAGACACCGAAATCGAAAGCTTGTTAAAACAATTCGCTGGTTTATTTGAAGAAAAGTTGGGACGGTATAAGTTTGAAAAAGTCGATATTAGACTTCAACAGGAGGCAACACCGACATTTTGTAAGCCGAGACTAGTACCTATGGCCCTAAAGAAAAAATTGAACGAACAACTCGACATCTTAGTCGAGAATGGTGTTATTTCATTACAAAACGCGAATACGTGGGGTACTCCACTGGTTCCGATTTTAAAGGCGGACGGTACCTTGAGAGTTTGTGCGGATTATAAAACTTCTGTAAATCGTTTCGTGGAAGACGTGAAATATCCCTTTCCTAGAATTGAGGATATTTTCGCGGCCTTGAGTGGGGGAGAAAGGTTCTCGAAATTAGATTTATCCGCAGCGTACAATCAATTAGAAGTAACTGAAGAGTCAAAAAAAATATTAGCTTGGAGTACACATCGCGGTGTTTATGTCGTAAACAGATTGCCCTTTGGGATAAAATCTGCGTGTTCGATTTTCCAGCGAACCATGGAAAAAGTTCTGCAAGGCGCAGACGGCGTAGTATGCTTTTTAGACGACATTATTGGAACCGGGAAAAACCGCGATGAACACTTGCAAAATTTACGAGAAGTCTTTAAAAGACTCTCAGAAGCTGGATTCAGGTTAAACTCGAAAAAATGCGCATTCTTTCAATCAGAAGTACGTTATTTGGGGCACATAATTAACCGAAAGGGGTTAATGAAAGATCCCGAAAAGATCGCGGCGGTTGTCAAGGTCCCCAGGCCATCATGTGTTCAAGAGGTACAAGCATTTATCGGCATGGTAAATTATTACGCAAAATTTGTATCCAGATTCGCTGACATTTTATCGCCTCTTTATCAAGTGTTAAAAAATAAAGAATTTATCTGGACATAAGAGTGCGAAGAATCGTTTCAAAATATTAAAGAGAAAATGTCAGCAGAGTGCTTCTTGACGCATTTCGAGCCTAAATTGCCGGTAAACCTGTCGTGTGATGCCTCGAATATAGGAATTGGAGCCGTGCTTTTGCACGTGTTTCCCGACGGTTCTGAGAAACCGATTGCTTTCGCGTCTAGAATCCTTCGAGATTCAGAGAAAAAATATTCTGTTATACATCGAGAGGCATTAGCTATATATTGGGCAGTAAACAAGTTTTTCCAATCCTTACTCGGCAATGAATTTATCTTATGCTCGGATCATAAACCGTTACAAGCCTTGTTCGGAGAAAACAAAGGTTTGCCTCAGCTGGCGGCAGGTGGATTGCAACGCTGGGCACTATTTCTGAGCGGACTTAAATATAAATTTCAATACGTGCAAGGAAAAGATAATGGAGGCGCGAACGGGTTATCAAGGCTCCCATTACATATTAAAAAAGCGGAAAAAGAAGATCACGATTATTTTCATTTTTTAGTTGAAGATCGAGTACCCGTTTCCGCAGATCAAATCCGCTAAGAAACGAGTAAAGATAGTGTCCTCAGTAAAGTATTTTTATATATAAGAGACGGTTGGCCGAAGGCACTAGACGAGCAAGTAAAACCTTTTGCTAGTCGAGTAAACGGAATAAGTGCCGAAAAAGGAGTCATTATGTGGGGATATCGAGCGGTGATACCAAAAAGTCTGCAAGCGATTTTTCTGGACGAATTGCATAGTTCGCATTTGGGTATGGCAAAAATGAAAATGTTGGCTCGCCAATATTTTTGGTGGCCTAAATTGGATCAAGACATTGAAAATTATGTTAAAAATTGTCAAACTTGTATGTCGACCGCCAAGGCACCCGAAAAAACCAGGTAGATCAAGTTTCGCGAGGCGGAATACCCGTTTGAAAGAGTCCATATAGACTTTCTAGGACCTTTTCATGGAAAAGTTTATCTTATGATAGTAAATGCCTTTTCAAGGTGGCCAGAAGTGATTGAAATGGCTTGAAAAATGAACCAAAAATTTAATGTCCAGCTAGGATTTTCTCGATTTTTGAAAATTTAAAATTCTCCTAATTCATCATTTTTCAAAATTTTTTTTCCGGAATATTTTTTTGGTTCAATTTTTTGAATAAAATACCTTGCACTGATCTTAAAAGATCCTGAAATTTCCCGAGAGGTTTTTTTTATTTTTTTAAAAAATGAATTCCTGAATTTTTACAAATCGTGCAAATCCACGATTAACATTACATTTTTCATCAATTTTTTTTAATATAATATCTTTTATTAATCTTAAAAGATCCTGAGATTTTTAGAATAGTATTGTTTCGTTTCAACCTACAGTAAAATATTTATTTTCATCAAGAGTTGAGAAATTAAAATTTAAATTAAAAAAAAAATGTTCCATCTATGGTGGTTGTTCCGGAAATGAACAGTTCACCGTATTTAGAAAAAAAAATTCCAAAAATGTATGTTAAAAAAAAAAAATTGCAGGCGATGGGATCGAACCCGCACCCTCAAGAGTGTGAGCGAGCACACTATCCACGCCGCTCTTTCGACGCTTACAATTACTTGCTATTTTCTTGTACATCAAGATTGTTTGAATCATGAGGTATGTACGTGCAATATGCAATATGAAAAATGTTGCATGTACTATTTACTGTTTATATTAAATTTAAAAAAATCGAATACTATATAATAGGGTGTTAATAATTTTTCGTCGCTGGCATGTTTCTGACACTGGATTCAAGTGCTGAAAAATCGAATAACAATAATTTATAAAATATTGTTAAATGTTTGGTTTGATTTGTTGTCGCAAATGAATATTTTTCGTAAAAATATTTTTCGTAAAAATATTTAAATTCAAATTCAAATTTAAATTATTTCAAAGAAATAATTTAATTCATAAAGAGGTTTACATTTGAATTCCATTTTAAATTATTTATTTAGGATCGCTTGTAAATAAGTCGTAAGTAATTTCTTGACGAAAAATGTTTTTATTATTTATTATTATTACATTTCAATCGACGTATGAACTGAAAAATAATTTATAATGTTCCCCGATAAATTTTTCCGTTTTCATTGATAACGGAGAGCACCGAGGGAAAAAATCATTTAAATTAAAAAAAACCCGCTCTCGATCCCGGGTGACGTCACGCCTCGAGTCTCACCGCGTTTTTCCGCGGAGCCTCGGGCCCTCGGCAGCTTCGGCTTCGGCTTACATTGTAGTCGCACACGGACGTGCGACTTCTACGTGTGTTCGTATATCTGACGCCATGGGGTGGGAGAACAACAGCGCGCGAGGGGTCGACGCTTCGGCCGCGCTCGGCTCTCCCGAAGCGACACGAACGTCGTTTGCTCACAGACACGGGCGGCCATCATTGTGTGGCACCGTGCAAAGCCGCAGAGTGGGGGTCGATTTTACACCCGATCTGGCTACACTGCGAGCGAGTGTACGAGAGTCAGTCGACTGTTAGCCGCCCAATTGTACAGTCCGTTGTATATCTATAGAGAGACAAGAGAGAACCTTGCAATAAAGATCAATCAAAATCATTCTACTGAATATTGAGAGCTCACTACGTTACACACAGAATCTAAGATTTTTCAACAAAAGGTCCAGAATAGATTGGACATTTATATAAAAGGAAAATAAGCTCCGCACTGGCATTTTTGTAAATACTGAAAACGGAGGATGAAAGATTTGCACATTTCTGAAACTACGTAGCCCAGCCCAGCCCAGTCTAAACAGTGTCACTTGGATTTTTCATTGATATAAAATAATTTAGACTACTCAAAGGAAAATACGCCCCGCACTGGTATTTTTGTCAATACTGAAAAGTGAGGATGAAAAATTTGCTCATTTCTGAAACTACGTAGCCCAGTTTAAGCAGTGTAACTTGGATTTTATATCAATGAAAAACCCAAGAGTTTCCTATCAAAACAAACTTTGCGTAGTCTAGACTATTTTATATCAATGAAAAACTCAAGTGGCACTACTTAGACTGGGATACGTAGCTTCAGAAATGTACAAATTTTTCATCCTCAGTTATCAGGATTTACAAAAATACCAGTGCGGCGCTTGTTTTCCATTTATATAAATGTCCAATCTATACTAGACTTTTTTTGAAAAATCTTAGACTCTGTGAATCAAAAAATTATCTTGCGAATTGAATATTTGATGATTAGATTAGGCTACGTAGCTGCCAGAATCCAGTTTCATCCCTGCGGAAATTTCTGCACGGGAAACAGCTATCAGGAAGCCATCTGTCACTTCGGAATACATACGGCATACGCCGCTGCTAATAATCATAACATTCGAACGATGTCTCGACAACTACGCCCCAAGCGGTGGAATCGTGTACCCGGCAACTTTGTGCCAAAAGTCTGACTGTGGAGACTTCTGTTCTGTGGAGATTCGTCTCCTTACCTTTTACTTCCTGCTTTCACGTAACGTCGCATCCTTGGAAACCAGTACAACTCCTTTATTTTGGCCAACGTCTTATCCAATGCGAAGTGTCCAATATCGTCGTGATTTCACTTCACGATTTGCAATCTTGCTTTTTCGGGTACTACCCACCTAAGTGTTTCGTCATGTTCATTCTTTTCGCGCTTGAACAATCGTCCATCTTGTAAGACAAATTCGGTATTGTTTCCGTTGTCGTGTTGCAGCTTTTCTACGATTTCTCGTAATTTCTGATCGGTAGGTTGTGCCGTCGATAACCAGTCATTGATTTCAACTTCGTTAGTAAGGATCGTCAAGCCGTCGGTTTCTTGCATCTCTTCCGGTCGTCCCCATGGTGCACGGCTAAGTACGTCCACATGAGCCATCTGAGTGCCCGGTCGATGATTTACCGTGAATGTAAACTCCTGTAGTCGTAACCACCATCGCGCGATCCTCGGTACCAAATCCTTTTTTGAAAACGTACTACGAACAGAATTACAATCAGTGATTACACTGTAAAAAAATTTTGTATTAAATTTAATAAAAAAAATATGAAGTTTTTATGCATATACAATATATTAATTTTCATATACATGTGTATAGTAATATTCCAACACAAGTATATGAAAAATAAAATAACTTCTTTTAATTTTAATTTAAGTTCGCATATCAAAATTACAATACATAGTATGATTTTTAAAGCAGAATCATGAAAAAAGATATGAAAATTGATATTCTTTTGTATATTAAATTTAAAAGAAGTTATTTGATTTTTCATATACTTATATTGGAATATTACTGTACACACATTGTATATGAAATTTAGTATGCTGTATATGCATAAAAACTTCATATTTTCGTTATTAAATTTAATACAAAAATTTGTTACAGTGCAACTAAAATTGTACGCCCGAGATATCCACATTAGGGATATTCGCAAGGGTCAGCTCGATTGAAAGTGCACTGGAAGAGCTTCGTCCTGGAGGAACCGCCTTAATCATCACGGTATAACCTCTGCGCCAGGTAACTATATTGGGCACGCTGGCCGTCCGGTATATAACACCGTCATACAGTCGAAGTCCCCATTTCTTGACCGGACGAATGTAGGTCATTCCCACATCTTGACTTCTCCTACAGTCCCCACTTTCGATACGATGCCATATTGTACGCCACAAGCGCGCATGCTCGTGTGAGCACGCGCATCCTCGTGGAAGCGCGCACGCGCTGTTCGGATCTCGGCACACTTGCGCACGCGCCTATAAACTACTGGGTATAGAGTGCATTCCATTATTGGCTTGAAGTGCTTGAAGCGTGATATGCAGCGTTCCATTAATCTAACATCTTGCTTCAAGCATGGATTTCGTGACGAAGTGGGAGTAACAGTTGGGTTATGGAGGGAGGTAATTTTGAAGCGTCCCCACTTTTTCCACTCCCACCATCGCTCAATTCCCGATAACGGGCGGGAGATTTCAAGCTACAAAAACATGGAATGAGCATGACGAATGCCGTAATGATAACCATAGTTCAACAATAATTGTACAAATGAAATACGCGTAATTATATTCTTTGATACAGAAATTATATCCGTCTTGACCCTAGCGGATTGGGTGACGATGTTTTCACCCTGAAAAACCACTGAATCACGGTGATTTTTTACGGTGACAAAGTGCCCACAAAATCACCGAGATCTTGGTGATTTTAAGGTGATTCCAACGTGATTGTCACGGTGATTTTGTGACGGTGAGATTCACCGTGAGAATCACCGTGGAATCACCTTAAAATCACCAAGATCTCGGTGATTTTGTGGGCACTTTGTCACCGTGATTCAGTGGTGACTTCATCCACTAGGGGAGTACACGAAATATTTGTATTAAGGTGGCCCTCATTTAGCGCTCGGACGCACTTTCTATAATTTCTTCTAATCTCGAGGAAATCGCTATGAGTAATGGAATATCCAAACTTTCACTGCAGTACGCTGTTACACGTTTTTCCAGGTTATGTATTGCTTCGTAATTATAAGCAGACGGCACTACGGCAGTCGCGACTGCGCGCGTCATATGCAGCTACGAAGGGCCTACGAAGGTGTTCCATTATTGCTCTGGCCAGTGCTGCCACCACGCTGCTTCGAATATTGGAACAGTCTATAAGCCTTGCTGAATCGAAACGCGCTTCAAGCACTTCAAGCCAAAAATGGAATGCACTGATAGAGTGGTGCAACTATCAAAAGGAGAATTCAAGATGTGGGAATCGTTGCCATGGTAACCCGGTCAAGATGTGGGAACGGTCAAGAAATGGGGGGTTAAAAAATGGGGACTTCGACTGTACACCTATTTCGCTTGGGCATAGAGGTCCGAGCGCATGCGACGCATAGTGGTGGATACGTCAACTAGCACGGTCGCTGACATTGATTGTAATTTTGGAAAATATGTGTATTAATTTCCAGTAACGTATCTTAAAAATGCGAAAAAGCATACAGAAACCATTTTAATATACGGGGATTTGAATTTTCAACGTTCATCTTTTAATTTTAATATACAAATATTAAATTTAAGATGAAATTGTTAATTTTCCAATACCATGTATGTTAATTTCGATTTCGTATACTTGTTATTGAAATTTCATATACGATGTATTAAATTTCATTATAATATTGAAAAGAATTTTCAATAGTTGATTGCAATTTTAAGAAAGAAGTGTATTAATTTTCAATAATGTATATGAAAATTGCGAAAAAGTATACAAAAACTGTTTTCATATACGGGTATATTAATTTTCAATGCTCACTCTTTTAATTTTAATATACAAATATTAAATTTAGGATGAAATTGTTAATTTTCCAATACCTTGTATATTAATTTCGATTTCATATACTTGTTTTTGAAATTTAATATACTTTTGTATATTAAATTTAATAACATTTTTTACAGTGTACGGTAAACTCGTCGCCAAGTAAATATGATCGGAACTTCTCGGAAGCCCAAACTACTGCGAGAGTCTCTAATTCATATGAATGATATTTTCGTTCGTTTTCCGTAGTTTGTCGACTAGCGTAGCAAACAGGTCGCAGAGTATCGTCACGTTGCTTCTACAAGAGTATTGCTCCGAGTCCCTCCTGACTAGCATCCGTATGCACTTCGATCGGCATATCCGGCGTAAATCCTGCTAGTATCGGTTTTTCGAAAAGTTTTTGCCGTAAATATTGAAACGCATCTTCCTCCTGCTCTTGATTCCATATGAACGTCGTGTCCTTGCGTCGCCAAGTAAATATGATCGGAACTTCTCGGAAACCCAAACTACTGCGAGAGTCTCTAATTCATATGAATGATATTTTCGTTCGTTTTCCGTAGTTTGTCGACTAGCGTAGCAAACAGGTCGCAGAGTATCGTCACGTTGCTTCTGCAAGAGTATTGCTCCGAGTCCCTCCTGACTAGCATCCGTATGCACTTCGATCGGCATATCCGGCGTAAATCCTGCTATTATCGGTTTTTCGAAAAGTTTTTTCCGTAAATATTGAAACGCATTTTCCTGCTCTTGATTCCATATGAACGTCGTGTCCTTGCGAAGTAATCTTTCTAACGGTGCTACCAAGACCGCGAAATTTCGGATAAAACGTCTGAAGTAGCTCATTAGTCCGACATATCTTCGAACTTCGTGCTCGTGGATTGATCTCGGGAAGTTCTCGAGACTCTTCAGCTTGTAATCGCCAGGCTGTATGCCTTTCTCCGAGATATCGTATCCCAAAAAGGTTACTTTTTAGTGCAGGAATTTGCACTTTCACAGCTTCAGCTTAAGTCCGGCTCCACGGAAGACTGTCAGTACCTGCTCCAAGTGCTTGAGACCTTCTTCGAACGTTCCCGTTGGTATCAAAATATCGTGCATGTACGCCAGAGCGATACTATAAGCTAGAGGGCCCAACGTCGTGTTGATCATCCTCTGGAATAACACAGGCACGCTCCGCCGTCATTGCGCTGACTAACTTCCGTTCCTGATGTGACAATCGATAGGGTCTAAACGTTACCGGTTCTTTCGAAGTGAGCTCGATCTTTATTTCCGCGTTTTCGCCACACCCAATTCCTGAGTCGTCATCGCGAAAACATCCCGATTTCGTTGCAGCAACTCGATCAGCTGTCTGTGTTGATACTCTTTCAAACTCAGATCCGGTTGTATTGCCTCAATTCGCAATGGTTCCAATTTTTGCTCTTCGAGATGCAACGTTGTCGTGAGGGCGTTCGTAGCATCAAGCTCGCAGCTCTCAGCATGCACAACACGTTCGCCCGGCCTGAAAATGGTACTCTCTCCCGAGTTGTTCATGACCGGTACGTGACTTGCACCTTCGTCGTTCAAGGATACGATACATCTCGGTATACAATGTTGTTTATTGCCTTGCATGCGCTGTTGCCAATCGATGAATAAATCCGACACTTCTTCCACCGCGTCGGTGTATACGTCGATAAACCCGATGTAATTCGGTGGAAGTATCGTTTGTTTCTTCACCCAGAGACTGATGTTCTTTTGACCCAGCTCCGGAATCGTAAGGCTCGTTAGTTTTCCCAAGTCGTCTTCTACTTCGCCGCTCTCTTGGAACCACCGTATGTAGTTTTATCGTTTAATTATCGTGACGTCTGGTAACTCGGTGAACGGCTGTCCCACAAGTATCGGAATTTCTTGCACAAAATCTGGAACGATGTAGAAGGGAACCGTTGCTTTCGCTTTATCGTTGACTAACTTCACATCCGCCAATCCCATGACGTCGACCTTGCCTGCGCTATATCCTCCGATAGTACATGGTTCGTCGAGATTTCGAATCTTCAGTTTAAGATTACGAACTTCATTTTCGCGCAACGTTATGCACCTGCTTCCCATATCGATGTATGCTCGTATTTTTCCCCCGTTTATCTCGGCGTCTTGAAAGTATTTAAGGTTTCCGTCTGCATCTTTCGGATTCGTTGTAGTCAGAACTCGTGGTTGATCAGGCGTCGCCGCTGTTGCTCCACCGTCGTTCGCTGCTCCTCCCGTTTCCGAAATGTCTTCTTCGACGCGCGTCTGTCCTAGGTCTTCGGTGATATGCAAAGTTTGCAAATTCTTCGTGGGTTTTTTTGTCGGTTTTAGCATCTGCGCAGTTCGCTGCGAGATGTCCAACTTTGTTGCACATGTTGCATCGCTTACGTTTTTGTTTCTTCGGACACTGGAGTGAAATGTGCCCGTATTCGCTGCAATTAAAACAAAGAGGCTCTCCCTTCTCGTTTTTCGTCGGTTTCTTCTCAGATCGTTGTGGATTAGTGCGTCGTGACTCTCCGTCTTTCGATCGTTGCGTAGCTTCTGCTTTCGGAAGTTTCACTCGATCCTCAATCCTTTTGAGACTTACCAGTAAGACGTTGAGGGATGGAAACTCCTGAATACTCAGCGACTGAATCATATTATTATCGTTTAGTCCTCCGATGACAAACTCGATAATATCAATGTCATTTATTCGACACTGTCTCGCCAAGCTGACTTTTTCGTGAAAATATTCTTAGATGGATTCTTGTTGACGCTTCTTCCTATCGACCATCTCCTGATATTTTCGTTGTATTCCTACGGTACTAGGGAAAGCGTCTTTTAACAGCGGCTTCCACTCGTACCAGGTTCGTTGTACTGTGGCCATCGAATCGTACCAAACTTTGGCCGTTCCTCTGAGCTTCGTTAAAGCGTGACAGATCGTTGTCTTTCGGACCATCCATAGACTTGGGCGCATTCGTCAATCTTCGTAATCCACGTAACGACAGTCTGCAACGAATTTTTGGTCGGATTGAACTCAGGTATAAGCTCCGCGACTTGCCGGTCAAACGCGGTTGACGTGGCTGGCGGCTGTCTTTCGAGGTTACGTGCCTCGGTGACACTCGACACCGTCTCTCGAATAAGAGTTTGTAACCAAGGGTAGGGTCTGATCTTCGCCCGGGCGATCTTCGCCCGACTGATGTTCGCCCGAAAGTCACCAGACTTCGATTTCTCGAAACTGGGTTACTGGCATGACCGCTACGTGTCATTGCAAGCATATTCTGGGCTTTGAAAGATTGAATACATGATGAGTGCATTCCATTATTCGCTTGAAGTGCTTGAAGCGTGATATGCAGCGTTCCATTAACCCAACAGCTTGCTTCAAGCACGGATTTCGTGACAAAGTGGGAGTAACGTTGGGTTATGGAGGGAGGTAATTTTGAAGCGTCCCCACTTTTTCTACTCCCACCATCGCTCAATTCCTGATAACGGGCGGGAGATTTCAAACTACAAAAACATGGAATGAGCATGACGAATGCCATAATGATAACCATAATTCAACAATAATTGTACAAATGAAATACGCGTAATTATATTCTTTGATATGGTAATTATATCGCGTTTTGAGTACACGAAATATATGTATTAAGGTGGTCCTTATTTAGCACTCGGACGGTTTTTTTAGCAGACCCTCTCCAAATCGACTCCAAATAATTCAAAAACAACACCCTAATTTTTTCAGATATTTATCTAGACTCTAACCCTATCTATTATATAATATAAATAATTATATTAATAATAATAACCATTATTATATAATAATTATATTAAAAATTACAAATTATTTCCATATGCTACGGGCTTCGAGAACCGGGCGCATAACAAAAGGGCGAGGAAATTGCTATGAGTAATGGAATATCCATACTTTCACTACGCTGTCACACGTTTTTCAAGGTTATGTATTACCCGGTAATTATGAGCGACCACACGGCAGACGCCACTGCGCGCGCTAACAAATGCGTGCTACGAAGGCGTTCCATTATTGCTCTAGCCAGTGCTGCCACAGCGTTGCTTCGAATATTGGAACAGTCTGTAAACCTTGCTGAATCGAAACGCGCTTCAAGCACTTCAAGCCGATAATGGAATGCACTCGATGTGAACCCGTTCCATTAAAAAACGAATTAAATGGCAAGAGCCTTGAAGAGAGTGTTACCCGTTCCCAACAGAGGACGAGCCTAACCTGCCAAAGTCGTCGCAACATGCATTTTATGCCACAATTGTAGTAAACAATATCATCAGTCAAAAGCAAGCAAAGTTGGTATAAATACTGCACTTTGAGGTTATGGCGTGACAATTAATCATGAAATGAATTAATTAATAATAATAATAATAATAATAATAATAATAATAACAATAATAATAATTAATCCATGAAATAATTAATAATTACTCGATTGGCGACGATTTATGTTAACGCACACGAACTCTATATTGTTAATAATAATAAGAACTTGAAAACAAGTTTAATGTTTTTTTTATTATTATCGATGAAATTTAACTCGCCACTGCTGTGCACCGCTGTGTTTCTGCGTTTTGTTAATATTAAATTGTTATTGTTCATAACAAATGTTAGAAAGCAATGAAATGGTTTTTTTTATAATAGTCAATGAAATAAAACTCGCCACTGTACGTACTTGAAAACAAGTTTAATTATTTTTTATTGTTATCGATGAAATGAAACTCGCCACTGCACTGCTGTGTTTCGGTTTTGTTAATATTACATTGTTATTGTTAATAATAAATATTTGAAAGTAATGAAATTGTTTTTTTACAATTGTCGATGAAATAAAACTCGTTCGAAGCGTCTTCATCATGACGTTTGTACGTTCCTCAGCGGGGCATCAAACGTCTCTAGTAATAATTTTCACACTGCCTTGCAGGCATTGCGTAGACGCGAGGATCCACCTGATCGTCAACTCCGGCCGGATGATCGTCAGCCTGAAATGGAATCGAACGAAAAAATTTCCTTGTTTAAAAAAGCCATGTCTAAATTATCGCGCAAATTCGCTAATGTATCATAGTCATTCCACTCCGTTTTCTAATTCTGTACCTTGATGATAAATACTTCGGTCCATCGAATAAATCTGCTTGTTCCCATATAATCTGTGCCATTGTGAACTCTTATCGACGGTATGCCGACCATTGCTTTGCCGTCAATTGGATTTTTAGTTCTGAAGAAACACGAAAAAGGAAAGTGAGAAAATCATAAATTTTCCGCTCGATATTTTTAATTTGCAATTCAGTTTGTTATGGTTTTTTCTGTACGCAGATTGTTTTTCTACTCCTCTTTTAAAACCCTGCAAATTGAAATTTGCACATTGCTTCCTCCTTATTTTTATCCACAGTTCACATAGCTTCCTTTAACACACGGTATGGCGATCAAATTTGGCTTCTTCATAAAGGAAGCTTTGTTAAGTATTGAAAAATATTAGTATTCAATGAATATTCGCATTGAACGACGAAGACAAAAAATCGAGGAGAACCGGATACTCGTCAGTATCGAGATTCCCCATGGATTCGTTTCAATGGCGAGTCATAATAAAATTCGTACATGGTAATTTTTGAGCATTCGTGGAGAACAGAAAAATCATGGAAAATAGTTTCAGATGTAAATGTACGATTAATAACTCGAAAAAGCTTCGAGATATCAAGCTAAAATTTGGCACACTTGTCGAGCACGAATTGCTCTTCATTATGAACTAAATTTGTTTTCATTATAACGGGTGTTCAGATTTTATCGACTTTTTTCGTTTTTGCAAGAATGGCGTAAACGCTGTAGCCTGTGCAATTTTCAAGATATCGCACTCAAACTTTGTACATAATTAGTATAGCTATTAAGGTTGTTCGGTATTGAATTTGGAGAAAATCCATCGAGGGATTAAAATTTTATGAAATTTTGAATTTTTTGAAAAATAGCCAAAACGCTCTAACTTGTGCAATTTTTAAGATATTGAACTGAAACTTTGCACAGAGGTAATATACCTGTTAAGGTTGTTCGCCATTAAATTTGGCAAAAATCTATCGAGGGATTGAAATTTTATAAAATTTTGATTTTTTTTGAAAAATAGTGCAAGCGCTCTAGCTTGCACAATTTTCAATATATTTCACAGAAACTTCGTACAGAACTTGTATAGCTATCAAGGTTTGTTCGTGATCAAATTTGGCGAAGATTGATCGAATTTGCACATTGAGTACTAATATTTTTCAATACTTAACAAAGCTTCCTTTATGAGGAAGCCAAATTTGATCGCCATACCGTGTGTTAAAGGAAGCTATGTGAACTGTGGATAAAGATGAGGAGGAAGCAATGTGCAGGGTTTTAAAAGAGGAGTAGAAAAACAATCTGCGTACAGAAAAAACCATAACAAACTGAATTGCAAATTAAAAATGTCATTGCCAATATCGAGCGGAAAATTTATGATTTTCTCACTTTCCTTTTTCGTGTTTCTTCAGAACTAAAAATCCAATTGACGGCAAAGCAATGGTCGGCATACCGTCGATCAGAGTTCACAATGGCACAGATTATATGGGAACAAGCAGATTTATTCCATGGACCGAAGTATTTATCATCAAGGTACGGAATAAGAAAACGGAGTGGAATGACTATGATACATTAGCGGATTTGCGCGATAATTTAGACATGGCTTTTTTAAACAAGGAAATTTTTTCGTTCGATTCCATTTCAGGCTGACGATCATCCGGCCGGAGTTGACGATCAGGTGGATCCTCGCGTCTACGCAATGCCTGCAAGGCAGTGTGAAAATTATTACTAGAGACGTTTGATGCCCTGCTGAGGAACGTACAAACGTCACGATGAAGACGCTTCGAACGAGTTTTATTTCATCGACAATTGTAAAAAAACAATTGCATTACTTTCAAATATTTATTATTAACAATAACAATGTAATATTAACAAAACAGAAACACAGCAGTGCAGTGGCGAGTTTCATTTCATCGATAACAATAAAAAATAATTAAACTTGTTTTCAAGTACGTACAGCGGCGAGTTTTACTTCATTGACTATTATAAAAAAAACCATTTCATTGCTTTCTAACATTTGTTATTAACAATAACAATTTAATATTAACAAAACGTAGAAACACAGCGGTGCACAGCAGTGGCGAGTTTAATTTCATCGATAATAATAAAAGAACATTAAACTTGTTTTCAAGTTCTTATTATTATTAACAATATAGAGTTCGTGTGCGTTAACATAAATCGTCGCGCAATCGAGTAATTATTAATTATTTCATGGATTAATTATTATTGTTGTTATTATTATTATTAATTAATTCATTTCATGATTAATTGTCACGCCATAACCTCAAAGTGCAGTATTTATACCAACTTTGCTTGCTTTTGACTGATGATATTGTTTCCTACAATTGTGGCACGAAATGCATCTTGCGACGACTTTGGCAGGTTAGGCTCGCCCTCTGTTGGGAACAGGTAACACTCTCTTCAAGGCTCTTGGCATGTAATTCGTTTTTTAATGGAACGGGTTCACATCATGTATTCAATCTCTCAAAGCCCAGAATATGCTTGCAGTGACACGTGGCGGTCATGCCAGTAACCCAGTTTCGAGAAATCGAAGTCTGGTGACTTTCGGGCGAAGATCAGACCCTACCGTAACCAAGACCGTAAATCGAACGGGGGTACCTGATTCACGCCTGATGACATCGCTGGTGCGTGATTGAATCCCGTAGACATCGTCGGTATCGGACCTTGCGGCGCGCAGTAATTTTGAAATCGTGATTGCTGTGTACATGCTCCCGGCGGTGGATGAAACATCGTATTTCGTCCGATGATATATGGCGTAGACGCAATATTCGGTTGAAACGCATCCAGTTGAGGCGTTGGCGTTCGTCGATCACGATCGTTTTCGTAAACAAATCCGCTTCCAGTAGTCGCGACCGACGACGCTGTCGTGTGCGCTAGTGATGGGCGATGTTGCTTCGATTAATCGATAATCGATTTTTTTGAACAAAATAATCGATTATTTCGTCGATATTTCTTCGCCGCGATTAATCGATTTCTCGATATTTTTTATTTCGATTAATCGGTGATTCGATATTAATTTCTCAGAATCGTCTATATGATACATTTTATTATTATTATTGACGATTGCACGCGCTGCATTCACGGCTGCTATGCTGAGCGCGTCGCGAATATCGTGGGCTCATTGTTAGTCATGTTAGGGGACGACTTGAGAAATTTACTATCTTACCTACAGTCGAGATTCCTTACCGACAGCTATGATTGTCGGTAAAGCAGCCTTACCGACAGTTGAGATTGTCGGTAAAACAGCGGATATCAAGGCTGATAAGCATTTATTTTAAGATAATTATATTTTCAAAAAAATAATCGATTTTCCCGATGTTTTTTTGTAAATAATCGATTAATTTGTCTTCTACTGAAAAATAATCGATATCGTATAATCGATTATTGGGAAAATCGATTATCTAATAATCGATTATTTTTTTCGTCATCGCCCATCACTAGTGTGCGCCATCACAGCAGTGCAGCCAGATCGGGTGTAAAATCGACCCCCACTCTGCGGCTTTGCACGGTGCCACCCAATGATAGCCGCCCGTGTCTGTGAGCGAACGACGTTCGTGTCGCTTCGGGAGAGCCGAGCGCGGCCGAAGCGTCGACCCCTCGCGCGCTGTTGTTCTCCCACCCCATGGCGTCAGATATACGAACACACGTAGAAGTCGCACGTCCGTGTGCGACTACAATGTAAGCCGAAGCCGAAGCTGCCGAGGGCCCGAGGCTCCGCGGAAAAACGCGGTGAGACTCGAGGCGTGACGTCACCCGGGATCACGAGCGGGTTTTTTTTAATTTGAAAGATTTTTTCCCTCGGTGCTCTCCGTTATCAATGAAAACGGAAAAATTTATCGGGGAACATTATAAATTATTTTTCAGTTCATACGTCGATTGAAATGTAATAATAATAAATAATAAAAACATTTTTCGTCAAGAAATTACTTACGACTTATTTACAAACGATCCTAAATAAATAATTTAAAATGGAATTCAAATGTAAACCTCTTTATGAATTAAATTATTTCTTTGAAATAATTTAAATTTAAATTTGAATTTAAATATTTTTACGAAAAATATTTTTACGAAAAACATTCATTTGTGACAACAAATCAAACCAAACATTTAACAATATTTTATAAATTATTGTTATTCGATTTTTCAGCACTTGAATCCAGTGTCAGAAAAATGCCAGCGACGAAAAATTATTAACACCCTATTATATAGTATTCGATTTTTTTAAATTTAATATAAACAGTAAATAGTACATGCAACATTTTTCATATTGCATATTGCACGTACATACCTCATGATTCAAACAATCTTGATGTACAAGAAAATAGCAAGTAACAGTAAGCGTCGAAAGAGCGGCGTGGATAGTGTGCTCGCTCACACTCTTGAGGGTGCGGGTTCGATCCCATCGCCAGCAATTTTTTTTTTTTAACATACATTTTTGGAATTTTTTTTTTTAAATATGGTGAACTGTTCATTTCCGGAACAACCACCATAGATGGAACATTTTTTTTTAAATTTAAATTCAAATTTCTCAACTATTGATGAAAATAAATATTTAACTGTAGGTTAAAACGAAACAATACTATTCTAAAAATCTCAGGATCTTTTAAGATTAATAAAAGATATTATATAAAAAAAAATTAATGAAAAATGTAATGTTAATCGTGGATTTGCACGATTTGTAAAAATTCAGGAATTCATTTTTAAAAAAAATAAAAAAAACCTCTCGGGAAATTTCAGGATCTTTTAAGATCAGTGCAAGGTATTTTATTCAAAAAATTGAACCAAAAAAATATTCCGGAAAAAAATTTTGAAAAATGATGAATTAGGAGAATTTTAAATTTTCAAAAATCGAGAAAATCCTAGCTGGACATTAAATTTTTGGTTCAATTTTTTGAATAAAATACCTTGCACTGATCTTAAAAGATCCTGAAATTTGCCGAGAGGTTTTTTTTATTTTTTTTTTAAATGAATTCCTGAATTTTTACAAATCGTGCAAATCCACGATTAACATTACATTTTTCATTAATTTTTTTTTATATAATATCTTTTATTAATCTTAAAAGATCCTGAGATTTTTAGAATAGTATTCTTTCGTTTTAACCTACAGTAAAATATTTATTTTCATCAAGAGTTGAGAAATTTAAATTTAAATTAAAAAAAAAATGTTCCATCTATGGTGGTTGTTCCGGAAATGAACAGTTCACCATATTTAAAAAAAAAATTCCAAAAATGTATGTTAAAAAAAAAAAATTGCAGGCGATGGGATCGAACCCGCACCCTCAAGAGTGTGAGCGAGCACACTATCCACGCCGCTCTTTCGACGCTTACAGTTACTTGCTATTTTCTTGTACATCAAGATTGTTTGAATCATGAGGTATGTACGTGCAATATGCAATATGAAAAATGTTGCATGTACTATTTACTGTCTATATTAAATTTTAAAAAATCGAATACTATATAATAGGGTGTTAATAATTTTTCGTCGCTGGCATGTTTCTGACACTGGATTCAAGTGCTGAAAAATCGAATGACAATAATTTATAAAATATTGTTAAATGTTTGGTTTGATTTGTTGTCACAAATGAATATTTTTCGTAAAAATATTTAAATTCAAATTTGAATTTAAATTATTTCAAAGAAATAATTTAATTCATAAAGAGGTTTACATTTGAATTCCATTTTAAATTATTTATTTAGGATCGCTTGTAAATAAGTCGTAAATAATTTCTTGACGAAAAATGTTTTTATTATTTATTATTATTACATTTCAATCGACGTATGAACTGAAAAATAATTTATAATGTTCCCCGATAAATTATTCCGTTTTCATTGATAACGGAGAGCACCGAGGGAAAAAATCATTTACATTTTAAAAAACCCGCTCGTGATCCCGGGTGACGTCACGCCTCGAGTCTCACCGCGTTTTTCCGCGGAGCCCGGGCCCTCGGCAGCTTCGGCTTCGGCTTACATTGTAGTCGCACACGGACGTGCGACTTCTACGTGTGTTCGTATATCTGACGCCATGGGGTGGGAGAACAACAGCGCGCGAGGGGTCGACGCTTCGGCCGCGCTCGGCTCTCCCGAAGCGACACGAACGTCGTTCGCTCACAGACACGGGCGGCCATCATTGTGTGGCACCGTGCAAAGCCGCAGAGTGGGGGTCGATTTTACACCCGATCTGGCTGCACTGCATCACAGGTATAAACGTCGTTTGCATCGGTAACGTCGGATGTCCCAGGGTGCCTATCGTAGTCACCTTCGGTAAGGGCGGGCAGCCTGACATCGTGCTCGTGTGTGTTGTGTTCGTCGATAAGGTAGACCCCTGGTTAGACGCGACGACTGTTGTATCGTGTTACGCAGTAAAATTTGCCGAATCGTCATTCTCATGATATATTACGGATGCCGCATCTTTTTGACTCATTGCCGCTTTCTTTTTCTTCCTTTGCACTTTAAAATACTTGTCCACAGTCTTTTTGAGATTTCTTATTCATTCACTTTGTCGCCTTGTCGCAGTCGACATTTGCAAGAATTTTTCCACCGTTCGGCCGCGTGCACCTTTCCTTTGTGTCGAAGGACTCGAGTTTCGGACACCGTTTAGACAATTAATGCACTACGTTTTCAGCCTTATCCCACTTCTGATATGTTATCGGGTGGAACGTGGCGTACGGATGGGGATAACTAATAAGGCCCCCCGTTTACGAATGATAAATGAAATAATGTTTAATAAAGAAATTTTGGCTCACACACACGTCCCTTGTCGCTCGTGGCTCACGAACAAATCCCCCGAAGCTATGCTCCCCACTCTCGCTCGCAACCCCCTCTCTTTCTCTCTCACATACATACTGCACGCTTACACATGACATTCAAGAAATTTCAAAAAAATGACGTCATCGGTACAGTGAAACTGGTCGATTTGAAAATCCAAAAAAAATTCCAGATTGTACTTTAATACTGTACTATGTGTCCCTAAAGTTACAAAACAATCGTCGACTATGAGGCCCAAATGCATGCTGCCTTTCGGAATTTTGACCCATATATGAGGGATTCTCCCTCAATTCAGCCACTTTTTTTCGACCATTTCAGATCTGCCCCATAATTGGTTATATCAAAGTACTACTAAAATGCATTCTATGTGAATTTTTTCAGATTTTTTAATTCAACATTTTATAAAATACCATGTTTTTCCAAATGAATATAGTTCGGAAACTTGAAGTGACTGAAAAAAATGTCTCTACATAAAAGTTGTAGTTTTGTGTTATCTTTCGAGCGGATGACTTGAAATAATTTTTACGTTCCGGTAACGCTGATTTTTTACCAAAAAAGTGGATAAATATTTGTTTATTTGGGTTTATTTGGGTTTATTCAAAAAAGGCCATTTTTGTTGGCTGAAAAATTAGTCTTTCAGTATATCTGACGATATCGCGAAAAAATCGCCAGAGTGGCACGGATCGAGGTTCTAGGGTACAAAAATGAAACCATACAAATGATTTTTTTTTCTACCGGAACCTTGTTAACAAATCTCGGAAACTTGAAGTTACTGAAAAAAAATGTCTGCACATAAAAGTTATAGTTTTGTGTTAGTTTTCGAGAGGAATATTTGAAATAATTTTTACGTTCTGGTAACGCTGATTTTTTACCAAAAAAGGGGGAAATTATTTTTTTATTTAAAAAAAAGCCGTTTTTATTTGACTGAAAAAATTACAGTCTTCCTGTATATCTGACGATATTGCATAAGAATCACCAGAGTGACACGGATCGAGGTTCTAGGGTAAAAAAAAAGGAAACCACACAAATTTTTTTTTCTACCGGAACCTCGATCCGTGCCTCTCTGGCGATTATTTATGATATCGTCAGATATACTGGAAGACTCTATAATTTTTTCAGCCAAATGAAAAGGGCTGTTTTTTAATAAAAAAATAATTTTTCCCTTTTTTAGTGAAAAATCAGCGTTACCGGAACGTAAAAATTATTTCAAATATTCCGCTCGAAAGCTAACACAAAACTACAACTTTTATGTGGTGGCATTCTTTGTCAGTAACTTCAAGTTTCCGAGATAGGTTAACGACGTTCCGGTAGAAAAAAAAATTAATTTGCGTGGTTTCATTTTTTTACCCTAGAACCTCGATCCGTCCCACTCTGGCGATTTTTTTGCGATATAGTCAGATATACTGAAAGACTCTGTAATTTTTCAGCACAAAAAAATGGCCTTTTTTGAATAAGAAAATAATTATCCCCTTTTTTGGTAAAAAATCAACGTTACCGGAACGTAAAAATTATTTCAAATATTCCGCTTGAATGCTAACACAAAACTACAACTTTCAAGTGTAGACATTTTTTTTCAGTTACTTCAAGTTCCCGAGATATATTCATTTAGAAAAAAACGGCGATTTCTAAAATTTTGAATTAAGAAAGCTGAAAAAATTCACATAGAATGCCTTGTAGTAGCACTTTGATGTAACCAATTATGGGCCACATCTGAGATGGTCGAAAAAACGTGGCCGAATTGACAGAGAATCCCTCATATATGCATATATGCGCTCAGGTATAATGAGCGAACCCCCGTTTTGTTCGTTACAGCAGGGCCGTACATCCATACCCCCAAAAACACCAAAAATGGTGTACGACAATTGGAGATAAGTACATTTACGAATGTATCTCTAGTTCAATCTTCTTACAAAAAGTTGTGAAATAAATAGACATGAATCTCACAACACGCATTGCCAAGTACATGTAGTTTCCCAATGTAACGTTAACTGTGCAATCATGATTTTTAAGGGCAGAATCGAAATAGAAAAATTCGAAAAAATCTTGACGGTAAGAATTTAAAAAATAGTGAAATAAAGTGAAAATTGTTAACAAAGAGAAATTATCAATGAAAAGGAAATCAAAAAATTAAAAAGTACTTGGCGAGTTCGTTTTTAAGGGACGGTGAGTAAAAACTGTTTTTTTATTAGTAAACAGATGAATACCAGAATGTCGAAAGAGAGCTCGCCAAGTACTTTTTAATTTTTTAATTTTTTTTTTTTCATTGATAATTTCTCTTTGTTAACAATTCTCACTTTATTTCACTATTCTTTAGATTTTTACCGTTAAGATTTTTTCGAATTTTTTTATTTCGATTCTGCCCTTAAAAATCATGATTGCACAGTTAACGTTACATTGGGAAACTACATGTACTTGGCAATGCGTGTTGTGCATGTCTATTTATTTCACAACTTTTTGTAAGAAGACTGAACTAGAGATACATTCGTAAATGTACTTGTCTCCAATTTTTGTACACCATTTTTGGTGTTTTTGGGGGTGATTTGTCTACTTTTTGCAAAGTATTTCCATTCGGTTTTTCAACTATATATATAATTCATAATTCCATTTGATTATATAATTGAATATTATTTATAATTTCCTGTAATTATATTATTTTTATATAATTTATTATTTCGTTTGTCCATTGGACTGCAAAAATTATGTTTTAGACACCAAATCATCCATGGATGCGAGAAAGCATCATAAACCTCAATATAGATTGAATTTTCTTCATTGTGCAGTGAAAAAAATGCTATTTATACTAAGGTTCATGATTATTTTTTTTCACTTAACTCCACAAATTATATTTTGGATACAAAAACGTTCATCGATGGGTTAAAAAATCATAAGCCTCATTATTGATGGAATTTTTACCAGTGCGCAGCAAACAAAATGCTATAAAATCTGAGATTATTGGTTTTTTCATTAATTACCATGAATGACAGGAAATCATATACCTCATAACCAGGGCCCGGATCTCGGTGCTCTAAAAACAATACGACAGTCTGACTAGCAGCGAGTGGATTACTGAGAAGGCGTAGACTGCCACTGTGACTGAACAGAAACAAAAGTGACTGCAAAACTGTTTCGTATATGAGGCATTCTTTCTAAACTTAGTCCCTTTTTTCCAAATACCTCTTAGATAATTTTCCTACTTTGCGAGCTTCTTATTTGTGCCGTGAAGAAACTTAAAAAAAAATTGCTTTCTAGGGATATATAAAAATGTTACTTTCGCGGAATATATAAAATATTCGCGTCTACCGGAGAAAAAAGATTCAGTAATTCGTCGGTAAATTAAACAAAATATATATCAATTTTTTTTTATCTCACACACTAGGAATATCTGTGATTTTTTCAGACTTTTTTTTTGTAGGCCCTGCTTTAGATACTGTTCATTCGTATCAAAAAATGCTGTGGTAAGCAGGGAACCATCTTACCTCCATAATAAACCAAAGTCGAAATAATCCCGTTGTCGTCTTAATGTCCATTTGCATGAAAGCACCGGATCACAAGGTGCTTCCGGAGATTTTCGAACGTGAAGCCTTGTCGATTGTCCGTTAACATTATTTTATATTGTGGAAAACTGCGCTCGACATTACAAGATGTCGTCGGAGCAAATTCAAAGAGCGGAATATCCCCAAGCTGCCTCGAGCTCCGACTCGAAGATGCCGTGGATCGCTACAAGTGCTCCATAGCCTTCATTATTATTGAGAACTTTTGTAGCTTTTTCCCGTACTTTTTCATCTGCGTTCTTATTCAGGTTGGTGCTGATTTTTTGGATTTCCATCAATGCGTCTTTCAACGACAAGCCCATAGTTTCCAGTTTTTTAATTCCGTGAACGAGACAACCGTATCTTTCTTCTATTTTTTGTAGCTCACGTCTGAGCTGTGCGTGTTGAAAACACTTTTTCATAGTTGTAATAGAGGCTGCTTCAGACGGTAATTTCTCGACGACTTGTTTGACGATATCGAAGTTTTGGCTGTAATAGATTACCGCATTTAACCACGTGCCCCATCGGGTTATTATCTGTTGGGGTGGTAAAGGTACGTCCGGAGCCATTTCTCGAAAAATATGTACTCGAGATGGAGCTTTTAAGAATACTTTCTTGCCGCATGATATTAAAATATCGACGTTCGAATGTACATCTCGAACTTGCTCGGCGATCCGATGTAAGCCATGCGCGAGACATGTGACGTGAATCATTTTCGAGAAAGACTTCTTCAACTCTTTACCAGCCTTCTTCATGTATGGCGCAGCATCACTGAGGAACAGTAGAACTTTTTGTTCATTGAAACCAAATGGCCATAGCAATTTTAGAGCTGAACGGAACAGCTCTGCAATAGTGGCATGATTGGTTTTCTCGAGCTTTTCCGATGTTAGTAGGAAATGCTTCCCAGGTTTTCCGTTCTCGAGACTGCCAATGATTACATTTGCAACAAATCTTCCGGTGACTTCAGTGGTCTCGTCAATACTGATCCAAATAGAATGATCGCCAATTGCTTCGCGGATAGATGCCATAGTTTTCTCATAAGCTTTTTGCACGTAGTTTTTACGTAACGTTGACTCGTCCGAAATTTTATTTTGGGTGTATTTTTCCAAGAATGTTTTAAATTCTTGGTTCTGTAGCTTCCATTACGGAATGTCAGCCGCAATCATAGCCGAGCACAAAGCATCGTTAAATGCCGTTGGACTAGGTGATGGGTCGGATGAACGTTTTATTGCGGCTACCTGATTGTGGTGAACCGATTTTTCGTGTCGGTTTATCTTGTACCGTGTCAGATTTGAAAGACTAACATTGCAGATCTTGCAGTAGAGATTCTCACCTCTAATATCATAGTTTTCCTTGCCATATTCCTCTTGTAATTTTGTACACGTTTCCGTAGTCGTTCGCTTAACTTTTGGCATGCTCGTGCTATGTTCGTACGAAACCGAATTAACATTAACGTCGCTCCTGTCACGAGCGTTTTTTGTCTTGGATTCACATTTCTTCCCTTCATTTCTGATAGTGAATCAGAGTGTGCTGTGAAATATGCTTGGATAAATGCACTCAAAATAAAATTGGGGACGAGTCTACGTTACGTAAAAATTACGTGCAAAAAGCTTATGTGTGCAATTGGCGATCATTCTATTTGGATTAGCATTGACGAGACCACTGATGCCACCGGAAGATACATTGCGAATGTAATCGTTGGCGGTCCCGATAACGGAATACCTGAGAAGCATTTCCTACTAACATTTAAATCTTCCTTTGCCGACAGACGTGAATAGACCTTTTCATCACAATTTTTTTTATGCGCATGCGTCAGTTTCAGCCATCTTTTTCGTACACTTTTTTGTAAACAAGCATGTTAAAATACCCGAATACAAATAATTAAAATTAACATCAAATAATAGTACATTTATTCAAAAAAAGTAAGCAATAAATAAAATAATAAGTGTCCTAATTGAGAAAACAAAATTTTTCAATCGATTATTATTACATTACCTTCACGAAAAGAAACAACGAAAGAGTGTTGTTATGGACTATGTAGAGTACATAACCTCAAAAATTATCCAAAGCCTTGCCTTCAATATCGCAAAAACATTATAAAATCATCGAGCAAAGTACTACATATTAAAACATGTCCAAAATGTGCAAAATGTGAATTGCGGGTGAAAAAATGTGGTCGAAGTGACAGAGGTTATGCTCAATCGGTTCATTTTTTTAATTGTTCACAATTATGTGCTTCCACTGAATTGTGAACTGGTAAAGCACCATCAACAATTTGTTCGAATAATTAATTTTTTTGTGTAGATATCCGGCTCTCCCAGCCATTAACAAGCAAAACTGTACGAAACTTTTGTATTACCGCCCTTTCAATATGGCGGCTGCGCTTGCGCACGTCACATGATGAAAAGGCCTATATTTTATATATTTCGCAGAAGCAACATTTTTCTATGTCCCTACAAAGCAATTTATTACAAGGTCGTCAAAGGCAAAAATTGGAAGCTTGCAAAGTAGAAAAATTATCTAAAAGGTATTTGAAAAAAGGCGACTGAGTTTCGAAAGAATGCAACATATACGTTTCGCAGTCACTTTTGTTTCTGTTGATTCAAAGTGGCAGTCTACACCTTCTCAGCAATCCACTCGCTGCTAGTCAGACTGTCATATTGTTTTTAGAGCACCGAGATCCGGGTCCTGCTCATAACCGATAGTTCTCTTTTTAAATATGCTGCCAGATGTAATCCTTACCTAAATTCCCGCTATATCACTTATTGGTTTAAAAAAAAATACATGTAATATACGGCTTTGGCGTTTCGCAGCCAGCCTTTTTCCCTGAATCTAGTATCATCTGCAAGAATCCACAAAGATGTATGTAGTATAATACACTCAGTCAAAAACTTAAAGGAACAGCAACATTTTCGAGATTTTCCAGCGTCGTAAATTTAAAAAAAAAAGCATTTTGAAGCTTGAATCTTCTAGTTTTGCAATATTGAGTCAAACAAATTTTGTGGGCATCACCTCCGACACAATCGAAGAAAATAGCACGGTAAACATTTTCTCAAAATTTTTGTTTTTTTCAAAACAGTCGATGGGCTCCAAAATCTTTTTTCGAGCTTAACCAATCTATGGATCGTTTAGCTGGATTCTTTGGCTTCAATTTACTTTTTTTTATTTTTGTTTTACGACCATTTTTCACTGAAATATCGACGATTGAACAAAAATTCGTCTTTTTTTTTTAAATCTTCGATATCTCTGAAACTAATAGTCGTACAGCGAGTAAACGGTGGCTTTCGGAAACTTAAATCTACCCTCTATAAGTTACTGTCATGAACGAAAATAATTTGTTTCCATGCTTAATTTTAACTTGAAAAAGTCCATAAAATAACTTTTTTTCTTGTTTTAGTAAATCTACCACAACTTTACAGCTATAGCGAAAAATACCAATGTTTAAAGGTTTTTTTTGAGCTCAATACATACCTGAAAACCATGCCAATTTTCAAAACAATCGGTCGAGCCGTTTTTTGTGATCAAGCCATCAAACTTTTAGAAAAATTGAAGGAACACGTTTATGGATCCTTAAAGACCAATTAATTAATGGTGTTAAAAATGAAAAAAGTTTTTTTTTTCTCTCAAATTTGCATTTAATGAGCGTGAAAACTAAAAAAAATCCACATTTCGAAAACAATGTATTGGCATTTTTTTTCAAATAAAAAAAAAATTCCAAAATTTTGAAAAAATTTTTTTTTCCAAAATTTGGATTTTTTTAAGCTTTCACACTCATTAATTGCAAATTTAAGAGGAAAAAAAGGAAAACTTTTTTTTTACTTTTTAACACCATTAACTGGTCTTTAAAGATCAATCAACGTGTTCCTTCAATTTTTCTAAAAGTTTGATGACTCGGTCACAAAAAAGGGCTCGACCGATTGTTTTGAAAGTTGGCATGGTTTTTAGGTATATATTGAGCTAAAAAAGAACCTTAAAACATTTGTATTTTTCACAACATCTGCAAAGTTGTGGTAGATTTTCTAAAACAAGAAAAAAAGCTATTTTTTGGGGCTTTTTCAAGTCAAAATTAAGCATGGAAACAAATTCTTTTCGTTTATGGAAGTAGTAGGCACTTATAGAGGGTAGATTTAAGTTTCCATGGGTAGAGGCAGGTAGAGGTGACACTGCTACGCGTCCCCGGGTGGCGGATAGGAGAACGCTCACCGCTCAGCAATGAGTGGAGGGCAGGGGCGAAATAAAATAGCTCCCGCGGACCAAACACAAACCCAAGTCAAGGTGTGTGAAATCGTGCCGAGGGCTGCGTTGCACCTGGGTAGAGGTTTCACAAACGGTTCCCGGGGCACCTGGTCCAATCCCGGTGGTATTTAGCGGCCTTACCCCAGCATCCAGGCTCTGCTGGGGCAGACATTTAATTCCTAGGATACTCGTGGGATTAATTATGGAAGAAAAAAGCACAAATATACCAATCATCGAAAATCAAAAACAAAAACAAAAAGAAAATAAAAAATGAAAAATAAAAACCAAGGAGAAAATCAACGTATAAAGCCAGGAGAGCAAGCGGGAACGTCATCAGCCAGCGTGCAGTTCCCTTAAACTCCGGATGCAGCCCGCGGGACAACAACCGACCGGCGAGACCTCCTCAGTCAGCCGATAGTGCAGCACACGATCTCCCATGATACGGCGATCGGACTTGAAGATCCCAAGCTGGGGGAGCTTCAGACGCTCCTGGCCGAAACCACGATATTGATTAAATCGAAGCGCACCATCCCCTCGGAAGTCACGAGCAATGTTAAGGAGGCCCTTGCTCTGATATCGGAGGCCCTCATCCACCGGAAGTCCTGAAAGGACGAGCAACGCAAGCTCACCCTCGCCGAGATTAGGGAGCGTGAGGCGCTGCGCCAGGTTAAGACTCCGACCGCGGCGAGATGCAAACGCCCCGCGGGGGTGGGCTACCTCTAGGCCCGGAGAAAAACGCCCACAGCTGCAACAGAGGCGGCTTTACCTTAGTCGGGAGCAGGAAAAAGAAGCGCGTCGATACACCGGCCAAGACGCCACCCGTACAGCCTGTCGTGGGTCTGTCGGGATCTCAGCGCCTCCGGGAGCCCGCGCCAACGCGGTCCTGATAAGGCCTAGGCAAGATAAAACCGACGCGGACCTACTCAAGGACCTCAAGGCCAAAGTGAACCCGGAGCAGCACAACACGGCAATCCGCTCTATTCGCGAGACCAGGGACGGTGGGATTGTGCTAAAACTGGGCCGTGAAACGGAGAACCATGCGTCCTTCGCTGATGAGGTGAAGGCTGCGGTCGGAGAGCACGAGGCCGTCAAGAGCCTGACCGCCGTCTGCACCATCGAGATCCGTGGCATCGACTCCTCCACGGACGAAACGGACATCCACAACGCCTTAACGCGGGGCCTGGGCGACTCCGCGGAAATAAAAAAGATCGGGCTCTCAAAAAACAGCTATAGCGGCTTTTGTCGAACTGGACAGGGAAAGCACCCAAAAAATGCTGGTATGCGGGCGTATAAAGATAGGCTGAGTCATCTGTCGAACCAGGCGGCACGAGTCCCTGCCGCAAAAAGTGCGCAGTAGTGTACTGCGAATAGTGCTGGTCACAGAGTGGGGGTAGCCTGCTGCCGACGTATTTTGTGCCGCTTTCTCACGACTTTACAAGCAGCAGTTGTCTCTCTGTTCCGTAGCAAACGGAACGCGTGAAATGTTGGTTATTTTACCCTCGCTAAATATTTTATGTTTAGTCCCAAATAATTCGGTGCGGATTATTATTTTCCCTGTTTATTTCTACAGCAACATCTGCTGCATTGTATTCTCAAAATTTTCCAATCTGTACTTTCCCAAGTGTAAAACGTTTACTATTTTAACCCTTCCTTTCTCATATGTTCGCAAACGATTTGCACATTTCAAACATTTTATTATTTTAAGGATGTTCTGGCTATACAGTCCGAGACAAAAGGTACTGAACTTTAAAAAAGTCGAAATTCTCGGTTTTACGGAGGTGAAATATGCAAAGTAGGCACTCTTATGTTGTAACGGGCTCCTATAATGGTAATAAACCTATTTTTTGACGTTATAAATTGATATATTAGTTAATGTGGCTCATTTGGTGATGGTTGAAAGAAAACTTTTGGACATGAATTCGACCTCAAGCCGACTGTGAAAAAAAAAATTTCGTTGTTCACATAACACATATTTTATGGATACCAGAAGTCAAATAATAATTAAAAATGCATAAACCATGATAATAAATCATTATTGATGCCATAGTTTGACTTTTAGCCCTTTTTACAAGTCAAAATAATATATCAAAATATGCATATATCACGTATAAACCACGGCAACTCTGTATTTCGCTGATTCATTATTTTATGTTGGTCCCACTGCGATGCGCGAGGCCCAAGCGATTTAGTATCCGTAGGTGAACAGTAGGACGCTCGAATGTAACGGTCACGATAGCATATTGAGAGGTTAGAAAAGAGTGAAAAGACGCTACCACCGAAAGAATGCCACGAGCAAACGTAAAACGCTGGAAAGGCCGATTAGTATCGGAGGAGGTTTATAAAAAGCGATTAGCTCAAAGAGAAAGTTGCAAAAATATGAACAAAGTGAAAAAAGCCAAATTTGAAATCGGTGAAACATCAAAATCCGAGTCACAAGAACATTCAAATGACAGTACTCCATTGGAGGGACGTCGCATTGTCGAATTTTCTGTTCTTGGTGAACAATTGTGGTGTGTGTCATGTAAAGAAGCGCTTTCTTTACAATATGTAGAAAAAGAAACACGCAAAGGATTAGGCTCAATACTATTGGTGAGATGTCACAAATGTTTGCTCGTCAATTTGGTAGCTACAGGCAAGCAGCACAACTGGGGAGAACGACGCTCATCTCGCTTTGATGTCAATGCTAAAGCGGCAATCGGTGAGTTACTCTTTCTTTTATTAATTGTATGTTTAAATATCTGCGAAAAATCCTCTGCGTCACATAGATATTTTCTATACCTTCGATGTATAAGTAAAATATGTGTGTGCGGAACAGAAATTTTTCACATTTTGTCTTGTTTTTGTAAAAATATTTTTTTCAATATGCATTTCATGTAACTGAGGCGTGTAAATAATTCTTAAATTCCTGCAAAAAATTCTCTGCGTCACATAGATATTTTCTATACCTTCGATGTATAAGTAAAATATGTGTGTGCGGAACAGAAATTTTTCACATTTTGTCTTGTTTTTGTAAAAATATTTTTTTCAATATGCATTTCATGTAACTGAGGCGTGTAAATAATTCTTAAATTCCTGCAAAAAATTCTCTGCGTCACATAGATATTTTCTATACCTTCGATGTATAAGTAAAATATGTGTGTGCGGAACAGAAATTTTTCACATTTTGTCTTGTTTTTGTAAAAATATTTTTTTCAATATGCATTTCATGTAACTGAGGCGTGTAAATAATTTTATGCACTTGTCGATAATTCAATAACACCCGTTAGATTATTTTAAATTGAAACATAACTAATATTCAACTCTTTTATTGTGTTTGAAGGTGTTCTGCATGGTGGATTGGGTCATACACACCTCAATAAACTGCTAAGCTGCCTGAATATTCCAACTATCGACTACAAAACATTCAAGAGATATGAGCAAGAAATTGGCAAAGCGACAGAGAGTATTGCAAAGGAGAGTTGCCTAAATGCAGCAGCTTTGGAACGGCAGCTCACCATTGAGAATGCACAAAGCATCGAACAGTTATTGTAAATATCAATTACTCAGATTCATCGCAAAATTGAAAATAGCCAACCCAAACAAACTGAAACCTAAATTGCTGTACCAAGAGAAGCAGCATTGTGTCGATGCCGAGTAATTTAAAAATAACAATTTTTTAATATTTTGTCAAGTGTACAATATTTTTTATTGTATACAGCAATTTGGGTGAAAATTGTGTATTTTCACTTTTTTCAATTTAAAAAAAATCCCTGCCCTTGAAATTGTATATAAACAAAAAAAACAAAAATGAATTGTAAATATGTAATGCAAAACTGTTTCAATGAATAATTATTTCATTCAGTAAATGATGTATTTGTTTCATTTCCGGACATCCTTTATAATAAATATATAAATATTATTGTTGCAATATAAAATTATACGTAAGCATCGTTGACAAAATGTACATTCTGAAATAAAAAATAAAAATTATAATACATTTGAAACGTGAGAGAAATGAAATGTGTCAATTTAAAATTATTTTTAATTTAAAATTATTTCAAATGTGAGTATATAAAAATTATTAAACGTTTTAAATTTGAATACTACAAATAAGCATACTGATCATAATTTGCTCCTACTGAATTGAAAATCCACATTTGAACGTTAATCGTGGTGGGCCCCAATAATTCTTATTACACCCCTGGAAAGCAGCTGCCCATACGTTTGACGCTGCGTTGCCACGTTTCAGCAGACGAAACGAGAATTACCGCTTGTTCGTGACCTTTTTCATTGCTTTTTTATAAATAACTCGAGAACTACTAAGATAACCGAGAATTTTTTTTTTTGTAAATATTGCTTAGGATTGGATCTACGCTCACAAAAAGTTTGAATATAATCTTAACGTTGCTTCTTTGTTAATTTCGTTAACGAATGCGAGAATATGCTGCTACTCCATAAGAGCCCATGCTAAATTCAATTTTCCATAACTAATGAACTAGTTAGTCGATCGACTGCAAACTTTGCACACGTATTTGAATACCAAATACACACAATCTACCAAATTTTCATCATTTTCTGAACGTTAGAACATTATAGCCAGAACATCCTTAATTCTCTGTACAGTCAAAGCAACATTCTGTCCCTTTCCCTTTTATAATTCTTGAATATTGATTTATACGTCGATTCGCGAGACGACGAGTTAAATCGTTTTATTGCACCTCTTGACCTTTTTCTCGCTCGCTCTCCGCGGTCAATTTCTTAGCGTCCCTCGCCAGATGTACGCATCGGGGTGAGAAAATAATTATCTTGTTTTTCCCAAAGAAAAATATGTCCAGTTAGAAAATTCTCCCTCCTTTCCATTTCTCTCCTCCAATAAGAAAATTCGTACCTTTCCCCACTTTTCATTTCTCTTAACCAATCAACCCTTAGATATAGTTTTTAGCGTCGCTTCTCGATGTTAACGAGGAGCGCCTAAAATTACCAAACATCAGTCATTAACTAAACTTGGCAGTGTAAACATTAAGAGTCCCATTCGAGTGGATCTCTGCACTTCTTGCGACACTCCAAGACTTATACACATTCGCGCGCCAATACCGCCGAATATTTCTTGTGAACTTTTTGCACGTCAATACCGCCGAGTTTCAAGAATAGTGAATCGTTCGCACGCCAATACCACCGAATATTCCTTCTAAATTATTTGTGCGCCAATACCACCAAATATTCAAATCCATTAAATTCCACAAATATTGTAACTATTCGCGCGCCAATACCGCCGAACATTATTTGTGAACTATTCGCGCGCCAATACCGCCGAATACTACTTGTGGACCATTCGCGCGCCAATACCGCCGAATATTATTTGTGAACCACTCGCGCGCCAATACCGCCGAATATTACTTGTGAACTTTTGCCGCGTTAATACCGCCGAGATTCAAGAATAGTCAAACATTCGTGCGCCAATACCGCCGAATATTCAAATACATTCATTCAACAAACATTTGAAACATTTGTAAACCCTTCGCGCGCCGATACCGCCGAATATTTAAAAGCCTTCACGCAAACAAATTCAATTTACACAATCAACAATTTAGTGCTACGAAAATAATAAACATTGTAATAATTAGTGAATAAATGGGAATATTTAGTTTATTCGCGAGTTTTATTATCAATGACTAATCACCTTCATCACATTAATTTGAGGCGCGGAAATTCGCGGGATTCACGGTGTCAAATTATTTCTATTTTTTGAAGCTAGGATTTACGACCCTAGTTGTCTCGCATCATAAGTCGAGACGCACCGTGAGCGCGAATGTACACTCTCCTTCTTCTTGGTACGACCGTGAGTGCGGCAAGACATAGTAACTGGTGTTTCTAAACTTTTGAGCGGGAGTGGATGTGTCCCGGTATTACGAACAAACCCTCGTTTTGTTCGTTGTACCAGGGCTCCAGTGTATTGGAGGTCCAATCCGAGGCTCCGATGACGCCCTTATCGACGTTTTTTTCTACCTTTTCCCTAAAAAGAATCTCGCTGAAGCAGAGGCTTGTATTATTTTTGTGGTACTCCCGCATCGACCTTTTAATTTGGCGAAAATGATGTTTTTGGAAATTTTTTAATTCAAATACGTCAAAATTCTCTCTCATAAAAGTTTAATGATGAAATGAAAGTTTTTCACAAACCTGAACCCTATGCAATTTCCTTCGAAGAAAATATCGGTGATAACATTTTTGTTATTTCAATTTTTTTATTTTTAATGATATATTTTTTATTTATTTTTCTTTTATCATTTTGTTTTTCTATATTTGGAGACAATCACTTGTGCGTAGTCTGGGGAACGTATAACAATAATCATTATAATTTTATTTGGGATGATATAAAAAAAACACGTTGAAACAAAACGTCATGTCAAGCAAGAGAGAGAGAGAGAGAGAGAGGGAGATTGCTAAATTTCCCCACCAATAAATCGTTAACAAAAATTTGTGAGTGATTAGGAATAACAGAAACGTTTCTTTTTGTACAAACAATATACGCACCGACAAATTTAGGAATGTTTGAATTGTTTGATTTTCAAAAATGCCATTTTAGCCAAATGTCAATATTAGTAATAAAAATTTAGTAAAACAAACCACACAGACCTCCACTTATGCGAGATCTATTTTGAAGGAAAGAAACACAAAGATATTTATGGGAATCGAAATTGGAGATTGAGATGTTTCTTTAAACCACTCAAATGTACATCTATTAATTATAAATTATTAGGAAAAATCTGGAATATTCCACAATATCGATATATTCAAAACAAGAGTAATGATAATAATTCATTATTTTAAACTTCTTTCATAAGCTTTTTCCCCCCTGATACTTCGAACATGCATAGCATCTATTCCAGATATCTTTCCTTTGTTCTTTGTTGGACCTACCTCTTTGGTCCTTGATCAATGATCTGGAAGCGTTGTTCATTGCCTTGGCAATACTGGGATCATTAGGCTGCAAGCTCAGAGCCTGTCCATACGAACGCAGAGCCTCACTGAAGCGGAAAGTCTGAAACTCGACTTCGCCTTTTCTATAATAGCCCTGAGAGTGGGGATAAAAAATTATTATTTCATCATGTATATGGGGCATTCCACGTCAAATCACGCGATCATCGGCCTGACCCCTTCGGATTTTGATGTCCAATGAATTGTGGGTTTCGATTGGCCCAAAATATGACTTCAAATTTTTAGAAATTTTTACTTTATTTTTTAGGGGTTGCCCGAGCGAAAAATCATTAAATTGAAGGAAAACACAAAGAGGGGCCTTTTTTAAATTATTGATTTTTTTTTCAAAGAAACTAGGGCACAAAACAGAAATTTTCATCATAGTTCGATAATGGGACAAAAATAATTACTATTTTTTTTTTTAATTATAATTACTATTTTTAAAATTTTTTAAAAATGTATCTGGTTTTTTCGAGGTCGTCGAGGCTAATAAATTTTCGAAAAAAGTTGTCGTTTCACTCTTAAACCAAGAAAAAAAATGAAGAAAATATTTTTGTCGTTGTTATTCTCAGTACAAGAAACAATTAAAATAAAAATTAATTAAAATGCAAACAAAAATTAGTAATTATTTTTGTCACATTATCGAACTATGACGAAAATTTCTGTTTTGGGTCCTACTTTCTGTGAAAAAAATTTCAATAATTTAAAAAAGGCCCCTCTTTGTGTTTTCCCTCAATTTAATGATTTTTCGCTCGGGCAACCCCTAAAAAATAAAATAAAAATTTCTAAACATTTGAGGTCATATTTTGGGCCAAACGAAACCCACAATTCATTGGACATCAAAATCCGAGGTGGTCAGGCTGATGACCAAGTGATTTGACGTGGAATGCCCCATATGTATATGTACTATCTGAAGTGAAATCGATCAATGTTTGAACCTCGACCATTTCAATTCAGGAAAACTTTGCAGAAAAAGTTTTTCTGATCATAAAAATGGTTCTTCAAATTAAGTAAATTAGGTGAAGAACTAAAATATTTTCTTATAAAATTGCAGTAAAGGGCCAATCGTTAATATTCTTTTTCACTTAGAAATTTTTCCATTCTGGAATATAAATTCCTCAAGTCATTTTCAGAATGTGAGAAAAACATTACATAAATTCTACATTGAAAATTGAAATACAGGGCTAGACCAAAATTGCAATAAAATGTATTTTGTTGGCAGTGAGGTAGAGGCAGAGAAGAAAATTGCTAAAATTTGAAAACAATTATCTGTCAATGAAACTTTTCTTAAAAATATTGTATAATCAAAGGGGTCAAGTGTCAGTCACTGATCGATTACACGTATGTATATCGTGCATGGAATATGCTTGAAAAACTATGGTCGTTGTTTGTGCCTTTGTCCAGTCAGGTTTTAGTTGAATAGTCATCAGGGCATCCTCCAGTGCAAAATGGTATTGCTGCATCTTCAGGAACACGTAGGATCGATTACTGTATAATGAATAATTTTGCGGATCGATCTTTATTGCATGGGTATAATGAAACATGGCTTCTTCGTATTTTTGCTCATGCACGCAAGCATTTCCCTTCTCCTTAAGATTTTTCACCTATAGAAATAATCTCTTTGTCAATTTTTTCTCTTTACTCTGCCTGAGAGAGCATATTATTGCAAAACAGCCCGTCAATGAGACGTATAGATGCATTACTCTACGCGAATGATAGAGAATGAACTATTTTTATTATTTTATATTTCATACACTGACGATCCATGTTATTTCAATTTGCAATAATTTAGTTGTAAAAAATGTCGTGTGGAGATCGATCTATATGAATATTCACTAACTGAATTATGTACGCGTATTTACATTATCGATACGTACCTCATCTTCACCGACAATCGTCATTTTAAGTTGAAAAAAAAATTAATGCACACGGCTGTTACTAAGTTATTCAAGAATTATGCAATCCGATCGGATTCATAACGCAATAACGATTGGAGTAATAACGCATCGACGAAATGATAGTATTATTTTCAGCGAGGAGCAGACGAAACGCTTATGGCGATATACCGGGTATTGCGCGAGCTTAGGCCGTATTTATTGCTGACGCCCAAGATAGCGACGCGTCGCTAAAGATCGTCGTTATCAGGGGGGTCCAAGCCATAGACCTTATACTACTGGACCGCGCATTTATGGTGAAACCCAGGGGGGTGACAACGCTATCTATCCCTGTACTGCAAAAGTGGCCCACTTTTTGCTACGGATTTTCAGTTCCTCTAGTTCCTGTACGTGTCGCTAGTTGTCACCCGGGCGACGCAGGAGGGAGGCCCGCGAGCCCGGGAGGCCCGGGCGCCAGGGAGAGGGATAGATAGCGATGTCACCTCCCTGCGCGGAGAAGAGTACTGACCCCCCACCCCGGCACTGAAAGCGGTGGCCGCCGCGGGCGGGTGGTTACTAAGCGCCACGATTGACGAAATTTTGCATAAAATAAGTGTTGCTATTTATGTGTTGGTTCTAGCGGTCTGATGTCACCCCCCTGGTGAAACCGAAACGCGTGGCGAGTTACCAGACAAAGACAGCAAATAAGTTGTTTATATATACTATAAAGGTGACTCCACACAGCTGGCGCTTGGAGATAGTGTGTTAGGTTATGTACGATTTATTTGACATGCATTCTACTAGAATAATGTATTTATTATATCTTAAATTCGCGATTATTAATGTTAATAAAAATATTACAATAACAAAGCCGGTCTAAATTGACATATTTATTGATGCTTAAATAAAGTCTCTTTTAATTTTTGTTTCCGGACGCGTTTGACTGGCTTGTTAGCCATGATCACTGCGTGATTCATCCGGACGTACAAGTGGAATGAAACATCTTTTTCTTTTTCGTCGGTATTTTTGCAGTTGGGGACCCAACAATATCTCATTATAACGTTGACAACTTTTCATTTCACCCAATTTCACTTTAAGGATGTATGAGCACTATGCTTAGTATAAGATTAAACGCTGATTTTTTAATATGATATTGTCGAGGTTCAATATTCAGTACTCAGAAAATTTCAAGGCCCTCTAACGACTATTTCAGCAAGATATTATTAATTGAAAATGTAGCATTATTCATGGTTATACACAGAGCTTACGGCAAGGTTGACTTTGCAACTCTTTGTTTTCTACAGTTCCACTGTTTGTATATATGATATCGTAGATGAAAAACATCGAGTATATCCATTGAATATCAGGGATTATGATGATACATTGAAAAACAGGGGTCAACGAACATTCGAATTAGATATATCAAGCTAAACACGGCATTCTTCACTTTTATTTGGAGGTTAAAGCTGGGCAGCATACGATACAGAACCGGAGTCAGTCAGTTACTCGGAACGAAATAATTCTTAAGGGCAGGCTAAAGACCCTCTCTCTCGCTCTCACACGACCCCTATAGGCGCTCTCTCGCACTCACAAGAGCGGAAAGGCGGGGGGGAGGGTGTTTAGCCTGGCCTTAAAACGAAATTAATTTAATATTATATGCTCTCTAAAAATCTAAAAGTCATCTATGTACTTTTCACTAAAGCCTGGTTTATCCAGCGGCCGTAACTTAACTTAGCCGTAACTTAAGGAGTTGAAAGTATATATTGCCCTTGTGGCGTTTATGCAGCTAATTCCTTAGCATTAGCCGTAACCATAACCGTAGAAGTTCGCAACTTTCAACTTTAATGCTGTAATTTAAGAATAAGCATGCGCTTTAACGAAAAATATATCACCACCGATTAGAGTGGGAAAAATATCGCGGCCTGTTCGTATCTATAACCTCAAAATAAGCAAAAATGACGTTTTATTTATCTCGCACACCGATTGAAGTGGGAAAAAATATCGGCGCGGGCTTCTTCCCCAGATAGACAAACGTGCTGTAGAAAATCGCTTGACGGCCTAGTGACGCAAATTTTGCGACAAGATACAGCATAGCGTGTCGTCAGTAAGCAGTGTTCTACTTCCGAATTGAGCAGCATATTGACGCCATGCGCTGTGACATTTGCATTATTACTCTGTTAAGGTCTAACGTTAGAATGCAGAAAAATAACAGCACGGCGTGCCGCGAAATTGCAGCTTAATCGCAGCACCACTTGCAGCGAATTCGAAGCTTAATCGCAGCACGGCGTGCCGTGAATTTGCAGCTTAATCGCAGCACCGCGTGCAGTGAATTCGAAGCGTAATCACAGCACGGTGTGCCGTGAATTTGCAGCTTAATCGCAGCACCCCGTGCGGCGAATTCGCAGCGTAATCACAGCACGGCGTGCCGTGAATTTGCAGCCTAATCGCAGCACCGCGTGCGGCGAATTCGCAGCGTAATCGCAGCACGGCGTGCCGTGAATTTGCAGCTTAATTGCAGCACGGCGTGCGACGAATTTGCAGCTCAATCGCAGCACGGCGTCCCGCGAATTCGCAGCTTAATTGCAGCACGGCGTGCCGCGAAATCACACCTTAATTGCAGCATGGCATGCTGCTAATTCGCAGGTTAATCGCAGCACGACTTGCCGCAAATTTTCAGCTTAAAAGCAGCACGGCCTGTCGAAAATTTGCAACAAGCTTGCAGCACTATGTGACGCGAAAGAGAGGATGTCTCGAATTCGATCATTCGACTTTTATCACTTTCATCTTTCATCGTTTTTGTATTTTATGCTGAGTACGTTCGGAATTTTTTTGTAGTTAATTGGTAGTGACCAGCAGTTTAGTATCTTACTAGTGAGTTACTAGTAAGTCACCAACGAGTTATAATAATAATAATTAAAACTGCTCTAATGAATGCATAACTTGATTCTATAAAATTACAAATGCTTTGAATAATTAGTAATTAAACGTTTAATTTAATTATAAAAGTAATTGCAACCGCGCGTCTCTGCATAACGATATACATTATTTGTACATGCGTATAAACGTCGTCATTTTTAAAAAACTTGCGCTGGGGCCGGATTACGTACCACGCGACAAAGTGAGAACGTGAATTATCGTTTGGTGCTAAACCCAAAAGGGATTAAATCACCGAGAGGTATAATTATCGTATCTTTTTTCCATTTTGTTCGTCGTGCGTGGCGAAAACGCATTTTCTCTCTCTCTCTCTCCCTCTCCGTTTTTCTTTCGCACTTTAATTCGTTCATACAAGGCTTCGATATATAAATATATATCTATAACAGATGTCTGGGGGAAAATAAAACTTGTGAGCACTCGCGATTGGGCAAACCCAAACTTGTCCACCAGTCACGTTCGTCGCACAATCGGACAAAATAAAAACTCTACGAAAAATGAGCACGAACTATGAAAAACGGCAGAACGGAAAATCGTAGAAGTCTCTGAACTCAAGATACAACTGGAACGTTTACCGCCGTGGTGGGGGTAGCGGATATAGCGGATTAGCGGAGGGTTTCTGTCACTGAACTCTAATAATACTGGAAGGCGCGCTGCCGCTGCTGGCCCGTATAGAGAGAGATAGCTAAAACCGATCCGCTTCAGGTAGCCCTGTCTCTGTCTGTACACTCCAGTCCAAAAGTTTGTTCCCCGGTTCCATCTTTGGCGCATTGCATATACTTCTAACGAATACAATCAATGTTAATATCTTTTAGTAACTGGAAATAATAGACATAGTGAGAATTAAATTTACAATCGTTGTTATTTATCATTTGTAATATGAGGTTATGTTTGATTATGAAAAGTAGGTATATAATTACCCAAAAAACGATATATCGCGATTCGGGCTCCAAACATTTGTACACCCTGCCACACAACACACGCGCACCATAACTGTTTTTGTAAACAGTCTCACACTTTAAAATTAATTAATAAACTGACGATTAATAAACGAACACTGAATTCTCGTCAGTGGAAACGAATAAAACGATCGAATCTAGATGAGTGGAGCAACTTTTTGCAGCCCTTGTACCTGATTTGCGTGACGTCATTGTGCGCGTGCGCAAAACTGTTAGACAGAGCAAAAGCTACCTGCAGACGGTTGAACGAAACTATCTCTCTCTATACGCGGCGGGTACATGGGAGGATATAGCCAGCGCGCCTTCCAGTATTATTAGAGTTCAGTGGTTTCTGTCCTTCTTCGTACAGTCGGGCAGTGATGTGAAGCTGTGACGTGACCGTCGTGTGACCGTGACGTGACCCTAATAAAACCGTCACATGACGGATGCAAAAATGACTGACCTCCCGATATCATATCTGCGCATGAGCACACAATAATTAAACAAATTTTGAAAATTCTTGTCTTTCTTCATTCCAATGTTCTAAGCATTGTAATTCCTAATTTACTCAAACAATCACGACGAAAATAATTTTTTTACAATTGTCATGAAATCTCAAAATGTTCGGACCAAAAAATGACCGAAAAAATCGTGACGGTCATTTTCCATCTAAATAGAAGTCCCTGTCAGGCTTGGCTTGTGACCGAATTGTGACCAAAAAAATCGTGACGGTCATTTAGCATCTACACGGAGAAAAAAGCCACCTCGAACCAGTGCCGGTTACAAGAATTCTAATATTCAGTACTAGATGTATATTAATTTACTTCTAGTCCGGATTTCTCGGACTTATTACTATACCATATTGTGATCACCACTTCTATTTAATACTTATCCCGATATAAACCAGAATTTAGTATTAAATATAAGTGGTGATTACAATATGGTATAGTAATAAGTACGAGAAATCCGGACTAAAAGTAAATTACTATACATCTAGTACTGAATATTAGAATTCTGGTAACGGGCACTAGGGTTCGGGGTGGTTTTTTTCTCCGTGTAAATAGAGGTGCCCGTCAGGTTTGTTTTGTCAGATGACGAGAGGAAAAAAGAAGTCATTTTCACATAGAAAATTGGGTAAAACAAAAATGACGTCACGTGACGGTCAGGTGACGCGTGACTGACGCGGCTCAAAATGACGGTCATTTCACATCACTGATGACGGGTAGCAAGCATAGACTTAAAGAGATAGACTTAGCGCTCTTATGGGCCGCTTCTGGGAGCATATAAAGGACAGAGATATATGCAGTGTCAGTCTCTCTCTGTCTCGCAAGATTGGTGGTGGGGAATGAGGCGGTTGAGGAGAAGGAGGAGAAATCACGCGGCGCGTTCCTCTTCCACTGCTCCGATGTCTCCCACCATGACGCCGATTGAAGAGAGAGAACCTGACTCCAGATATATCTCTGTCCTTTATATGTTCCGTGAGTGCCTCTTATGGAAGCGCTCAGTCTATCTCTTTAAGTCTATGGTAGCAAGTACTCAGTGAAGTTGCACTAATATTTTTGTCTGACTGTACGCGGTGCAAGAGAGAGACAAGATCCTCTGCCGAGCTATCTTTGTCTGGTCGCTCCCCATCACGGCAGTACGCGTTCCAGTTGTATCTTGAGTTCAGTGGTAGAAGTCGAGGACTCGAAGCATCGACGTATAGTATGGACTGCGCGATCCCAACATAAAGGCCTCCTGAATGTATCCACCAGAGTAGACAAAGAGGGAACAAGACAAAGGTCAATTGCTGTCTCTTTCTAAGAATGGTGTGTGCTGTGCGCGAAAGAGACGGAGATTGACCATTGACAGTCGCTATCTCTTTCTACCAGCCGGATACATTCTACTGGCCTAAGCGTTCTTTCTACCAGCCGGATACATTCTACCGGCCTAAGCGTAGTCCATATTGTACGTCGATGACTCGAAGTCGATCGTGACCATAGAGGTAGTATATACATTAGGGTGAATCAAAAAAACTAAAAACTGTTGGCTACCCTCAAAAATCAAAGATATCGTTGAAATAAAGGTCTCTGTGCAGCGGTTAGATTTTTTGAATTTTTTTAGAGGGCACGCGGGGCGTCCAAACACGCCATTTTTAACCTAAAATTTACTAAATCACTGATAAACCGAAACCGATCATTCGAAAAATTATGAATTTTTTATATAAGGTGCCCAGACATGTACTCTTTCTAACCCATATTTACTGAACATTAACAAATAGTTCATATATGGGGAATTATTTATCAACTGAGCAACTTTTTTTTTAAACCTCTCCAATTTTTTTCAAAATCTGCCAGTTTTTTAAAATATTAGTAAAAAGGAACGTCTGTGATTTTTTTTAGATTTTTTTAGGCGTCCGTTCAAGATTTTTAATTTTTCATTACGAACACTGTATCTCAAAAAATATTCATCAAACAAAAAAAACATAAGGATAAAAACTTTTTTATTTTTTCTACTTGATCGAAAAAAATAAGAATCATAATTTTTCTGTATTGAGAAAATTGAAATTTTGCAAAAAAATGAGAAATTTTTTTTCCAAAAGTTATTAAAAATTTACACTTTCGACATTTTTAAAATCTTTCAGATTTCATTTCATTTCATTTTTTCAATATCTCGGATACTATTATAGCTACGAAAAATTGTTCTGAATTCGACGTATAGAGTTTATTTAAGGCTATGAAAAAAAAATATTAAAAAAAAAAAATTGAAAATTCATGAATATCGAGAATTTTTAATTTTCAAAAATCGTGAAAATTTAAGTTGTACATTACATTTTTCGTTGAATTTCTTGTATATAATATTTTGTACTAATCTTAAGGTATTACTACGGTAAACTCAAAACCATGTAATCGCGCTGCAATTTTTTGTACGTCTTATATGTGCATAGCAGTACATCTCTCTAAAATTTTTTAACAAGATTCACTCATATGTTTTCGAGAAAATCACGGTTAGGACTCGTAGCACGTATTCCCTATACATGGTCAATAAAACGCGCATGTTCTTTTTTATTGCATTTGACTCGTCTATACAAATCCTATGAAAAACTAATATGTGGCAAAGGAAAAAAATTTTGATTTTTTTTCGATTTTTAATCATAACTTTTGACCCATACGATTTATTGATAGATATATGCAGAAAGTTCGATATTTATCAGGAAATCTCTCGTAATACGGCTGTAAGAAGGCGTTTATATGTGATTCGATCTATATACGTGTAGACTAGATGCTACATTCACATTCCACGCTGAGCCATAACGGCACTTGCTTTTCGACAGAAATTACAATGACTGATTTGTTTTAGATGCTATATATTGGATGCTGACGCGCTTACAGCACGTAAATATAGATATACATCACCATATAAAATGCTACATACATTCGTGTCTAAGTAAAATGAAAATTTACCTAATTTGGAAGAAACCCCAAAAACAAATGGTTCGCGCGCTAATCGTATCACAATTTTGGCCGTCACATAGCTGAATATTATAATAATTTGGCCTTTTCATAGCTGAATATCATAATTTGGCCTCTGCGTTGCAGAATATCATAGTTTTAGTATTAGCGTAGCTAAATATAATAATTTTGGCCTTTGAGTAGCTAAATATCACAATTTAATTTGGCTTGTGCATATAAATATTATAATTTGGGTCTTAGTGCAGCAGAATATCATAATTTGGGTCTTAGCGCAGCAGAATATCATAATTTGTGTCTTAGTGCAGCAGAATATCATACAATTTGGCCTCTGCATAGCTAAATATCACAATTTTGGCCTCAGCGTAGCTAAATACCTTAATTGTAGCCTTCGAGTAGCAAAATATGATAATTTTGCATTGCAATGTACCATTTTATATGCCGATGTATGCCTATACACAAAGCGTGTGATGAGCCTGTATATATTCCCGTAACAGCTGGCGCTCCAACGTTGCCCCCATCGTCTCTGCGCGATGTACATTACTGTGCGCCTATCAATGTAAGCATGGGCGTGTGTGAGTGAACTTTACTAGTTCAAAAGTTTACGCTGGATCCACTGAATTCGCTGGATTGTTCAAACCTTACATTTCAAAAATTACTTTTCTCATTCTTAAATATAATATCAGTCATTTTTAATAATCATACATGCATGAATACATAATGTTGAATCAATTGAGACTCTACAACTGAATTTATTTTAGAATGGTAATAATTGTTAAAAATGGACAGAAGTGGGTCGACTTTTGAAACTTTTGGGTCCGTAGTAATACCGTATAAAAAATCCTGAAATTTTCAGAGAGGGGTTTTTTTTTATTTTTAAATTTGAATTTTTTAAAGTTGTGTAAATCCACGATCAAGATTAAATTTTTGGTGAAATTTATTTTATATAATACCTTGGACTGATCTTAAAACAATCTGACATTTGCCGGATGGTGTTGCTTTTTTTCAAAAAAATGAATTTTGGAATTTTTGCAAAAAAAAAAATTTTTTTTCTAAGTGAATACTTCTTATGCGAAGCTGCGACCGCCGCGTTATAACAGCGGACAGGAGAATGAAAGAATCGAAGAAGAGAGAGAATGATACGAAGCCGTGTGTTTACGAGTGTGAGCAAGCGAGTCAGTGTGCTGGTGTACGTGTGAGCCTGCAGCTCAGCGGAAAAGAGAATGAAAGAATCGAAGAAGAGAGAGAATGATACGCAAGCCGTGTGCTTGCGAGTGAGAGCGAGCGAGTCACTGTCGCTGGTTGTACGTGTGAGCCCACAGCTTTGTGTGAGTTCACACAGCTTTCGTCCCTTGTGGCAAATTACGGTTTTTGTTGGTTGTTTATTGTTTTTTTATTTCTTGGTTTGTTAGTTTGGTGTTAGGCTTCTCTCTCTCTCTCTCCCTCTCAAGAAGATATGAAAGATTTGCTTTGCCGACAATTTTTCGAACAACTCTCTTTCGTAAACGTTGAAGAATTAAAAAAAAAAAAAATTTAGGCCCTGCATAATATACTGATGCAGAGCCCAAAACTTTTATTTTGCACCAAATGTTGTTAATCTCTGCGAAAGATCGTTAAAAAATTTATGTTATATCTCTCTCGCACACTGAAAGAAATTTTATTACAAAAAGTACAATAAAATATAGCAATTCAGGGACAAACAAAGTAAATCATAAACATTCCTATAATAATAGAAGATTATGCTATCTTTATATATATATTCATATTATCTTATGAAAAGCAAGAATTACTAGTCATATAGTAATTCTTGTTTTTCATGATAATATTAATGTATATAAATAGATAACATAATCTCTTATTATTACAGGAATGTTTATGATTGTACCTTGTTTGTCCCTGAATTGCTATATTTTATTGTACTTTTTGTTACGCGAAAAACCAAATATTGCAATAAAATTTCTTTCAGTGCAATCATATATCAGCTGATCAACTTTCATATCATCTTAATTTATCGGCAAAAATCATTTGTTGCGTGAGTGAAATGCATACAAGTATTCACTTCCGCGGCGTGTGATTGCACACACCCCGATTTTTTTCTACCAAAATTTGAAAAAATATATTTTTGAAAAAAAAACCACCACCTTGGAAATTTCAAAATCCTCTCAATATTGTAAAAAAAAATTTTTTTTACAAAATTTCAAAAAATCATATTTTTCAAACAAAACAACACCATTTTGCAACTTTCCGGATTGCAAAATTTTTGTTCGGAATATTTTTTTTTTCATAGCCCCAAGTATACTTTATAAGTCGAATTCAGAACAATTTTTCATAGCTACAATAGCTTCTGAGATATTTAAAAAATGAAATTAAAAGATTGGAAAAATTGTGAAATCGAAAATTTTTGATAACTTTTGGAAAAAAAATGTTCATATTTTTCCGTTGTTAGAACTTTGTTTGGTTAAAAGCGAAACCTTCTAACAAAATTTCTCCATAATCGAAACGGGTCGATTCCAACTTTTGGTCGATTCGAAATGGAATTGCCCATGTATATGAGGCATTCCACAGGTTTTCAGCAAGGTCAAAAGGTACCTACTAGGAGTATCTGTCATTTTTTTCAGATTTTTTTATGAGTCCTGCTCTAGATAACTCAATTTTTTTTTTAATGAGAATGAGCTTTCAACCAGATGTACCTTAAAATCTATGGCCCAGGCAAAAAAAATTATCGGAGAAAATATTTTTTATTTTGAATGAACTTTTGACTTTAACAATAAAAAAATTTATTTTCGTACAAACATCATATAATATATGAAAAAAATCGATTTTCAAAAAGGATGTCACGTTTGATTTTGCTCTAAATTTTTGTGAATTTTCTGTTGTTAGTGCGGACATACAGAAAAAATTGGCATCATGGGCCGCGAACTGGTTTAGAAGATACGGGCCGATTTGCGTTTTTTTAAAATGCCATGCCTACATTCATCTTATCTTTAGTTGTATCAGTCTGATTTGAATGAGTAGTGGACAAAACTGAAAAATAATACGATAAGATGCAACTTCAAACAGCTTCGGATGGTGTAATTGACGATTTTGAAATTTATTGCATTTCTAACTTTATATAATAGGTAAGAATAAACATAAAATTTATGACAAGTGAGGGGGAAGATTTTTTCGAACCTTCCGTCGAGCATGTTTTTTGAATCGGAATAATCTGTCTCAGTCGAAAACCTCACCTGCGCTGCCGGGAAATTGGTCGGTAAAGCTGCCCAAACAAATAACTCTGCCGGAGTTGTTATTTGGCGAGTCACACCCAACTGCAAACTGGCTCTTGACGCAAGGCGTTGAATGGTTCCTCGGATACCATCGCATGAGCCGTTTCGAAAAAATGCCATTTCGCCGGCGGAATGGCATTGGCACCATAAAACGCGTTGCATCAAGAGCCAGTTTGCAGTTGGGTGTGACTCGCCAAATAACAACTCCGGCAGAATTATTTAATTGTGCAGCTTTACCAATTAATTTCTCGGCAGCGCAGGTGAGATTTCCGACTGAGACGGATTATTCCGATTTAAAAAATATGCTCGACGGAAGATTCGAAAAAATCTTCTCCCTGAAGAAATCCCACAAGCAACATGCTTTCATTCCAGGAACAGGCGGCTTGATCACTTTGAAATTATATTCAAAGGATGACAAACATATAATAATTCACAAGATTTGCTAATACTGGACAATAAAAAATGTTCACTTGTCAGAAATAACATGTTTTTTTCTTACCTAGTATGTAAAGTTACAATTGCTATAAATTTCGAAAACGTCAATTACACCATCCGAAGCTGTTTGAAGTTTCATCTTATCGTATTATTTTTCAGTTATGTTCACTACTAATTCAAATCAGACTGATACAACTAAAGATAAGATGAATATAGGCATTAAACAAAACGCAAATCGGCCTGTATCTTCTAAACCAGTTAGCGGCCCATGATCCCAATTTTTTCTGTATGTCCACACTAACAACAGAAAATTCAGAAAAATTTAGAGCAAAATCAAACGTGACATACTTTTTGAAAATCGCTTTTTTTCATACATTATATGATTTTTGTACGAAATTTTTTTTTTTTTATTGTTAAAGTCAAAATTTCATTCAAAATAAAAAATATTTTGTGCGATAAATTTTTTTGCCTGGGCCATAATTTTTAAGGTACATCTAGTTGAAAACTCATTCTCATTTAAAAAAAAATGGAGATATCTAGAGCAGGACTCACAAAAGGAGGTACCTAGTAGGTACCTTTTGATAATAAAAAAATTGCAGGACTCTGAAAAATCGTGAGGGTTTTGACCTTGCTGAAAACCAGTGGAATGCCTCATATGTTAAATTGAACCCTTCAATGGTAACATGCTTTTCAGCACTTACAAACGGGAAAGGGCTGTCACTCGTTCATCGTCGTATTCATTTTCATTCGCCATTCAAAATAAGTTTAAAGAAAATAAAAATAAAATATTCATTTTTTTGTAACACGTGTACATAATGTACGCCTTTACGTGCCTTGAAAATATGCGTGAAATAGAATATTACAGCAGGGCGTGAAATAATGTAGGTCCGAGCGTATTTTACGCATTGATAGTATTATACGCACGCTTTCATTCATTCGTTTTTATTTTACGTACACTTTCATTCATATTATTAGTACTGCAGGCACTCTACCGCCGATAACAACCGTAACGAGGCGCCACCTGAGCCTCGCAACGACGGCGACGTGAATCTGCCAAGAGCTGTCAAATGTCAATTTGACTTTCGACGCGCTTAGATTCGTTCGAGCGGCATAATTGCTTATAAAATAATTCAGGAGTTCGAGTTTGTTTTTCATTCTTCATTACAAATTATGGAAAAAAAAAGTGTTCATTATAAGTGTTAATAGGAGAGAAAAATATTATTATTCATTTAAATAATTGTTTTTTTTATTGGGGGGGGTTCCGCCCCCCGAACCCCCCGCAGGGGCTTCGCCCCTGGACCCCATTGCGGTTTCGTTTTCTTTATTTATGCATTTTAGATACACTTCTTACAAAAAATAGTATGCGATACTCGTGAGGCAAATCGAACATTATACGCTGCGACAAGTTCTCGCCGCAGCGTATAATGTTCGCTTTCCCTCACTCGTATCGCAATGTACTATTTGCTCATTTTTGAGATACTTTTCGAAAACCTCAAAATAGCGAATAGTCTCTTAACTGCGAACGGAGCGAGGGCATAAACGGTAATGTCGATACATCGCACTTTACCTCTAAATTATAAAACAGTTATGAAACGTCACGCTATATTGGACGCCGATGAGCCGAGGGGCGTCGATGGTTTTCTGTCGCACTCTCGCTTCATCTTAGTCTTTCTCTCTTTAATCTCACCATCCGACAACAAATTTCTTATCGAGTAAACTCCCGTGAGATGGCTCACATTTTCACCATCGAGTCGCTCACTTCACTTATGTAAAATTGGCCCACCGATTTTGGATTTATAAATTTTTAAAACTGTAAATCGTTCGTTGGTCGCTTGTCGGTGATTGTTGGATCAAAATCGATGTTTGTCGGATATTTGTTAATTAGAAAAATCGAAAACGAAAATCCGTCTGAATTTAGTCAAACTAGTCACTTTCAGTTCATCACTTGAGCTTGACTAGTTACGTACCGATAGAACTCCCTTAAGGGAAAAAAGCCCAAAACCCGGCAGAAACCCGGTTTGTACGTACGTAAACCGAGTTTCTGCCTGGTTTCGGGCTTTTTTTTCCTCAACGACTTTTCTAATTAACAAATATCCGAGGAACGTTTATTTTGATCAGACAATCAACGACAAACGATTTACAGTTTCCATAATTTATTAATCCAAAATCGCGGTGGGCCAGATTCACAGAAGTGCTAACTTCTCGTATTTCCACGTCACAAAGCTTACAGGGTCTTCAAACTGTGCGCGATGAGCGATGAGCAACGACCGATGCGCGACATGATGTAACAATTAAAAATGAGCTGTACAATTTTTGTAAACAGCGGTACTATTTTGACTAGTATTTTTTCACATTATTCGAAGCTCAAATTTATTTACAGATAGACAGCAATTGATGGACAACAATGAAATGAAATACTAAAAAATCAATATTTCATGAACTACCAGAGGCCTCAACGTTTTTTAAAAATGAAAATTGTGAGGGGGGGGGGGTGCAGTATCGTGATTTCGAGTTTTGAAAATTGGGCAATTTGTTGTATTTAAAGATGGACTCAAAACGAAATGATAAAAAACCTTTTATATACTTTTCCTTACGATTAACCGCTACAGAGATATCGTCGATTGAAAATTAATTATTTTCGATCCTGGTGATTTTGAAAAATCAAATACAATTCAAGAATTATTTTGCTAATCAGACTATTAAATAAGCGAAGTTTCAGTCAAACAAAAAATTTTCGGGTTCACGTCGCAAGCTTCCTCGCGACGTTGCTCACGAAGAATGAGCGCAGGAAAACATTCGCAGCCCACTCGGGCGTGAACCGATACGGCGATACTGCGTAAATAATCAAAAACTTTTCACATTGTCATTAGATTTATAGTGAAATATTATATACAAGATCTATCTTCGAGGAAAAACAAACAATTCAATAGTCGAAAAGGACTATTTCACCGAACGTTGAAAAAAAATCGATCGAGTGCGTGCATGTTTGGCGCTACGAAGACGTGAAAACCTTGCAATTTCAAAAAAATCGATCGTACAGTAACTTCCTATTGAATCGATGTTCGAAACGAAGAGCTATCATTGACGTCTCATTTAATTTGAAATGGCATCGTAAAAATAATTTTCGACCTACTCACTCGTGTATTTCAACGAAATTGTTATTATAGTATTTGACGCATGTTACAAAACAATCGATTTTATGAAATTAGAATGGAAAATGAATTTTGGCCCATATACATCGGTTTTACTCTCCGTGGGTAACATCTTTTACAATTTTTATCTACGATCGTTGATCTTTTTTCAAGGAGAAAAAAAATGTTTTTTTCTACCGCGTCGTTCGACAATTTCGCGTGCGAAGCGAGCGCGTCCTCGTCGAAGCGGCGGGGTAAGCGGGCAAGCCCCGCCTACTTACACCATATCCTCCTGCTGCTGATTATGCGAAATTCTCGCTCGAAGATCTCTCAAGATATCGGTTGAAATTATCAACCGCTAAATTCATTAACAGCAGTAATTGCAATTTAATTGAAATAAAATTTTAATCGAAGGGATTTTTTTTATTTATCGCTTACGAAAAACACTTTCATTCGTAAAACACCGTAATTATGGTGACGCGAGAAAAAGCTGGCTGAAACGAACTTTTTGATCGATGTATTTCAATAGCGAATTTGAACGTGTAGTCAATCTTATTATGAACATTATACAATGTTAATTATATTTTCATCTTAAAGATGTGGGTAAATGTGTGTGAATGGACGAAAATATTTACCGTTGTCCATTATTTTTTTACAATAAAACATCATTATATACAACAACCTTTTTCGGAGGAAAAAAATAAATAAAAAATTCAATATTCATATTCAATTTCATATTCAAAAACACTATTTCACTGAATCATGATAGAAAAAACTGGATCGAGTGTGCGGAACCTCGACGCTACGCAACTACGTTCCTAACTTCTTTCAAAAGAAGATTTTTTTATAATTAACATTTTTATATGACGAAGCTTCTATAGGAATAATGTTCAAAACGTTGAAATTTTGAAATACGCGAACGTTCTGTACCTTTCTTTTCAATCTATTTCCGAAAACTTGGCTGTTTCGAAATGATCAGACGTACTGTAATCTTCTTTTTTATCGATTTCCGAAACAAGCAGCTATGATGAACATTCAATTTAATTCAATTTAGTAGCGTGGTAATAATTTCAGCTTGCTTGCTTCAAAAGTGAAACTAAAAAGTTGTTAATATTATTCGACGCTTATCAAGATAATTTATCAATCTTTTGTCATTATAATCGAAAATATTGATTGGCTCTCTGGTACATAAATTTAACCCTCGATGTGTAAAATGTTTTTTGTTTTTTATACATGCTTGATAACTGCTTTTAGAACAAAAAAGAATTAAGGAATATATTTCTCCAATTTATTTTCTTTTACGCGTCTTCCAAAAATTTTGCGCGGTAAGCAAGCGCGTCTTCGCGCGGCGACGCAGTTTCCCCCATTTTACCTCCACGCGATCGCTACCGCGTAGCATTCGCAAGTTGCCCGGCACTCTTCGCTCAACCGCCGTCCGGATAAGGTATCATACGGTGCTGTCTGAGAGAGAGATCGGAAAATGAATTGATAGTCAGATTTTTTTGGAAAATTGAATTGAAAAAGTATTATCGCGGGCACGCGAGAGCTCAGCCGAGTGTGTGACGGATTCGAAGTGCGTGGAACACACTTTTATTTTAGTGATCGGTCAAAACTGGTAACGAACTTCAACAAACGAGATATCGTCATCCCGATAAAAATAAAGTAGCTGGGCATTAATTTTTTCCACCTGTCTATTTGAAAACATAAGCGGAACATTCCAAACATTCTGAACAATCCGCAGTCCATTAGCGCGAAAATCGTTACAGTCTCAACGTACGAGGATTTCATCCAATGTAAGTCATTAAACGTATTCATTTCATTATCACGATCATATGGAAAATTCTCGATGGAATTTTTGTTTGTTAAATTTTAAATTTTTATGTGTGCAGTTCGATTAATCGCGTTGTTTACCGGAAAAGTAATTTTTTTTTTGGTTGGCGTCAGACTACGAATGTACGCATAACTGTGTAAAAAAAATTAAATATTTTAGAAATTGAATGAACCAAAACCGCGCATTGAGAGCATTTTGTTCGGACAAAATGCGTGTTTCTCCGACGTGTAAGAAAGCGATAAGAAAGATTGCCGATAGAGGTTTAATGTCTAAAATAATCGAATACGAGTATTAGGCATTTTGTTTTTGTCCCACAGTTCATGCAAAAATCGATATTGTTTGTCCTCATTTTAAAAACAGCCGCCCTCTATTTTGATCGTGAAGATCGTCCAATTTCTTTAAACATGCTGTTATTTCGTGTTGAACCGATTTCCGGAACGAACAGGTAAAATAGGAATCCGCGTCTTCAGACAATTTTGCGCGCGAAGCAAGCGCGTCTTTGTCGAAGCAGCGAGGCAGGCCCCGCCCACTAACACTCTGTCCCGCTGATGTTGTTTACGCGATATTCGCGCTCGAAGATCTCCCAAGTATCGGTTGAAGTTATCAACCGCTAAATTGATATACGGCAATAATTGCAATTGAATTGACAACAAATTTAAATCAAATGAATTTTTTCTATTTATTGCTTACGCAAAATACTTGGGTTCGTGAAACAACGTAATTCGGGTGATGCGAGAAAAAAATGGCTGAAACGAACTTTTTGATCGATGAATTTTAATAGCGATTCACAACATGTAGTCCATATTATTATGAACATTATACGCTGTTCATTAAATTTCCGTCTTAAGCATCTTGGCGAATGTGTGTGAATGGACGAAAATTTCTATCGTTGTCCATTATTTTTTTGCAAAGGAACATAATTAAATACAACAGCTCTTTTCGAGGAAAAAAAAAACATTAAATATTCGGAGAATACTCTTTCACCGAATCTTGAAAAAAAAAATCGACTGCGCGGAATCTTGACGCTACGCAACAACGTTCCTAACTTCTTTAAAAAAATTTTTTTTTAATATTAATATTTCTCTATGAAGCAGCTTCTAGTTATAATGTTGAAAACTTTGCTATTTTAAAATAATCAGACGTACTGTAATTTTTTTTTAATCGATTTCCGAAACAAGCAGCAATGATGAACATTCAATTCGATTCAATTTAGTTGCGTGGTAATATAGTTTTCAGCTCGCTCGCTTCAATATTAAAATTGAATAGTTGTTAATATTACTTGACGCTTATTGAAACAATAAATCGATCTCTTGTCATTATAATCGAAAATAATTATCAGCTCTTTGGTACATCAGTTTTACGCTCGGTGTGTAAAATCTCTTCCGATTTTTATTAATGCTCGATAACTGCTTTCAAGTCAAAAAAGATATACGGGGTATATTTTTCCAATTAATTTTTTTTCCCGCGTCTTCCGACAATTTTGCGCGGTAAGCAGGCGCGTCTTCGCGCGGCGAGGCAGTTTCCCCCATCCTACCCCCACGCGATCGCTCCTGCGTAGCAACCGCTGTCCGGACACGGTATCAAACGGGGCTGTCTGAGAGAGCGAACGGAAAAATAATTTATAGGCAGATTTTTTCACTCGAAAATATTTTTTAAATTGCATTGAAAAAATATTATCAAGTGCACGAGAGCTCAGCCGAGTGTGTGACGGATAAGAAGTGCGTGGAACACTCTTTTATTTTATTTATCGGTCAAAACTAGTGACAAACTTGAACGAACGTTATTTTGTCATCCCGAATAAAAAAAAAGTGGCTGATGGGCCTTATTTTTTCCACCTGTCTATTTTCAAACATAAGCGGAACATTCAAAACATTCTGAACAATCTGCAGTCCATTAGTGCGAGGATCGTTACTCGACGTACGGAACATTTCATCCAATGTAAGTCATTGTACGTATTTATTTATTTATCGCAATCCATGGGAAATTCATGAATTTTTGTTTGTCGAATTTAATATCTTTATGTTTTGTTTACCGGAAAAGTACTTAATTTTTCCGGTTGGTAGTAGACTAAAAATGTACGCATAACTGTGTCAAAAATTGATTTCATATTTGAAAAATTAAAGAAATCAAATTTCCCCGAAAGAGTAGAAGTTTTTTTTTCACAAAAAAACTTCCATCGCATTGAGGGCATTTTGTTCGAAAAAATGCGAGTTTCTACGTGCGAAAAAGCGATAAGAAAGATTACCGATCTAGGCTTAATTTTCAAAATAATCGAATACGTGTATTTGGCATTGTGTTTTCGTTCCACAGTTCCTGCAAAAATCAATTTTTTTGTCCTCATTTTAAAAACAGCCGCCCTCTATTTTTATCGTGCAAACTTCATGATTCCTTGAATATGCTGTTATTTCGTGTTTAACCGATTTCCTGAGAGAACAGGTTTCATAAGAATCCAAATAAATTCGAAATACAGTAGTCGTAATCGTTTTTATTAAACTCGCTTAAATAATTTAATTTAATTGTTGGTGATATTTTTGTCCGCGTATTAAAACAATCGATAGTTTGTAAGAACCATCCAAATTAATTAATTTTTGTTTTTTCGCCAGACCCATTGCACTCTCAGTTTGTTATATAATGTTCGATCTTCGTCCCCGATCGTAAATTTCATTTAAAGTGAAATTAAAAAATTCGTTGATACTATTTACCACTCTTAGAACAATCAATCTTTTGTCATGAGAATCTATATTAATAGTCGTTTTTATGTTATATCAGTTTTACTCTGAGGTTGTAATATATTTTTCGATTTCTGTGCACGAACGTATTATTTTTTCAAGGTAAAAAAAATACATTGATTGGATATATATATATATATATATATATATATATATATATTCGATTTTATTTTTCCGCGTTTTCAGACAATTTTGCGCGCGAAGCAAGCGCGTCTTTGTTTAAGCGGCGAGACAGGCCTCGCCCACTGACACGATGTCCCCCTGATGTGTTTACGCGATATTCGCGCTCGACGATCTCCCAAGCTGTCGGTTGAAATTACCAACCACTAAATTTATTTACAGCAATAATTGCAATTGAATGTAAAACAAATTTTAATCGTAGAAATCTTTTTCATTCATCGCTTACGCAAACCACTAATTGAATTCGTGGAACAACGTAATTTTGGTGACGCGAGAAACAAGTGAGTGAAACGAAGTTTTTGATCGATGGATTTTAATAGCGATTCACAACGTGTGGTCGATATTATTATGAACATTGTACGCTGTTCATTATTTTTCCGTTTGAAGAATCTAAGCGAATGTGTGTGAATGGTCGAAAATTTTTCCCGTTGTCCATTGTTTTTTAAAAATCAAACATCATTAAATACAACGGCTCTTTTTTGGAGGGGTGGGGGGGGGGGGGGAGAAAAAACATTAAATATTCGGCAAATATTATTCCACCGAATCTTGAAAAAAAACTCGATTTTTTTAAAATTATGAACATGTTTTTATGACGCAACTTCTAGTCATAATGTTGAAAACTTTGCGATTTCGAAAGACTCGTACGTGCCGTAGATTTCTTTTAAATTGATTACCGAAAACTTTGCTATTTCGAATTAATCAGAAGTGCTGTAATTTTATTTTTAATCGATTTCCGAAACAAGCAGCTATGATAAACATCAGATTCAATTTAATTTAGTTGCGTGGTAATAACTTTCAGCTTGCTCGCTCCAATATTGAAAATGAAAAGTTGTCAATATTGTTTGACGCTCATTTAAACAATTACTGTAGGTTCTCTTTATGAGCTTGCTTCTTGTCCTTTTTTTCTAATCCAACCCCGATGAGTAGAAAAAAGAGAAGAAGATAAGCTTATAAAGAGAGCCTATTGTATAATATTCGATTTTCGTTCGCGATCGTCAACCTTAATCGAAGTGAAATGAAATATTTCGTTCATACTATTTACGACTGTTAGAAAAATCAATCTTTTGTCATCAGAGACTACATTAATATCCGTTTTTATGCTTTACCATTTTTACTCTGAGGTTGTAATATATTTTTCGATTTCTGTGCTCGGTCGTTAATCTTTTTTCAAGTTAAAAAAAATACGTTAATTGGATATATTTCTTTTCGATTTTTTTTTGTACCGCGCCTTCAGACAATTTTGCGCGCGAAGCAAGGACGTCTTTGTCGAAGCGGCGAGGCAGGCCCTGCCCACTGACACGATGTCCCCCTGATGTTGTTTACGCGATATTCGCGCGCGACGTCTCCCAAGATATCGGTTGAAATTATCAACTCTTTGATGGTACATGAATTTTACGTTCCGTGTGTAAAATCTTTTCCGTTTTTTATTCATGTTCAATAACTGCTTTTGAATCAAAAAATAATTACGGGATATATTTCTACAATTAATTTTTTTTCCCGCGTCTTCCGACAATTTTGCGCGGTAAGCGAGCGCGTCTTCCCGCGGCGACGCAGTTTCCCCCATTTTATCCCCACGCGATCGCACTGCGTCGCATTCGCAAGTCGCCCCTCGCCCGGCACTCTTTCACTCTTCGCTTAACCGCGGTCCGGGTAAGGTATCATACGGTGCAGTCTGAGAGAGAGAACGAAAAATCATTTTATAGTCAGATTTTTTTGGAAAATCGAATTGAAAAAGTATTGTCGCGTGCACGCGAGAGCTCAGCCGAGTGTGTAAAGGATTCGAAGTGCGTGGAACACTCTTTTATTTTCTTGATCGGTCCAAACTAGTGAAAAATTCGAACAAACGTGATATCGCCATCCCGATAAAAAAAGGGCTGGGCCTTATTTTTTTCTACCTGTCTATTTCCAAACATAAGCGGAACATTCAAAACACTCTGAACAATCCGCAGTCCATTAGTGCGAGAATCGCTACAGTCTCGACGTACGAGGATTTCATCCAATGTAAGTCATTGTACGTATTCATTTAATTATCGCAATCCATGAAAAAATAATGAATTTTTGTTTTTCGAATTTGATATTTTTGTGTTGTTTACCGGAAAAGTACTCGATTATTCCGGTTGGTAGCAGACTACGTATTTTCGCATAACTGTTTCGAAAATTGATAAAATATTTTTGAAATTAAATGAACCAAATTTCCCCGAAAGAGTAGAAGTTTTTTTTCACGAAAAAACTTCCATCACATTAACAGCAATTTGTTCGAACAAGATGCGTGTTTTTCCGACGTGTTAAAAAGCGATAATAAAGATTACCGATCCAGGTTTGATTTTAAAAATAATCGAATACGTGTATAAAGAATTTGGTTTTCGTCCCACAGTTCTTGTAAAAATCGTTTTTTTTCCTTATTTTAAAAACAGCCGCCCTCTATTTAGATCGTGAAAACCTTATGATTCCTTGAACATGCTGTTATTCTGTGTCTAACCGATTTCCGGAACGAACAGGTTTCATAAGTCCAAATAAATTCGAAATACAGTAGTCGTAATCGTCTTTATTATAATCCCTTGAATGATTCAACTAAATTGTTGTTGATACTTTTGTACGCGTGTTAAATCAATCAAAATCAATAATAAAGATCTAAATTAATTTTTTTTTCGCCAGACCCGTTGTACTCTCAGTTTGTTACATAATGTTCGATTTTCGTCCGAGATCGTAAATCTTATTTGAAGTGAAATGAAAAAATTCGTTGATACTATTTACCACTCTTAAAACAATCAATCTTTTGTCATAAGAATATACATCAATATTCGTCTTTATGTTATACCAGTTTTACTCTGAGGTTGTAGAATATTTTTTTATTTCTATGCATGATAGTTGTTCTTTTTTCAATGTAAAAAAAATACATTGATTGGATATATATTCCTTTTAGATTTTTTTTTGGTTCCGCGTTTTCAGACAATTTTGCGCGCGAAGCAAGCGCGTTTTTGCCGAAGCGTTGAGGCAGGCCCCGCCCACTGACACGATGTCCCCCTGATCTTGTTAACGCGTTATTCCCGCTCGACGATCTCCCAAGATATCGGTTGAAATTATCAACCGCTGAATTTATTTACAGCAATAATTGCAATTGAATTTCAAACAAATTTTAATCCAAGGAATTTTTTTTATTAATCGCTTACGGAAAACACTAATTGAATTCGTGGAACAACGTAATTCTGATGACGCGAGAAAAAAAAATGGAGGAAACGAAGTTTTTGATCAATGGATTTTAATAGCGATTCACAATGTGTGGTCCATATTATGATGAACATTCTCTGCTGTTCATTATATTTCGGTCTTAAGAATGTGGGCGAATGTGTGTAAATAAACGAAAATTTCTCCCGTTGTCCATTATTTTTTTACAATGAATCATCATTAAATACAACAGCTTTTTTCGGTTGGGGGGAGGGGGGGGAAGGTGAAACATTTAATATTCTGAAAATACTATTTCACCGAATCTTGAAAAAAAAACTCGATCGACTGCGCGGAATCTTGACGCTACGCATCAACGTTCTTTTTTCACAAAAAGATTTTTTTATTATTAACATTTTTATATGACGTAACTTGTAGTTACAATGTTGAAAGCATTACAATTTCGAAATACTGGAACGTACAGTAGATTTTTTTTCGAACGATTTCCGAAACAAGCATCTATGATGGACCTCAGATTCAATTTAATATAGTAGCGTGGTAATAATTTTCAGCTTGCTCGTTTCACTATTGAAACTGAAAAGTTGTCAATATTATTTGACGCCTATTTAAACAATTACTGTAGGTTCTCTTGATGAGCTTGCTTCTTGTCCTTTTTATTCTAAGCCAGCCCCAATGAGTAGAATAAAGAGAAGAAGACAAGCTTAAAAAGAGAACCTACTATATAAAGTTCGATTTTTGTCCGCAATTGTAAACCTTATTTGAAGTGAAATGAAATATTTCGTTTATACTATTTACGACTGTTGGAAAAATCAATCTTTTGTCATTAGAATCTCCATGAATACCCGTTTTTATGTTATACCAGTTTTACTCTGAGGTTGTTATATATTTTTCGATTTCTTTGCACGGTCGTTAATCTTTTTTCAAGGTAAAAAAATATACGTTGATTGGATATATTTCTTTAAGATTTTTTTTTGTTCCGCGTCTTCAGACAATTTTGCGCGCGAAGCAAGCGCGTCTTTGTCGGGCAGGCCCCGCCCAATGACACGATGTCCCCCTGATGGTGTTTACACGCGATATTCGCGCTGGACGATCTTCCAAGTATCGGTTGAAGTTATCAACCGCTAAATTAATTTACAGCAATAATTGCAATTGAATTGAAAACAAATTTTAATCGAAGGAATTTTTTTTATTTATTGCTTACGCATAACACTTGGATTCGTGAAACAACGGAATACTGGTGACGCGAGAAAAAAACGACTGAAACGAACTTTATGATCGATGAATTTTAATAGCGAATCACAACGTGTAGTCCATATTTTCATGAACATTATACGCTGTTTATTATATTTCCGTTCTAGGAATCTTGGCGAATGTGTGTGAAAGGACGAAAATTTCTATCGTTGTCCATTTTTTTTTGCAAAGAAACATGATTAAATACAACAGCTCTTTTCGGGGGGGGAACAAAAAAAACATTAAATATTCAGAGAATACTCTTTCACCGAATATTGAAACAAAAACTAGATCGACTGCGCGGAATCTTGACGCCATGCAACAACGTTCCTAACTTCGTTAAAATAATTTTTTTTTATTATTAACATTTTTATATGATGCAGCTTCTAGTTATAATGTTTAAAACTTTGCTATTTTCAAATAATCAGACGTACTGTAATTTTTTTTTTTTTGAAGTGAATACTTCTTATGCGGAGCTGCGGCCGCCGCGTTATAACAGCGGACAAGAGAATGAAAGAATCGAAGAAGAGAGAGAATGATACGAAGCCTTGTGTTTGCGAGTGAGAGCGAGCGAGTCAGTGCGCTGGTTGTACGTGTGAGCCCGCAGCTCAGCGCACAAGAGAATAAAAGAATCGAAGAAGAGAGAGAATGATACGCAAGCCGTGTGTTTGCGAGTGAGAGTGAGCGAGTCAGTGTCGCTGGTTGTACGTGTGAGCCCACAGCTTTGTGTGAGTTCACACAGCTCTTCGTCCCTTGTGGCAAATTACAGTTTATGTTGGTTGTTTATTGTTTTGTTATTTCTTGGTTTGTTAGTTTGGTGTTAGGCTTCTCTCTCTCTCTCTCTCCCTCTTAAGAAGATATGGAAGATCTGCTTTGCCGACAATTTTTCGAACAACTCTCTTTCGTAAACGTTGAAGAATTAAAAAAAAAAAGAAATTTCAGGTTCTGCATAATATACTGATGCAGAGCCCAAAACTTTTATTTTGCACCAAATGTTGCTAATCTCTGCGAAAGATCGTTCAAAAATTTCAGTTATATCTCTCTCGCACACTAAAAGAAATTTTATTACAAAAAGTACAATAAAATATAGCAATTCAGGGACAAACAAGGTAAATCATAAACATTCCTATAATAATAGGAGATTATGCTATCTTTATATATATTCATATTATCTTGAAAAGCAAGAATTACTAGTCATATAGTAATTCTTGTTTTTCATGATAATATTAATATATATAAATAGATCGCATAATCTCCTATTATTACAGGAATGTTTATGATTGTACCTTGTTTGTCCCTGAATTGCTATATTTTATTGTACTTTTTGTTACGCGAAAAACCAAATATTGTAATAAAATTTCTTTCAGTGCAATCATATATCAACTGATCAACTTTCATATCATATTAATTAATTTATCGGCAAAAATAATTTGTCGCGTCAGCGAAATGCATACAAGTATTCACTTCCGCGGCGTGTGATTGCACACACCCTGATTTTTTCGATTTCCGAAACGAGCAGCTATAATAAACATCCAATTCGATACAATTTATAAGCGTGGTAATAATTTTCAGCTCGCTCGCTTCAATATTAAAATTGAATAGTTGTTAATATTACTTGACGCTTATTGAAAAAATTAATCGATCTTTTGTCATTATAATCGAAAATAATTATCAGCTCTTTGGTACATCAGTTTTACGCTCGGTGTGTAAAATCCCTTTCAATTTTTATTAATGCTCGATAACTGCTTTCAATCAAAAAAGATATACGGGATATATTTTCCCAATTGATTTTTTTTTCCCGCGTCTTCCGACAATTTTGCGCGTCAAGCAAGCGCGTCTTCGCGCGGCGAGGCAGTTTCCATCATTCTACCCCCACGCGATCGTTTCTGCGTAGCATTCGCAAGTCGCCCGGCACTCTTCGCTCAACCGCTGTCCGGATACGGTATCATACGGTGCTTTCTGAGAGAGAAAACGGAAAATCAATTTATAGTCATAATTTTTTTTTAATTGCATTAAAAAAATATTATCGAGTGCACGAGTGCTCAGCCTAGTGCGTGACGAATTAGAAGTGCGTGAAACACTCTTTTATTTTATTTATCGGACAAAACTAGTTACAAACTTGAACAAACGTGATATTGTCATCCCGATAAAAAAAAAGTGACTGGGCCTTATTTTTTCCACCTGTCTATTTCCAAACATAAGCGGAACATTCGAAACATTCTGAACAATCCGTAGTCCATTAGTGCGAGAATCGCTACAGTCTCGACGTACGAGGATTTCATCCCATGCAAGTCATTGTACGTATTCATTTAATTATCGCGATTCATGGAAAATTCATAAATTTTGGTTTGTCGAATTTAAGATCTTTGTGTGGTTAATCGGTAAAGTAATTGATTTTTTCTGTTAGTGGCAGACTACGAACGTACGCATAACTGTGTCAAAATTTGATTAAATATTTTTGAAATTGAATGAACCAAATTTCCCCGAAAGAGTAGAAGTTTTTTTTTCACGAAAAAACTTCCATCGCATTGAGAGCATTTTGTTCGAACAAAATGCGTGTTTCTCCGAAGTGTGAAAAAGCGATAAGAAAGATTACCGATCCAGGTTTAATTTTCAGAATAATCGAATACGTGTATCAGGCATTTTGTTTTCGTCCCACAGTTCTTGCAAAAATCAATTTTTTTGTCCTAATTTTGAAAACAGCCGCCCTCTATTTTGATCGTGAAAACTTCATGATTCCTTGAATATGCTGTTATTTCGTGTTAAACAGATTTCCTGAACGAACAGGTTTCATAAGAATCCTAATAAATTCGAAATACAGTAGTCGTCATCGTCTTTGTTATACTCCCTTAAATGATTTAACTAAATTGTTGTTGATATTTTTGTACGCGTGTTAAAACAATTGATAGTTTGTAAGAATCATCAAAATTAATATTGGTTTTTTCGCCTCATTTGAAGTAAAATGAAAAAATTCGTTGATACTATTTACCACTCTTAGAACTTTAGAGTCATGAGAATCTACATACATTAATATTCGTCTTTATGTTATACCAGTTTTACTCTGAGGTTGTAGAATACTTTTTGATTTATGTGCATGATCTTTATTCGTTTTTCAAAGTAAAAAAAAAACATTGGTTGGATATATATTCTTTTTCGATTATTTTTTGGTTTCGCGTTTTCAGACAATTTTGCGCGCGAAGCAAGCGCGTCTTTGTCGCAGCGGCGAGGCAGGCCCCGCTCACTGACATGATGTCCCTCTTATGTTGTTTACGCGATATTTGCGCTCGACGATCTTCCAAGATATCGGTTGAAATTATCAACCGCTGAATGTATTTACAGCAATAATTGCAATTGAATTTAAAACAAATTTCAATCCAAGGAATTTTTTCATTAATCGCTTACGCAAAACACTAATTGAATTCGTAGAACAACGTAATTCTAATGACGCGAGAAAAAAATGGCGGAAACGAAATTTTTGATCGATGGATTTTAATAGCGATTTACAACGTGTGGTCCATATTATTATGAGCATTATACGATGTTCATTATATTTTCTCATCAAAAATTCGGGCGAATGTGTGTGCAAGGACGAAAATTTTTTCCGTTGCCCATTTTTTTTTTAAATCAAACATTATTAAATACATAGGCTTCTTTTACTTTGGGGGGGGGGGGGGGGGGGGGAAGAAAAAACATTTAATATTCGGCAATTATTATTCCACCGAATATTCAGAAAAAAACTCGATCAAGTTCGCGGAATCTTGACGCTAAGCAACAACGTTCCTAACGTCTTTAATAGGATTTTTTTATTATTAAAATCTTTATACGACGCAACTTCTAGTTATAATGATGAAAACTTTGCAGTTTCGAAATACTCGAACGTGCTGTAGATTTCTTTTCAATTGATTTCCGAAAACTTTGCTATTTCGAATTAATCAGAAGTGCTGTAATTTTATTTTTAATCCATTTCTGCAACAAGCAGCTATGATAAACATCCGATTCAATTTTTAGTAGCGTGGTAATAATTTTCAGCTTGCTTGCTTCTATATTGAAACTGAAAAGTTGTCAATATTATTTGACGCCTACTTAAACAATTACTGTAGATTGTCTTTATAAGCTTGCTACTTGTCCTTTTATTCTAAGCTAACCTCAATCAGTAGAAGAAAGAGAAGAGGAATCCTTATAAAGAGAACCTACTGAATAATGTTTCATTTTCGTCCGCGATCGTAAACCTTATTTGAAGTGAAATAAAATATTTCGTTTATACTATTTATGACTGTTAGAAAAATCAATCTTTTGTCATTAGAATCTACATTAATATCCGTTTTTATGTTATACCAGTTTTACTCTGAGGTTGTAATAAATTTTTCGATTTCTGTGCTCGGTCGTTAATCTTTTTTCAAGGTAAAAAAAATACGTTGATTAGATATATTTCTTTGAGATTTTTTTTTGTACCGCGTCTTCAGACAAATTTGCGCGCAAAGCATGCGCGTCTTTGTCGAACCGGCGTGCAGGCCCCGCCTACTGACATGATGTCCCCCTAATGATGTTTACGCGTTATTCGCGCTCGACGTCTCCCAAGATATCGGTCGAAATTGTCAACCGCAAAATCCATTTGCAGCAATAATTGTAATTGAATCCGATCGAAGGAAATTTTTTTATTTATTGCTTACGCAAAACACTAATTGGATTCGCGAAACAACGTAATTTTGTTGACGCGAGAAAAAAATGGCTGAAACGAACTTTTTAATCGATGGATTTCAATAGCGTTTCACAACGTGTAGTCCATATTATTATGAACATTATATGCTGTTCATTATATTTCCGTCTTAAGAATCTGAGCGAATGTGTTTGAATGAACGAAAATTTTTCCCATTCTCCATTACTTTTGTTTAATAAAACATCAAATACAACATCTCTTCGGGAAAAAAAAACATTTAATATTCGGAAAATACTATTTCACCGAATCTTGATGCATAAAAACTCGATCGAATGTGCGGAACCTTTACGCTACGCAACAACGTTTCTAATTTCTTTTTTATTATTAACATTTTCATATGACGCAGCTTCTAGTTCTAGTCTTGGAAACTTTGCAATTTCGAATAATCAGAACGTGTTGTACCTTTCTTTCTAATTGATTTCCGAAAACTTTGGTATTTTGAAATAATCAGACGTTCTGTAATTTTTTTTTTATCGAATTCCGAAACAAGCAGCTTCGATGAACATTCGATTCACTTTAATTTAGTAGCGTTGTATTTTTAGCTCGCTCGCTTCAATATTGAAATTAAATAGTTGTTAATATTATTTGACGCCTATTGAAACAATTAATCGATCTTTTGCCATTACAATCGGCAATAAATATTGGCTCTTTGATATATCAGTTTTACGCTCAGAGTGTTAAATCTTTTCAGATTTTTATTCATGCCCGATAACTGCTTTTAAATAAAAAAAGAAATACGCGATATATTTTTCCAATTTATTTTTTCTCCCGCGTCTTCCGACAAATTTGCGCGGTAAGCAAGCGCGTCTTCGCGCGGCGAGGCAATTTTCCTCATTTTACCCCCACGCGATCGCTACTGCGTAGCATTTGCAAGTCGCCCGGCACTCTTCGCTCAACCGCTATCCGGATACGGTATCATACGGTGCCGTCTGAGAGAGAGAACGGAAAATCAATTAATAGTCAGATGTGTATTTAATATTGCATTGAAAAATATTATTGAGTGCACGAGAGCTCAGACGAGTGTGTGACGGATTAGAAGTGCGTGGATCACTCTTTTATTTTATTTATCGGTCAAAACTAGTTACAAACTTGATCAAACGTTATGTTGTCATCCCGATAAAGAAAAGTGGCTGGGCCTTATTTATTCCACCCGTCTATTTCCAAACATAAGCGGAAAATTCGAAACATTCTGAACAATCCGCAGTCCATTAGTGCGAGATTCGTTACAGTCTCGACGTACTAGGATTTCATCCAATGTTAGTCACTGTTACGTATTTATTCAATTATCGCGTTCTATGGGAAATTCATGAATTTTTGTTTGTTACAATTTATATTTTTGTGTGTGCGGTTCGATTCTTCGCGTTGTTCACCGAAAAAGTACTTGATTTCTACTATGAATGGACGCATAACTGTATCAACAATTGATTTAATATTGTGAAAGTTTAATTCAATGAATTTCCCGGAAGAGTGAAAGTTTTTTTTTCACGAAAAAACTTCCATCGCATTAAGAGCATTTTGTTCGAACAAAATGGGTGTTTCTCCGACGTATGAAAAAGCGATAAGAAAGATTGCCGATCCAGGTTTCCTTTCCGAAATAATCGAAGACGTGTTTTGGGCATTTTGTTTTCGTCCTACAGTTCTTGCAATAAGAATTTTTTTTTCCTCATTTTAAAAACAGCCGCCCTCTATTTTTATCGTGAAAACTTCATGATTCCTTGAATATGCTGTTATTTCGTGTTTAACCGATTTCCTGAACGAACAGGTTTCATAAAAATCCAAATAAATTCGAAATACAGTAGTCGTAATCGTCTTTATTAAACTCGCTTGAATAATTTAATTTAATTGTTGTTGATATTTTTGTCCGCGTGTTAAAACAATCGATAGTTTGTAAGAACCATCCAAATTAATTAATTATTGTTTTTTCACCAGACCCATTGCACTCTCAGTTTGTTATATAATGTTCGATCTTCGTCCGCGATCGTAAATTTCATTTAAAGTGAAATTAAAAAATTCGTTGATACTATTTACCACTCTTAGAACAATCAATCTTTTGTCATGAGAATCTATATTAATAGTCGTTTTTATGTTATATCAGTTTTACTCTGAGGTTGTAATATATTTTTCGATTTCTGTGCACGAACGTATTATTTTTTCAAGGTAAAAAAAATACATTGATTGGATATATATATATATATTTTCGATTTTACCTTTCCGCGTTTTCAGACAATTTTGCGCGCGAAGCAAGCGCGTCTTTGTCGAAGCGGCGAGACAGGCCCCGCCCACTGACACGATGTCCCCCTGATGTGTTTACGCGATATTCGCGCTCGACGATCTCCCAAGCTGTCGGTTGAAATTACCAACCGCTCAATTTATTTACAGCAATAATTGCAATTGAATTTAAAACAAATTTTAATCGTAGGAATTTTTTTCATTTATCGCTTACGCAAACCACTAATTGAATTCGTGGAACAACGTAATTTTGGTGACGCGAGAAACAAGTGATGAAACGAAGTTTTTGATCGATGGATTTTAATAGCGATTCACAACGTGTGGTCGATATTATTATGAACATTGTGAGCTGTTCATTATTTTTCCGTTTGAATAATCTAAGCGAATGTGTGTGAATGGTCGAAACATTTTCCCGTTGTCCATTATTTTTTAAAAATCGAACATCATTAAATACAACGGCTCTTTTTTGGAGGGGTGGGGGGGGGGGAGAAAAAACAGTAAATATTCGGCAAATATTATTCCACCGAATCTTGAAAAAAAAACTCGATTTTTTTTTATTATGAACATTTTTTTATGACGCAACTTCTAGTCATAATGTTGAAAACTTTGCGATTTCAAAAGACTCGTACGTGCTGTAGATTTCTTTTAAATTGATTACCGAAAACTTTGCTATTTCGAATTAATCAGAAGTGCTGTATTTTTATTTTTAATCGATTTCCTAAACAAGCAGCTATGATAAACATCAGATTCAATTTAATTTAGTTGCGTGGTAATAACTTCCAGCTTGCTCGCTCCAATATTGAAAATGAAAAGTTGTCAATATTGTTTGACGCTTATTTAAACAATTACTGTAGGTTCTCTTTATGAGCTTGCTTCTTGTCCTTTTTTTCTAATTCAACCCCGATGAGTAGAAGAAAGAGAAGAAGATAAGCTTATAAAGAGAGCCTATTGTATGATATTCGATTTTCGTCCGCGATCGTAAACCTTATTCAAAGTGAAATTAAATATTTCGTTTATACTATTTATGACTGTTAGAAAAATCAATCTTTTGTCATTAGAGACTACATTAATATCCGTTTTTATGTTTTACCATTTTTACTCTGAGGTTGTAATATATTTTTCGATTTCTGTGCTCGGTCGTTAATCTTTTTTCAAGTTAAAAAAAATACGTTGATTGGATATATATTTCTTCGATTTTTTTTTGTACCGCGTCTTCCTGATCCCTGCGTCCCCCTAATGTTGTTTACGCGATATTGGCGCGCGCCATCTCCCAAGATATCGGTTGAAATTATCAACTGTCTGATGGTCCATAAATTTTACGTTTGGTGTGTAAAATCTTTTCCGTTTTTTATTCATGTTCAATAACTGCTTTTGAATCAAGAAATAATTACGGGATATATTTCTACAATTAATTTTTTTTCCCGCGTCTTCCGACAATTTCGTGCGGTAAGCGAGCGCGTCTTCCCGCGGCGACGCAGTTTCCCCCATTTTACCCCCACGCGATCGCACTGCGTCGCATTCGCAAGTCGCCCCACCGCCCGGCACTCTTTCATCATACGGTGCTGTCTGAGAGAGAGAACGAAAAATCATTTTATAGTCAGATTTTTTTGAAAATTGAATTGAAAAAGTATTATCGCGTGCACGCGAGAGCTCAGCCGAGTGTGTAAAGGATTCGAAGTGCGTGGAACACTCTTTTATTTTCTTGATCGGTCCAAACTAGTGAAAAATTCGAACAAACGTGATATCGCCATCCCGATAAAAAAAAGGGCTGGGCCTTATTTTTTTCTACCTGTCTATTTCCAAACATAAGCGGAACATTCGAAACACTCTGAACAATCCGCAGTCCATTAGTGCGAGAATCGCTACAGTCTTGACGTACGAGGATTTCATCCAATGTAAGTCATTGTACGTATTCATTCAATTTTCGCGATTCATGGAAAATTCATAAATTTTGGTTTGTCGAATTTAATATCTTTATGTGGTTTACTGGAAAAGTGATTGATTTTTTCGGTTAGTGGCAGACTACGAATGTACGCATAACTGTGTCGAAAATTTATTCCATATTCGAAAAATCAACGAAATCAAATTTCCCCGAAAGAGTAGAAGATTTTTTTTCACAAAAAAACTTCCATCGCATTGAGGGCATTTTGTTCGAACAAAATGCGAGTTTCCACGTGCGAAAAAGCGATAAGAAAGATTACCGATCTAGGTTCAATTTTCAAAATAACCGAATACGTGTATTAGGCATTTTGTTTTCGTCCCACAGTTCTTGCAAAAATCGATTTTTTTGTCCTCATTTTGAAAACAGCCGCCCTCTATTTTGATCGTGATAACTTTATGATTCCTTGGACATGCTGTTATTTCGTGTTAAACCGATTTCCTGAACGAACAGGTTTCATAAAAATCCAAATTAATTCGAAATACAGTAGTCGTAATCGTCTTTATTATATTCCTTTAAATAATTTAACTAAATTGTTGTTGATATTTTTGTACGCGTGTTAGAACAATTAATAGTTTGTAAGGACCATCCAGATTAATTTTTGTTTTTTTCGCCGGACCCTTTGCGCTTTCAGTTTGTTATATAATGTTCGATTTTCGTCCGAGATCGTAAATCTTATTTGAAGTGAAATGAAAAAATTCGTTGATACTACTTACCACTCTTAGAACTATCATTTTTTGTCATGAGAATCTACGTCAATATTCGTTTTTATGTTATACCAGTTTTACTCTGAGGTTGTAATATATTTTCCGATTTCTGTGCACGATCGTATTATTTTTTGAAGGTAAGAAAAATACATTGATTGAATAATTATTCGTTCGATTTTTTTTGTTCCGCGTTTTCAGACAATTTTGCGCGCGAAGCAAGCGCGTCTTTGTTTGAGCGGCGAGGCAGGCCCCGCCCATTGACACGATGGTCCCCCTGATGTGTTTACGCGATATTCGCGCTCGACGATCTCCCACGATGTTGGTTGAAATTACCAACCACTAAATTCATTTACAGCAATAATTGCAATTGAATGTAAAACAAATTCTAATTGTATGAATTTTTTCATTCATCGCTTACGCAGAACACTAATTGAATTCATCGAACAACTTAATTTTGATGACGCGAGAAAAAAATGGGTGAAACAAAGTTTTTGATCGACGGATTTTCATAGCGATTCACAACGTGTGGTCCATATTATTATGAACATTATACGCGTTCATTATATTTCCGTCTTAAGAATCTGGGCAAATGTGTGTGAAAAAACGAAAATTTTTCCCGTTGTCCATTATTTTTAAAAAATCAAACATCATTAAATACATCGGCTTTTTTTTCTTTGGGGGGGGGGGGGAGGGTTGAAGAAAAAACATTCAATATTTGGCAATTATTATTCCACCGAATCTTCAGAATAAAGCTCTATCGAGTGCGCGGGATTTTGACGCTACGCAGCAACTTTCCTAACGTGTTTCAAAAAAATATTTTTTTATTATTAACATTTTTTTATGACGCAACTTCTAGTCATAATGTTGAAAACTTTGCGATTTCGAAAGACTCGTACGTGCTGTATATTTCTTTTAAATTGATTACCGAAAACTTTGCTATTTCGAATTAATCAGAAGTGCTGTAATTTTATTTTTAATCGATTTCCGAAACAAGCAGCTATGATAAACATCAGATTCAATTTAATTTAGTTGCGTGGTAATAACTTTCAGCTTGCACGCTTCAATATTGAAAATGAAAAGTTGTCAATATTGTTTGACGCTTATTTAAACAATTACTGTAGGTTCTCTTTATGAGCTTGCTTCTTGTCCTTTTTTTCTAATCCAACCCCGATGAGTAGAAGAAAGAGAAGAAGATAAGCTTATAAAGAGAGCCTATTGTATAATATTCGATATTCGTCCGCGATCGTAAACCTTATTTAAAGTGAAATGAAATATTTCGTTTATACTATTTACAACTGTTAGAAAAATCAATCTTTTGTCATTAGAGACTACATTAATATCAGTTTTTATGTTTTACCAGTTTTACTCTGAGGTTGTAATATATTTTTCGATTTCTGTGCTCGGTCGTTAATCTTTTTTCAAGTTAAAAAAAATACGTTGATTGGATATATTTCTTTTCGATTTTTTTTCGTACCGCGTCTTCAGACAATTTTGCGCGCGAAGCAAGCGCGTCTTTGTCGAAGCGGCGAGGCAGGCCCTGCCCACTGACACGATGTCCCCCTGACGTTGTTTACGCGATATTCGCGCGCGACGTCTTCCAAGATATCGGTTGAAATTATCAACTCTCTGGTACATAAATTTTACATTCGGTGTGTAAAATCTTTTCCGTTTTTTATTCATGTTCGATAACTGCTTTTAAATCAAAAAATAATTACGGGATATATTTCTACAATTTATTTTTTTCCCGTGTCTTCCGACAATTTTGCGCGGTAAGCGAGCGCGTCTTCGCGCGGCGACGCAGTTTCCCCCATTACACCCCCACGCGATCGCCACTGCGTAGCATTCGCAAGTCGCCCCGGCCCGGCACTCGTCGCTCAACCGCTGTGGCGCTGTCCGGATAAGGTATCATACGGTGCTGTCTGAGAGAGAGAACGGAAAATCAATTCATAGTTAGATTTTTTTGGGCAATCGAATTGAAAAAGTATTATCGCGTGCACGCGAGAGCTCAGCTGAGTGTGTGACGGATTCGAAGTGCGTGGAACACTCTTATATTTTCTTGATCGGTAAAAACTAGTGAAAAATTCGAACAAACGTGATATCGCCATCCCTTTAAAAAAAAGGGCTGGGCCTTATTTTTTTCCACCTGTCTATTTCCAAACATAAGCGGTACATTCGAAACACTCTGAACAATCCGCAGTCCATTAGTGCGAGAATCGTTACAGTCTCGACGTACGAGGATTTCATCCAATGTAAGTCATTGTACGTATTCATTTAATTATCGCGATCCATGAAAATTTAATGAATTTATGTTTTTCGAATTGGATATTTTTGTGTTGTTTACCGGAAAAGTACTCGATTATTCCGATTGGTGGCAGACTACGTATGTTCGCATAACTGTTTGAAAAATTGATAAAATATTTTTTAAATTAAATGAATCAATTTTCCCCGAAAGAGTAGACGTTTTTTTTTCACGAAAAAACTTCCATCACATCAACCGCAATTTGTTCGAACAAAATGCGTGTTTTTCCGACGTGTTAAAAAGCGTTAATAAAGATTACCGATCCAGGTTTGATTTTAAAAATAATCGAATACGTGTATAAAGAATTTTGTTTTCGTCCCACAGTTCTTGTAAAAATCGATTTTTTTTCCTCATTTTAAAAACAGCTGCCCTCTATTTTGATCGTGAAAACCTTATGATCCCTTGAACATGCTGTTATTTCGTGTCTTACCGATTTCCGGAACGTACAGGTTTAATAGAAGTCCAAATAAATTTGAAATACAGTAGTCGTAATCGTCTTTGTTATACTCCATTAAATGATTTAACTAAATTGTTGTTTATATTTTTGTACGCGTGTTAAAACAATTGATAGTTTGTAAGAACCATCCAAATTAATATTGGTTTTTTCGCCGGACCCTTTGTACTCTTATTTTGTTATATGACGTTCGATTCTCGTCCGCGATTGTAAATCTCATTTGAAGTGAAATAAAAAAATTCGTTGATACTATTTACCACTCTTAGAACTATCAATCTTTTGTCATGAGAATCTAAATACATTAATATTCGTCTTTATGTTATACCAGTTTTACTCTGAGGTTTTAGAATACTTTTTGATTTCTGTGCATGATCTTTATTCGTTTTTCAAAGTAAAAAAAAAATACATTGATTGGATATATATTCCTTTTCGATTCTTTTTTGGTCCCGCGTTTTCAGACAATTTTGTGCGCGAAGCAAGCGCGTCTTCGTCGCAGCGGCGAGGCAGGCCCCGCCCACTGACACAATGTCCCCCTGATTTTGTCTACGCGATATTCCCGCTCGACGATCTCTAAAGATATCGGTTGAAATTATCAACCGCTGAATTTATTTACAGCAATAATTGCAATTGAATTTCAAACAAATTTTAATTCAAGGAATTTTTTTTATTCATCGCTTGCGGAAAACACTAATTGAATTCGTGGAACAACGTAATTCTGATAACGCGAGAAAAAAATGGAGAAAACGAAGTTTTTGATCAATGGATTTTAATAGCGATTCACAATGTGTGGTCCATATTATTATGAACATTCTCTGCTGCTCATTATATTTCCGTCTTAAGAATGTGGGCGAATGTGTGTGAATAAACGAAAATTTCTTCCGTTGGCCATTATTTTTTTACAATGAATCATCATTAAATACAACAGCTATTTTCGGGCGGGGGGGGGGGGAAGTTGAAACATTTAATATTCGGAAAATACTATTTCACCGAATCTTGAAAAAAAACTCGATCGACTGCGCGGAATCTTGACGCTACGCATCAACGTTCTTCTTTTACAAAAAGATTTTTTTATTATTAACATTTTTTTATGACGTAACTTGGTAGTTATAATGTTAAAATTCGAAATACTGGAACGTACTGTAGATTTATGTTCGAACGGTTTCAGAAACAAGCATCTATGATGAACATCAGATTCAGATTAATATAGTAGCGTGGTAATAATTTTCAGCTTGCTCGTTTCACTATTGAAACTGAAAAGTTGTCAATATTATTTTATTCCTATTTAAACAATTGGTGTAGGTTCTCTCGATAAGCTTGCTTCTTGTCCTTTTTCTTCTAAGCCAGCCCCAATGAGTAGAAGAAAGAGAAGAAGACAAGCTTATAAAGAGGACCTACTATATAATGTTCGATTTTTTTACGCAATTGTAAACCTTATTTGAAGTGAAATGAAATATTTAGTTTATACTATTTACGACTGTTGGAAAAATCAATCTTTTGTCATTAGAATCTACATGAATATCCGTTTTTATGTTATACCAGTTTTACTCTGAGGTTGTTATATATTTTTCGATTTCTTTGCACGGTCGTTAATCTTTTTTCAAGGTAAAAAAAATACGTTGATTGGAAATATTTATTTAAGATTTTTTTTTGTACCGCGTCTTCAGACAATTTTGGGCGCGAAGCAAGCGCGTCTTTGTCGGGCAGGCCCCGCCCACTGACACGATGTCCCCCTGATGTTGTTTACACGCGATATTCGCGCTGGATGATCTCCCAAGTATCGGTTGAAGTTATCAACCGCTAAATTAATTTACAGCAATAATTGCAGTTGAATTGACAACAAATTTATATCGAAGGAATTTTTTTATTCATTGCTTACGCAAAACACTTGGATTCGTGAAACAACGTAATTCAGGTGATGCGAGAAAAAAATGGCTGAAACGAACTTTTTGATCGATGAATTTTAATAGCGATTCACAACATGTCGTTCATATTATTATGAACATTATACGCTGTTCATTAAATTTCCGTCTTAAGAATCTTGGAGAATGTGTGTAAATGGATGAAAAGTTCTATCGTTGTCCATTACTTTTTTTGCAAAGAAACATAATGAAATACAACAGCTCTTTTCGATTAAATCGACTGCGCGGAATCTTGATGCTACGCAACAACGTTCCAAACTTCTTTAAAAAAAATTTTTTTTAAATATTAATATTTTTATATGACGCAGCTTCTAGTTATAATGTTGAAAACTTTGCTTTTTTAAAATAATCAGACGTACTGTAATTTTCTTTTCTATCGATTTCATCCAATTCGATTCAATTTAGTTACATGGTAATAGTTTTCAGCTCGTTCGCTTAGATATTAAAATTGAATAGTTGTTAATATTACTTGACGCTTATTGAAACAATAAATCGATCTCTTGTCAATACAATTGAAAATAATTATCAGCTCTTTGGTACATCAGTTTTACGCTCGGTGTGTAAAATCTCTTCCGATTTTTATTAATGCTCGATAACTGCTTTCAAATCAAAAAAGTTATACGGGATATATTTTTCCAATTGATTTTTTTTCCCGCGTCTTCCGACAATTTTGCGCGGTAAGCAGGCGCGTCTTCGCGCGGCGAGGCAGTTTCCCCCATTCTACCCCCACGCGATCGCTCCTGCGTAGCAACCGCTGTCCGGATACGGTATCATACGAGGCTGTCTGAGAGAGCGAACGGAAAATCAATTTATGGTCAGATTTTTTTTTTTTAATTGCATTGAAAAAATATTATTGAGTGCACGAGAGCTCAGCGGAGTGTGTGACGGATTAGAAGTGCGTGAAACACTCTTTTATTTTATTTATCGGTCAAAACTAGTTACAAGCTTGAACAAACCTTATTTTGTTATCTTGATAAAAAAAAAAGTGGCTGGGTCTTATTTTTTCCACCTGTCTATTTTCAAACATAAGCGGAACATTGGAAACATTCTGAACAATCTGCAGTTCATTAGTGCGAGAATCGTTACTCGACGTACGGAACATTTCATCCAATGTAAGTCATTGTACGTATTTATTTAATTATCGCAATCCATGAGAAATTCATGAATTTTTGTTTGTCGAATTTAATATCTTAATGTTTTGTTTACTGGAAAAGTACTTGATTTTTCCGGTTGGTGGTAGACTACGAATGTACGCATAACTGTGTCAAAAATTAATTTCATATTTGAAAAATTAAAGAAATCAAATTTCCCCGAAAGAGTCGAAGTTTTTTTTGTTCACAAAAAAACTTTCATCGCATAGAGGGCATTTTGTTTGAACAAAAGCAAGTTTCTACGTGCGAAAAAGCGATAAGAAAGATTACCGATCTAGGTTTGATTTTCAAAATAATCGAATACGTGTATTAGGCATTGTGTTTTCGTTCCACAGTTCCTGCAAAAATCGATTTTTTTCCCTCATTTTAAAAACAGCCGCCCTCTATTTTGATCGTGAAAACTTCATGATTCCTTGAATATGCTGTTATTTCGTGTTTAACCGATTTCCTGAACGAACAGGTTTCATAAGAATCCAAATAAATTCGAAATACAGTAGTCGTAATCGTCTTTATTAAACTCGCTTGAATAATTTAATTTAATTGTTGTTGATATTTTTGTCCGCGTGTTAAAACAATCGATAGTTTGTAAGAACCATCCAAATTAATTAATTTTTGTTTTTTCGCCAGACCCATTGCACTCTCAGTTTGTTATATAATGTTCGATCTTCGTCCCCGATCGTAAATTTCATTTAAAGTGAAATGAAAAAATTCGTTGATACTATTTACCACTCTTAGAACAATCAATCTTTTGTCATGAGAATCTATATTAATAGTCTTTTTTATGTTATATCAGTTTTACTCTGAGGTTGTAATATATTTTTCGATTTCTGTGCACGATCGTATTATTTTTTCAAGGTAAAAAAATCGGGGTGTGTGCAATCACACGCCGCGGAAGTGAATACTTGTATGCATTTCGCTGACGCGACAAATTATTTTTGCCGATAAATTAAGATGATATGAAAGTTAATCAGCTGATATATGATTGCACTGAAAGAAATTTTATTACAATATTTTGTTTTTCGCGTAACAAAAAGTACAATAAAATATAGCAATTCAGGGACAAACAAGGTACAATCATAAACATTCCTGTAATAATAGGAGATTATGCTATCTATTTATATATATTAATATTATCATGGAAAACAAGAATTACTATATGCCTAGTAATTCTTGCTTTTCAAGATAATATGAATATATATATAAAGATAGCATAATCTCCTATTATTATAGGAATGTTTATGATTTACCTTGTTTGTCCCTGAATTGCTATATTTTATTGTACTTTTTGTAATAAAATTTGTTTCAGTGTGCGAGAGATATAACTGAAACTTTTGAACGATCTTTCGCAGAGATTAGCAACATTTGGTGCAAAATAAAAGTTTTGGGCTCTGCATCAGTATATTATGCAGGGCCTAAAATTTCTTTTTTTTTAACTCTTCAACGTTTACGAAAGAGAGTTGTTCGAAAAATTGTCGGTAAAGCAAATCTTTCATATCTTTTTGAGAGGGAGAGAGAGAGAGAAGCCTAACACCAAACTAACAAACCAAGAAATAACAAAACAATAAACAACCAACAAAAACTGTAATTTGCCACAAGGGACGAAGAGCTGTGTGAACTCACACAAAGCTGTGGGCTCACACGTACAACCAGCGACACTGACTCGCTCGCTCTCACTCGCAAACACACGGCTTGCGTATCATTCTCTCTCTTCTTCGATTCTTTCATTCTTTTGTCCGCTAAACTGCGGGCTCACACGTACACCAGCGCACTGACTTGCTCGCTCTCACTCGCAAACACACGGCTTCGTATCATTCTCTCTCTTCTTCGATTCTTTCATTCTCTTGTTCGCTGTTATAACGCGGCGGCCGCAGCTTCGCATAAGAAGTATTCACTTCAAAAAATACATTGATTGGATATATATATATATATTTCCGATTTTATTTTTCCGCGTTTTCAGACAATTTTGCGCGCGAAGCAAGCGCGTCTTTGTTTAAGCGGCGAGACAGGCCCCGCCCACTGACACGATGTTTTCCTGATGTGTTTACGCGATATTCACGGTCGACGATCTCCCAAGCTGTCGGTTGAAATTACCAACCGCTAAATTTATTTACAGCAATAATTGCAATTGAATGTAAAACAAATTTTATTCGTAGGAATTTTTTTCATTTATCGCTTACGCAAACCACTAATTGAATTCGTGGAACAACGTAATTTTGGTGACGCGAGAAACAAGTGAGTGAAACGAAGTTTTTGATCGATGGATTTTAATAGCGATTCACAACGTGTGGTCGATATTATTATGAACATTGTGAGCTGTTCATTATTTTTCCGTTTGAATAATCTAAGCGAATGTGTGTGAATGGTCGAAAATTTTTCCCGTTGTCCATTATTTTTTATAAATCAAACATCATTAAATACAACGGCTCTTTTTGGAGGGGAGGGGGGGGAGAAAAAACATTAAATATTCGGCGAATATTATTCCACCGAATCTTGAAAAAAAAAACTCGATTTTTTTTTATTATGAACATTTTTTTATGACGCAACTTCTAGTCATAATGTTGAAAACTTTGCGATTTCGAAAGAGTCGTACGTGCTGTAGATTTCTTTTAAATTGATTACCGAAAACTTTGCTATTTCGAATTAATCAGAAGTGCTGTAATTTTATTTTTAATCGATTTCCGAAACAAGCAGCTATGATAAACATCAGATTCAATTTAACTTAGTTGCGTGGTAATAACTTTCAGCTTGCTCGCTTCAATATTGAAAATGAAAAGTTGTCAATATTGTTTGACGCTTATTTAAACAATTACTGTAGGTTCTCTTTATGAGCTTGCTTCTTGTCCTTTTTTTCTAATCCAACCCCGATGAGCAGAAGAAAGAGAAGAAGATAAGCTTATAAAGAGAGCCTATTGTATAATATTCGATTTTCGTCCGCGATCATAAACCTTATTCGAAGTGAAATGAAATATTTCGTTGATACTATTTACGACTGTTAGAAAAATCAATCTTTTGCTATTAGAGACTACATTAATATCCGTTTTTATGTTTTACCATTTTTACTCTGAGGTTGTAATATATTTTTCGATTTCTGTGCTCGGTCGTTAATCTTTTTTCAAGTTAAAAAAAACACGTTGATTGGATATATTTCTTTTCGATTTTTTTTTGTACCGCGTCTTCAGACAATTTTGCGCGCGAAGCAAGCGCGTCTTCGTTGAAGCGGCGAGGCAGGCCCTGCCCACTGACACGATGTCCCCCTGATGTTGTTTACACGCGATATTCGCGCTGGACGATCTCCCAAGTATCGGTTGAAGTTATCAACCGCTAAATTGATATACAGCAATAATTGCAATTGAATTGAAAACAAATTTTAATCGAACGAATTTTTTTTATTTATTGCTTACGCATAACACTTGGATTCGTGAAACAACGGAATACTGGTGACGCGAGGAAAAAACGACTAAAACGAACTTTTTGATCGATGAATTTTAATAGCGATTCACAACGTGTAGTCCATATTTTTATGAACATTATACGCTGTTTATTATATTTCCGTTGTAGGAATCTTGGCGAATGTGTGTGAATGGACGAAAATTTCTATCGTTTTCCATTTTTTTTTTGCAAACAAACATCATTAAACAGCTCTTTTCGGGGGGGAAAAGAAAAAAATATTAAATATTCAGAGAATACTCTTTCACCGAATATTGAAAAAAAAACTAGGTCGACTGCGCGGAATCTTGACGACATGCAACAACGTTCCTAGCTTCGTTAAAATAATTTTTTTTATTATTAACATTTTTATATGATGCAGCTTCTAGTTATAATATCGGAAACTTTGCTATTTTTAAATAATCAGACGTACTGTATTTTTTTCTTTTCTATCGATTTCCGAAACGAGCAGCTATAATAAACATGACCCTGACGATATCTGCATCTGCGAAATTCCATCTTTGAACAGCCATATCTCCCGTGTTTTTGATCATACAGACTTCGTTCAGGCGTCATTTTTTTCGTTTTCACATTTTCTCGATGCGCTTTTTTTAGTTTTTTTTTCTTTGCTACCCTTAAGGGGATGCGCCTAAAACAAATTTTTGAACAGCCATAACTTCCGTGTTTTTTATCGTACAGACTTCGTTCAGGCATCATTTTTTTTCCTTTCACATTTTCTAGATGCGCTTTTTTTAGTTTTTTTTTCTTCGCAACCGTTAAGGGGGGGCGCCCAAAACAAATTTTTCAACAGCTATAACTCCCGAGTTCTTGATCGTACAGACTTCGTTCTGGCATCATTTGTTTTATTTTCACTTCTTCTGAATGCGCTTTTTTTATTTTATTTTTTTTCGCAACCCTTAAGGAGGTGTGCATGAAACAAATTTTTGAACAGCCATATCTACCGTGTTTTTGATTGTACAGACTTCGGTCAAGCGTCATTTTTTTCGTTTTCACACTTTCTAGATGCGCTTTTTTTTAGTTTTTTTTCGGAACCTTTAAGGGGGTGCGCACAAAACAAATTTTTGAACGGCCATAACTCCCGTGTTTTTGATCGTACAGACTTCGTTCAGGCGTCATTTTTTTTATTTTACATCTTCTAAATGGACTTTTTTTAGTTTTTTTTTCTTTGCAACCCTTAAGGGGGTGCACCTCAAACAAATTTTCGAACAGCCATAACTCTTGTCTTATTGATCGTACAGACTTCTTTCAGGTGTCATTTTTTTGGTTTTCACATTTTTCAGAGGCTGTTTGTTTAGTTTTTTTTTCTTCGCAATACATAAGGGGGTGGGCATAAAAGAAATTTTTGAACAGCTATAAATCCCGTGTTTTTGATCATGCAGACTTCGTTCAGGCGTATTTTTTTTCTTTTCACAGTTTCTGGACGCGCTTTATTCATTTTATTTTTTTTTGCAACCCTTAAGGGGGTGTGCATGAAAAAAATTTTTGAACACCCATAACTCCCATGTTTTGAATCCTACAGACTTCGTTCACGCGTAATTTTTTTTGTTTTCACCTTTTCTAGATGTGCTTTTTTCAGTTTTTTTTTCTGTGCAACCCTTGATGGGGTGCATGAAACAAATTTTTGAACAGCCATATCTCCCGTGTTTTTGATTGTACCGACTTCGTTCAGGCGTCATTTTTTTCGTTTTCACATTTTCTAGATGAGCTTTATTTTAGTTTTTTTTCGCAACCCTTAAGGGGGTGCGCCTAAAACTAATTTTTGAACAGCCATATCTTCCGTGCTTTTGATCGTACATACTTCGTTCAAGCGTCATTTTTTTGTTGTCAAACTTTCTCGATGCCTTTTTTTTATTTTCTTTTTTTGCAATCTTTCAGGGGGTGCGCATGAAATTTTTGGACGGCCACAACTCATGTTCTTTTGATCGTACAGACTTTGTTCAGGCGTCATCTTTTTCGTTTCCACATTTTCTAGATGCGCTTTTATTAGTTTGTTTTCCGCAAACCTTAAAGAGGTCCGCAAAAAAAAAATTTTAAACATCTTCAACTGCCCTGTTTTTTATCGTACGAACTTCGCTTATGCGCCATCTTCTTCGTTTTTTAATTCGCCAGGTGCGCCATTTTTTGCTTCTTTCTTTGCTATTCTTAAAGCAAGAATTGTAAAAAAAAATCAAGAAAAGCGCACCTAAAAAATTTGAAAAAAATGACGCCTGAACAGAGTCTGTGTGATAAAAAAGACGGGAGTTATGGCTGTTCAAAGGTTCCTTTTATGCGCACCCCCTTAAGCGTTGCAAAGAAAAAAAAACTAAAAAAAGCACATCTAGAAAATGTGAAAACAAAAAACATTACGCCTGAACGAAGTCTGTACGATAAAAAACACAGGAGTTATGGCTGTTCAAAAATTTGTTTTAGGTGCACCCCCTTAACGGTTACAAAGAAAAAAAACTAAAAAAAGCGCATCGAGAAAATGTAAAAACAAAAAAAATTACGCCTGAACGAAGTCTGTACGATGAAAAACACAGGAGTTATGGCTGTTCAAAAATTTGTTCAAGGTGCACTCCCTTAAGGGTTGGAAAGAAAAAAAAACTAAAAAAAGCACATCTAGAAAATGTGAAAACGAAAAAAATGACATCTGAACGAAGTCTGTACCATCAAAAACACGGGAGATATGGCTGTTCAAAGATGGAATTTCGCAGATGCAGATATCTTCAGGGTCATTAATAAACATCCAATTCGATTCAATTTAGAAGCGTGGTAATAATTTTCAGCTCGTTCGCTTCAATATTAAAATTGAATAGTTGTTAATATTACTTGACGCTTATTGAAAAAATTTATCGATCTTTTGTCATTATTATCGAAAATAATTATCAGCTCTTTGGTACATCAGTTTTACGCTCGGTGTGTAAAATCTCTCTAGATTTTTATTAATGCTCGATAACTGCTTTCAAATCAAAAAAGATATACGGGATATATTTTTCCAATTGATTTTTTTTTCCCGCGTCTTACGACAATTTTGCGCGGTAAGCAGGCGCGTCTTCGCGCGGCGAGCCAGTTTCCATCATTCTACCCCCACGCGATCGTTCCTGCGTAGCATTCGCAATCGCCCGGCACTCCTCGTTCAACCGCTGTCCGGATACGGTATCATACGGTGCTGTCTGAGAGAGAAAACGGAAAATTAATTTATAGTCCGATTTTTTTTTTGAATTGCATTAAAAAAATATTATCGAGTGGACGAGTGCTCAGCATAGTGTGGGACAGATTAGAAGTGCGTGAAGCACTCTTTTATTTTATTTATCGGTCAAAACTAGTTACAAACTTGAACAAACGTGATATTGTCATCCCGATAAAAAAAAAGTGGCTGGGCCTTATTTTTTCCACCTGTCTATTTCCAATCATAAGCGGAACATTCGAAATATTCTGAAAAATCCGTAGTCCATTAGTGCGAGAATCGCTACAGTCTCGACGTACGAGGATTTCATCCAATGTAAGTTATTGTACGTATTCATTTAATTATCGCGATTCATGGAAAATTCATAAATTTTGGTTTGTCGAATTTAAGATCTTTGTGTGGTTTACCGGAAAAGTAATTGATTTTTTCGGTTAGTGGCAGACTACGAATGTACGCATAACTGTGTCAAAAATTGATAAAATATTTTTGAAATTGAATGAACTAAATTTTCCCGAAAGAGTAGAAGTTTTTTTTCACGAAAAAAATTCCATTGCATTGAGACCATTTTGTTCGAACAAAATGCGTGTTTCTCCGACGTGTGAAAAAGCGATAAGAAAGATTACCGATCCAGGTTTAATTTTCAGAATAATCGAATACGTGTATTAGGCATTTTGTTTTCGTCCCGCAGTTCTTCCAAAGATCGATTTTTTTGTCCTCATTTTGAAAACAGCCGCCCTCTATTTTGATCGTAAAAACTTCATGATTCCTTGAACATGCTGTTATTTCGTGTTAAACCGATTTCCTGAACGAACAGGTTTCATAAGAATCCAAATAAATTCGAAATACAGTAGTCGTAATCGTCTTTATTAAACTCGCTTGAATAATTTAATTTAATTGTTGTTGATATTTTTGTCCGCGTGTTAAAACAATCGATAGTTTGTAAGAACCATCCAAATTAATTGATTTTTGTTTTTTCGCCAGACCCATTGCACTCTCAGTTTGTTATATAATGTTCGATTCTCGTCCGCGATCGTAAATCTCATTTGAAGTGAAATGAAAAAATTCGTTGATACTATTTACCACTCTTAGAACTATCATTTTTTGTCATGAGAATCTACGTTAATATTCGTTTTTATGTTATACCAGTTTTACTCTAAGGTTGTAATATTTTTTTCGATTTCTGTGCACGATCGTATTATTTTTTGAAGGTAAGAAAAATACATTGATTGGATATATATGAGGCATTCCATTCCGTTTTGACCTGGGTCTGACCCTTCACCTCTCCGATTTCATCCTTAATTTTTTATATTTTTGTAGTACTTCTGAAAAGCACTCAGGATTTTTTTCAGATTTTTTTTGCGCGATTTGACATACTTATAATTTTATAAACAGCCGAAATTAAGCCCAAATTTGAAAATCCGAAAAAAATCACAAAAATCCCGTTTTTTGTATAAAACATGTCGAGCATTTAGCCAAAGTGGGCAGGGGCTTCCTTCTGTTGATAACAAGCTTTTTTGATTTAAAAAAATAAAAAAAGCCTGTTATCAACAGAAGGAAGCCCCTGCCCACTTTGGCTCAATGCTCGACATTTTTTATACAAAAATGGGATTTTTGTGATTTTTTTCATACTTTTAAATTTGGGTTGAAATGTAGGCTGTTAATAAAATTATAATTAAGTGAAATCGAGCCAAAAAAATCAGAAAAAAATCACAAAAATCTCATTTTTGCTTCCTCATAAAGAAAGCTTTGTTTTCGCGAAAAAAAAATTTTCGCAATTTTCATGTCAGTATGTTCAAAATGTCCCAAAACGTCGAGAAATCACATTGAGAAAAAATGTCCGGACGTATATATGTGTGTGTGTGTGTGTGTGTGTGTGTGTGTACGCTTTGTGCTATTATTAAAATGAATATATCTAGAGAACGGTTTAAGTTATCGAGTTGAAATTTGGTATGCAAGTAGACCATCTATGTCCCTCTACTCAGTGCAAATTTTTTCAAAATTGCAGAATAATTGTCAATTTGGCGAGACTTTGAATTTTTTGTAAATTGTTTGTGGGTCGTCTGACTTTCGTAATTTTGAAGTTATCGGTCTGAAATTTTTTATGTAGATACACTTTATAATATGGACGGCTGGGATTGAATTTGAAAACAATCGCTCAAGAGGTTCGTTCTAAAAAAAAATTGTAATTTTTCGCAAAAAATTTGTAAGTTCTCCAACTTTTGTAATTTTGCATCTATGAAGCTGAATTTTCTTGTGATGATACATTTAATGACAACAAACAATAGTTCTAAATTTCAAAAAAATCGCTTGAGGGGTTCGGTTTAAAAAAATTTTGTAAACTCTCCAGCATTCGCATTTTTAGAAGTATCAAGCTAAAATTTTTTGCACGAATACACTAGATGACAAGAATGGTTATTGTTAAATTTGGTGAAAAACGCTCGAAAGGTTCGCTGTCCAAAAATTTTTGAAGTTTTCGAAAAGTACTTGTGAACACTAACGAGCAAGTTTCCTAATTTGGCAGCTCTCGAGTTCACTTTTTTTAGTGCCGATACACTATATGACAAAAATTTTATAATAATGAAAAAAAAATCGTGCAAATTGGAAAGTTGCACATAGCTTTCTCATTTGTTTCAGTCTTCCGTCAAGCTTCCGTTATGAGGAAGCCATAATAAATAATCATAAACATGATAAAGATGGTCAAGAAAATGCTCATAAAGGAGACTTGATGGGAAACTGAAACAAATGAGGAAGCTATGTGCAACTTTCCAATTTGCACGATTTTTTATAGAAAAAATGGGATTTTTGTGATTTTTTTCGGATTTTTTCGGCTCGATTTGACTTAATTATAATTTTATAAACAACCTTAATTTTAACCCAAATTCAAAAATCTAAAAAAAATCACAAAAATCCTATTTTTTATATAAAAAATGCCGAACATTTTTCCAAAGTCGGCAGGGGCTTCCTTCTCTAGATAACAGGCTTTTTCTATTTTTTTGAATAAAAAAAGCCTGATCAACAGGACGCCCCTGCCCACTTTGGCTAAATGCTCGACATTTTTTATACCAAAAACGGGATTTTTGTGATTTTTTTCAGATTTTTAAATTTGGGTTTAATTTAGGCTGTTCATTAAATTATTAGTATGTCAAATCACGCCAAAAAAATCGGAAAAAAATCCTGAGTGCTTTTCAGAAGTACCACAAAAACATAAAAAATCACGGACGAATTCGGAGAGGTGAAGGGTCAGACCCAGGTCGAAACGGCGTTGAATGCCTCATATATATTTGTTCGATTTTTTTTGTTCTGCGTTTTCAGACAATTTTGCGCGCGAAGCAAGCGCGTCTTTGTTTAAGCGGCGAGGCAGGCCCCGCCCATTGACACGATGTCCCCCTAATGTTTTTTACGCGATATTCGCGCGCGACGTCTCCCAAGATATCGGTTGAAATTGTCAAACGCTAAATTCATTGACAGCAATAATTCCAATTGAATTCAAAAGAAACTTCGATCAAAGCAATTTTCTTTATTTATCGCTTACGCAAAACACTTGGATTCGTGAAACAACGTAATTCTGGTGACGCGAGAAAAAAAATGACTGACGAACTCTTTGATCGCTGGATTTTAATAGCAATTCACAACGTGTAGTCTATATTATTATGAACATTATACGCTGTTCATTATATTTCCGTTTCAAGAATCTGAGCGAATGTGTGTGAATGGACGAAAATTCTTCCCGTTGTCCATTTTTTTTACAATCAAACATTACAGTGGACGCTTTCACAACTTGCTGCCTCGGGACCGGAAACTCTCCTAAAACTCAACGCTCCCCCTCATTCTTCCACTCTCGTGTTTCAACGCATGCGTACTGCCCCATTAAGCAGTTATTTTTACCAAAATCGTCATCTTGTATTATTTATCAACTTTCCACACTCTAATTGCACCTAAACTGATGGTTTGAGTACTGACGCTTGATAAATCGTACGTTGCCCGGTGTGAAATTACGCAGCAGGGTGGCTGAGTTTGGAGCGGGGTGAAAGCGCGGTAGGGGTCGTTAAGTTATGGGAGCGTGTTGCCATGGTAACGTGTTAAGTTATGGGAGCTGTTAAGTCATGGGGGGTCAAGTTGTGGGAGCGTCCACTGTAAATACATCAGCTCTTTTCGGGGGAAAACAAAGAAAAAAAGATTCAATATTCGGAAAATACTGTTCCACCGAATCTTGATTAAAAAAAAAACTCGATCGAATGCGCGCAACCTTGACGCTACGCAACAACGTTCCTAACTTCGTCTTTATTAAACATTTTTATATGACGCAACTTCTAGGTATAATGTTGGAAACTTTGCAATTTTGAAATATTCGAACGTGCTGTATCTTTCTTCCAAATCGATTTCCGAAATCTTCGCTATTTTTAAATAATCAGACGTACTGTAAGATATCTTTAAATATTCAGACGTACTGTAATTTTCTATTTTATCGACTTCCGAAACAAGCAGCTGCGATGAACATCCGATTTAATTTAATTTAGTAGCGTGGTAATAATTTTTGGCTCGCTCGCTTCAATATTAAAATTGAATAGTTGTTAATATTATTTGACGCTTATTGAAACACTTAATCGATCTTCTGTCATTATAATCGAAAATAATCATTGGCTCTTTAGTACATCAGTTTTACGCTCGGTGTGTAAAATCTTTTTCGATTTTTATTAATGCTCGATAACTGCTTTTAAATAAAAAAATAAATACATGATATCTTTCTCCAATTTATTTTTTTTCCCGCGTCCTCTGACAATTTTGCGCGGTAAGCAAGCGCGTCTTTGCGCGGCGAGGCAGTTTCCCCCATTGAACCCCCACGCGATCGCTACTGCGTAGCATTCGCCAGGTGCCCGGCACTTTTCGCTCAACCGCTGTCCGGATACGGTATCATACGGTGCTGTCTGAGAGAGAGAGCGGTAAATCAATTTATAATCCGATTTTATTGGAAAATTGGTTTCAAAAAGTCTTATCGCGTGCAGGAGAGCTCAGGCGAGTGTGTGACGGATTCGAAATGCGTGGAACACTCTTCTATTTTCTTGATCGGTCAAAACTAGTAACAAATTTAAACAAGCGTGATATCGCCATCCCGATAGAAAAAGTGGCTAGGCCTTTTTTTTCCACCTGTCTATTTCCAAACATGAGCGGAACATTAGAAACATTCTGAACAAACCGCAGTCCATTAGTGCAAGAATCTTTACAGACTCGACGTACGAGGATTTTATCTAATGTAAGTCATTATACGCATTCATTTTTTTATCGCGATCCATGAAAAGTCCATGAATTTTTGTTTGTGAAATTTTATCTCCTTATGTGTGCAGTCCAATTTTTCGCGTCGTATACCGAAAAAGTACTTGATTTTTCCGGTTGGTGGCATACTACGAATGTACGCATAACTGTGTCAAAAATTGATAAAATATTTTTGAAATCGAATGAACCAAATGTCCCCGAAAGAGTTCTTGTTTTACGAAAAAAATTCCATTCCATTTAGAGCATTTTGTTCGAACAAAATGCGTGTTTCTCCGACGTATGAAAAAGCGATAAGAATGATTGCCAACCCAGGTTTAATTTCCAAAATAATCGAATACGTGTATTGGGCATTTTATTTTCGTCCCACAGTTTTTGCAAAAATCAATTTTTTTTTCCTCATTCAAAAAACAGCAGCTTTTCATTTTGATCATGAAAACCTTATGATTACTCGAACATACTGTTATTTTGTGTTAATCCGATTTCCGAAATGAACAGGTATATTTGAAATCCAAATACATTTGAAATATTGTAGTCGTAATCACCTTCACTTGCTTGAGTGATCTAATTAAATTGTTGTTGATAATATTTTACGTTTGTTAAAACAATCGATAGTTTGTATTGTATTGTATTGGGCCTTCCACTGAGCTAGGGTCCCTCCCTTATAGCCGGTCCTCTAATCCCCCCCCCCCCTCTTTGTGTTGCTGCAGCCGACTTATCCCACGCTGTCTCGCATTTGCCGAGGACGGAGGGAAACTGCAGAAAACCTCTCGCTGAAACTGCCGGTAACTTATACCCAATTCCCCCGATAGCAGTGGGAGCACGCTCAAGCACGACTATCGTCGGTCGGGTAGGCAGTTACCTCCCCACTTGTGACCGAGTGAGTCAGCTACTGCATGGTTAAATGGTTTCTCTACCGAGCGATGAGAACCCCCTCGGGAAGCCTCACCGGAACCATACAGCAGCCACCCACCCCTCACAATGGGGTATTGGGACCAATTTTTATTTAAGGTGGGGTCCAAATCCACCGGGAGAGCACCAGAAACACTTAAATAAATTTTTGCAGCGCTGTCGCCTCGGAGATCGTACCCGGGTCCGCGGGTTACGAGACCCGCGCTCTAGCTACTCGGCTCTCCTCTCAATCGATAGTTTGTAATCACAATCTAAATTAATATTTTGACTTTTCGCCAGACCCGCAGTGTTGCCACTGTTAAAGAAATTTCTTAAGATCTTAAGAATTTTGATAGATTGGTAAGAAATAAGAAAAATAAAAGTATCCTTAAGAAATTTTCATAAAGCTAAAGAAAATTTGCGAGTTCTTAAGAAATTTTCATAAAGCTTAAGAAAATTTGCGGGTTCTTAAGAAATTTTCATAAAGCTGAAGAAATGAGCTCCTATAGTCCTATCTTCTCAGTAAGTCTGACTGTACTAAAAGATCCGTTTTACCGACAATCTTGACTGTCGGTAAGGCTGTTTTACCGACAAACTGTACCAAAAGAGCCGTTTTACCGACAATCTCGACTGTCAGTAAGGTAGGAAATGTCTCGAGTCCTCGGCCGCTAACGTGACTAAGAAATCTTAAGAATTTTCAAGGCGCCATCTTAAGAAATATATCCATCGCGGTGTGGCAACCCTGCAGACCCGCTGTACTATCAGTTTATTATATAATGTTCGATTTTTGTCCGCGATCGTAAACCTTATTTGAAGTAAAATGAAAAAATTTCTTAATACTACTTACGACTGTTAGAACAATCAATCTTTTGTCATTAGAATCTACGTTATTTTTCTCTTTTATGCTATACCACTTTTACTCTAAGGTTGTAATACATTTTCTGATTTGTGTGCACGATCGTAAATCTTTTTTCAAGGTAAAAAAAATACATTGACGGGATATGTTTCTTCTTGATTCTTCCTTTGTACCGCGTTTTCAGACAATTCTGCGCGCGAAGCAAGTGCGTCTTTGTCGAAGCGGCGAGACAGGCCCCGCCCACTCACACGCTGTCCCCCTGATGTTGCTTAGGCGTTATGTTCGACGATCTCTCAAGATATCGGTTAAAATTGTTGATAACGAACCTAATTTACAGCAGTAATTAAGTAATTTGATTAAATATAAATTCGAATCGGAATGAAACTTTTTTTTTTATTATCACCGAAGGAGAACAATCCCATCCGTAGAACGACGTAATTTTTGTGGACGCTATTTACAACTAGCTCATTCTGTTTCTGACACAAAGTTTTGAGGTCAATAAATGCTGGTAAAAACTTTGAGTAGTATAATAATCGCTGGTCAAAACTTTGTGTAGGATAACGAATGCTGATCGAAACTTTGTGCAGGATAACAAATGCTGGTCGAAACTTTGTGTAGGATAACAAATTCTGGTCGAAACTTTGTGTAGGATAATAAAAGCTGATCGAAACTTTGTGTAGGATAATAAACGCTGGTCAAAACTTTGTGTAGGATACTTTGTGTAGCATTTCTTGTCTTGGATCGAATTTATTAAGGATCAAAATTGTGTAGGAAAATATGTGTAGGATAACAAACGCTGGTCAAAACTTTGTGTAGGATAATAAATGGTGGTCGGAAGTGTAGGATTATAAATGCTGGTCAAAAATTTGTGTAGCATTTCTTGTGTAGGACCACCTTGTGTAGGATGAACCTCCCCCCGCACTCGAGCGCGATACTGTGTAAATGCACGGAAATTGAGACTCATAAATAAATTTTGAATAGCACAGTCGCCATCATTTTCAGCCTACTCGCTTTAGTATTTTAACTAAGCTAGAGTACCCACCGCGCGCTGCAGCGCGCGTACCGGGGGTTATTTGCGCTGCTGCGCCCAAATTACAACATTCAAAACAACTGTCAAACTGGCAGGACACATCTGTCAAACTGACCGACCAATCACAGCACGAATAAAACGGTGACAACAACCAACTTAAGGGGTTACTCACCAACTTTTTATCAGAGTGACTTTTTTCATTAGAACATAAATTTGGAGATCGATCGAAGCTCGATCGTAATTATGCCGATTGCTTCGTTCGAAGAGATCACTATGTAGTACCGCTAGTATCCGCTGGAGCCACCGCACATTTTCGCTAGGGGAAAATAAAAAACTAAGTTGGCACCTATACTTCGACGCCTTTCTTCTAGTTTAGCGCCACAGAAGAGATCACGGGAGGGAATGAACTAAACTTTTGTTCTGTCGAATGGGAGGGGAGTGATCTCTTCGAACGAAGAGATCGATTATGCTCGATCGCATAATTGCGATCGAGCTTCGTTCTCGAGATCACCATGTAGGATGTTTAGAGGTTGCCCAACTAATTATGGGTACAAATGAAACCCGATTAAATGCATACTGCATGAGGGTCTTTAGGACATGAACAAAGGATTTCGCATTTGGTAATTTGACTACCCGGGGAAAAAAGATTATATATAATCATATATGATCATATATAATTATATATGATTCATATAGAATTTCATATATTTATATATAATTGTGCACAATTATACATAATTATATATAATCGTTCTGGCAATTTATATATAGAAGTATATAATTATATGCAATTTTATAGGAATCATATGTAATTGTATATAATGATATATAAGTATATATCATTGTATAAAATTATATACAATTATATATACAATTATATGCAATTATATACAATTATGTATAATTACATAGAATTATAAACAATTATATATACAATTATAATCGCATATAATTATGTATAATTTTATATAGTTATATATAATTATAAATAATTATATCTAATTATATACAATTATATATGATTTATATATAATTATTCAACAGAAAGGACTTAGAATATTTTTTAATTGACCCGTAAAATTAATGTTCATTAAAACTAGTAAGACATATAATATATATATATTATAATTGTTGATTCCAGCATACCCGAACTCTTTTAAGTTAAGTAACCTCTCACAACTTAATTTCAGGAACTCTGACACCTCGTAAGTTATGTGAAGCCTCAAAACTTAATTCCAGTATATCTGACCCCTCATAAGTTAGGTCCCTTTCATAACTTAATTTCAGAGTGTGTGTTTGCGATCACGGTCACTGTCCACACTGACTGAGGTTATTTCTGTCCATTTTTCTGGCCTATGTCCTATATAAGTATGACATATGGATATCAATTCTAAAAGTGATCGGTAGTGTAGCGGCTAGCGTGTCAGTAATAGGACACGGTGATGCGGTCAAATCAGAGGGTCGAGGGTTCGATTCCCTGTGGCAACCATTTTTTTTCTCAAAATTTTGTTTTTTAAATTCACTTGATCTTTAGAAACTACCAACAATGAATAAAAAACCGATTTTCATTGTTACAACTAATAAATGTATGAAATAAAGAATAAACAAATAATGAAAATATAGTTAGATATCATTATATATAATCTTTTTTCCCCAGGTAGAAGCAAATAAATCGATTTCCGGATAACCATATTGTCTAGAAATGATACTGAAAGCGGTTGAGTTAACCAATTTTGAAAAGAATTCCACAAGCTTTGTCCGCCAAAAATTCAAGATGTTTCATGTGCAACAACCTCTCCCCTGGGGACCAAAGACCATATACTACCTCATCATTGCACAAGGCTCCCCGTCCAGACAAAGAGGCATCTGAGAATATCGACTTGCGAATGGAGTTATTTGTGGCGAGAATTTTTCCTCGCCACCACTCGAGACTCTGCTTTACCGACTCGGATATCACCATGTCGGCCTGGTAATCCCCTCTCTATTTACTTAGGGCCAAATATATGACACGCTCAAGACGTTGATGGCGTAAAACAACTTTTATTCATATTGCTAATACCAGAAAATCGTCTTAATATATCACCGACAACCTTACCTGACTCCTGAGGACGCTTACGACTGGCTTGAGAGCCTTTGTAAAAACCCGGGGTGCTGTACCAACCCAAAAAGGCAGCCAAACGAACTCAAAAAGATCGTGTCCCCACCTGAATCTTAAAAGTTTACAATACTCCGGATGAATGGGTACAGTAAAGTAAGCATTTGCAGATCAAGATTCGCCATAAAGCTTCTTTCTGAAATTAATTTCATGGCAGTGCGAATATTCTCCATATCAAAATGATTTTTCACAATAAATTCGTTCCATTTTTAAAAATTAGAAATAATCCCATTTTTTTTAGTAAATCTGCAGAATCGCATTTCTTTGTTCTGATTTTACTTTCATATTATTATTATTATTATTATTTTTAAACTACCTTTAAGTTTTTTCAATTCTTAAAAAAATATATTTTTATATTTGTTGTTATTTATTTTGCGTTTTTGAATATTTCAGATATTAAATGCAGCATTTTAATATTTTTGTAAACTCTACATTATTACGGTTTTGTCCGATTTTTCTATTTCCTCTTACTTTTCAGACATTGCATTTTTATTGTTTAATTTATTCGCGATTAATTTTTGTATCAAATATTTATATTAAAGAATCTTTATATTTCTGGAAATTCTTCAGAATCAAGATATTTTTAGATAATTTTCATCATATATATATATATATGAGGCTGTCCACGTCAATCCAGCTACCCTCCAGACCGCAACATTTTTGATTTGCTCTGTAATTTTTTATGGTGTTGTCCTTGCTCTCAAACATTTTTCTGAATTTTTTCAGATTTTTCAGAACAACCGTTTCTGAGTTACGATTTTTTTTACCGAAAAAAGGACCATTTTTAAAAATCTGAAAAAATGCACAAAATTCGTATGAATAATGTAGAACAGTCTCCCGCTCGCGAAAATATGGTGCAACTTTTTAAAATATTTTTTTCGACTTTTTTAAATATGAATTTTTTTTTGGATATTAGTTTAATCAAGAATTTACTGCGTGCCAAGAATGAGATGTGTAAAAAATTATTTGTTTCAGTGTGTATATCTCAGGAAGGATTAATAACTCACTGAAACAACCAATTTTTACACCGTGTATACGGTGACTGGTGACACGGTGTATACGGTGACTATTACTATTACCTATCGTACACACATTCAATAAATCGAAATGTACGTCTTAGTGTGCTCACATGTATTTTAGTTATTTACAAAAAAAATGAATGTATAGTGTATACATATCAATATGCTTGCATATCCGAACGTCGAAACGCTTCGAAAAAGCTGCGCTGAACTCTCTGCGTTTCGACGATCGGATATGCAAGCGTATTGATATGTATACAGTTATGTTTTTGTTGTAAATAACTGAAATACATGTGAGCATGCTAGAGCGTATATTTCGATTTATCGAAAGTATGTACGATAGGCAATAGAGCTACAGTCACCGTATACAGGGTGTTAAAATTAGTTGTTTCAGTGAGTTATTAATCCTTCCTGAGATATACACACTGAAACAAATAATTTTTTACACATCTCATTCTTGGCACGCAGTAAATTCTAGATTAAACTAATATTAAAAAAATAATAATAATATTGAAAAAAGGTGAAAAAAATATTTTTAAAAATTGCACCACATTTTCGCGAGCGGGAGACTGTTCTACGTTATTCATACGAATTTTGTGAATTTTTTCAGATTTTTAAAAATGGTCATTTTTTTTCGGTAAAAAAAAATCGTAACTCAGAAACGGTTGTTCTGAAAAATCTGAAAAAATTAGTAAAAATGTTTGAGAGCAAGGACAACACCATAAAAAATTACGAAGCAAATAAAAAATGTTGAGGTCTGGAGGGTAGCTGGATTGACGTGGACAGCCTCATATATATATTTTTCTTTCTTTTTTTTTTGTGTAGAAGCGGAAGCTCTGCCTTCAGCTCTGGAGCCTTAAAAGACCAATTGCCCTTAGTAGAGTATTTTTCTTCCATGGATTTTTTTGAAGTTTTTGTTGCATTCTGCGACAATTTAGACCTGTCTTCCTGCTGTTGCGTTCGTAATGTTCTCGTTTGACGATCTCTCAAGATATATCGGTTTAAATTATAAAAAGCTAAATTCATTTATATCAATAATCGCTATTTTATTGAATAGAAATTCGAATCGAAGGAAATTTTTCTTTTGCTTCCTCATAAAGGAAGCTTTGTTTTCAAGAAAAAAAATTTTTTTTGAATTTACATGTCAGTATGTTCAAAATGTCCCAAAACGTCGAGAAATCATATTTAGAAAAAAAGTCCGGACGCGCGCGCGCGCGTGTGTGTGTGTGTGGTCTTTTATTTATTTTTTTATTTATTTTTTATTTTATTTTACTTTGGGCTTTTATTAAAATGAATATATCTAGAGAACGGTTCAAGTTACCGAGTTGAAACTTAGTATGCAAGTAGATCATCTATGTCCCTCTACTCAGTGCAAATTTTTTCAAAATTGCAAAATAATTGTCAATTTGGCGAGACTTTGCATTTTCTGTAAATTGTTTGTTCGTCGTCTAACTTTCGTAATTTGGAAATTATCACTCTAAAATTTTTTATGTAGATACCCTTTATATGGCTGGGATTGAATTTGAAAAAAATCGCTCAAGAGGTTCGGCTTAAAAAAAAATTTTAAATTTTCGCAAAAATTTTGAAAGTTCTCCAACTTTTGTAAATTTGCATCTATGAAGCTGAATTTTTTTGTGATGATATATTCAATGACAACAAAAAAACACACACGCACACACACACACGTCCGGACATTTTTTCTAAATATGATTTCTCGACGTTTTGGGACATTTTGAACATACTGACATGAAAATTGCGAAATTTTTTTTTTTCGCGAAAACAAAGCTTCCTTTATGAGGAAGCAAAAGAAAATCGCTGCAGGGGTTCGGTTAAAAAAATTTTTTGAATTTTTCAAAAAAATTTTGTAAACGCTCCAACATTCGCATTTTTAGAAGTATTGAGCTAAAATTTTTTGCACGAATACACTAGATGACAAGAATAGTTAGTGCTAAATTTGGTGAAAAACGCTCGAAAGGTTCGCTGTCAAAAATTTTTTGAGTTTTTCCAAAAGTACTTGAGAACACTACCGAGCAAGTTTCCTAATCTGGCAGCTCTCGAGTTCACTTTTTTAGCACCAATACACTAGATTGTCTACCTAGATTGAGTAGATGACCAAAATTTTATAAAAATGAAAAAAAAATCGTGCAAATTGGAAATTTGCACGAAGCTTTCTTATTTGTTTCAGTCTCCCGTCAAGCTTCCGTTATGAGGAAGCCAAAATAGATAATCATAAACATGATAAATATGGTCAAGAAAATGCTCATAAAGGAGGCTTGACGGGAGACTGAAACAAATGAGGAAGCTATGTGCAAATTTCCAATTTTCTTCTTTATTGCTGACGCAAAACATTTGGATCCGTGTAATAATATTACTTTGTTCATGCCTTAAAAAAGTAGCTGATATGTACTTTTTGGGCGATCTATTTACATAGCGATTTCAAACGTGTGGTTTATCTAATTATGAACATATTATATCGGTACGTGAGTCGAAAAGTATTACACCTCAGATTAACGCCAGAAACTATGACACCACCTATCACTTTAACACAGAGGTGTCATAGTTTCGAGCATTAATCTGAGGTGTAATACTTTTCGACTCGCGTACCGATATGCTGTACGTTATATTTATTAGGGTGGGTCAAATAAAATGACTATTTTTTTTTCCCTCGATATAATGAAAAATGTATTGTTTGGCATCTCAAAAGAACCCTCTGCAAGTATTAGCCCTTCATATCTAAATTAAGAGGTCCCTCATCGCCTATCTTTATTTCCCATTTCAATAACATAGGAAATTTATTCTTTCAACTTTTAAAATTTTATCAGACTTTGATCCTTCCGGTTAAGAGAACTTTTTTAGCACATTTCTGTAGAAAATTTGATGCTCTACAAAAAAGCTCTCTTGTGTCTAATCGATGAAACTAACCGTTAAGAAAATAATCGTTGCTGAAGCTTAACCTCTCGACTGGTGAGCCCGCCATATAGCGGGTTGTCGGAAAAAATGCGTTAGATATGAAATTCCTTAGAATTTCTGAACTAAAATCCATAGTCGGGGGTTTTCGGAGTCGCTGATTACGAATATGCACTCAAAATTTATAAATTCAAGATGGCGGATCCAATATGGCGGACCGAAAATGCAAAAAATCATTTAACGGGAGCGAACATGGATACTCGGGAGTTTGTGGGGTCGCCAATTACGAATCTGCACTCCAAATTTCGAAATTCAAGATGGTGGAATCAATATGGCGTACCAAAAATGCAAAAAGTCATTTGACGAGAGCAAAAATTGGTACTCGGGGGTTTTTGAGGTCCCTGATTACGGATCCGCACTGACAATTTAGAAAATCAAAATGGTGGATCCAATATGGCCGACCAAGATGCAAAAAGGATTTATAAATTGGGAGTAAATTTGAATTTGAATTTCTAAATTGTGAGTGCAGATTCGTAATCAGGGACTTCGAAAACCGCCGAGCACCAATTTTTGCTCACATCAAACAACTTTTTACATTTTCGGTCGGCCATATTGGATCCGCAATTATAAAATGTTGAGTTTCAAGTGCAGAATCGTAATCAGGGACCTCAAAAACTCTCAAGTACGAATTTTCGCTCTCGTCAAATGACTTTTTGCATTTTGGTCCACCATATTGGATCCGCGATCTTGAATTTCGAAATTTGGAGTGCCGATTCATAATTAGTGATCCCAAAACCCCCGAGTACCAATTATCACTCCCATCAAATGATTTTTTGCATTTTTGGTCCGCCATATTGGATCCGCCATTTTTAATTTTTGAATTTTGAGTGCAGATTCCTAATCAGCGACCCCGCAAACCACCGGGTATGGATTTTAGTTCAGAAATTCTAAAGATTTTCGTATATAACGCATTTTTTCCGACAGCCCGCCATATGGCGGGCTCACCAGTCAAGAGGTTAAGCTTCAGCAACGATTATTTTCTGAATGGTTAATTTTATCGATTAGACACAAGAGAGCTTTTCTGTAGAGCATCAAATTTTCTACAGAAATATGCTAACAAAGCTCTCCTAACCTTAACGATTAAAGTCTGATAAAATTTCAAAGTTGAAAGAAAAAATCGGGTTGTGTGCAATCACACGCCACGGAAGTGAATACTTGTATGCATTTCGCTGACGGGAGTAATTATTTTTGCCGATAAATAAAGGGTAGGGTAAACCCGATCCCCTCCCCCGCCTTTCCGCTCTCGTGAGTGCAAGAGAGATAAAGTTAAAACTTTTAACACATTTTTCTCGAAAAATCGAAACTTGTACGCATTAATTACGCAGGAGGCCCCACTCTTATTTTGTTATTCTATCAAAGCCACCTAAAAGAAAAATGTGTTCAAAAATTTTTAAGGTTATGTTGACCTTTACACTCCCCTTAAGGGCAGGCTAAACACCCTCCCCCCCGCCTTTCTGCTCTTGTGAGTGCGAGAGAGAGCGGCTATAGGGGACCTGTGAGAGCGAGAGAGAGGGTCTTTAGCCTGCCCTTAAGAGGATATGAAAGTTGATCAGCTAATTATGATTGTGAGAGAGATAGCTGAAATTTCCAAACGATCTTTCGCAGAGATTAGCAACATTTGGGGCAAAATAAAAGTTTTTGCCTCTGCATCAGTATATTTCGCAGGGCCTAAATTTTTTTTTTTTTTTTTTTGAATTCCTTGAAGTTTACGAAAAATACTTTTTCGAAAAATTGTCGGTAGGACAAATCTTTCATATCTTCTTAAGAGGAAGAGCGAGAGAGAGAGAAGCCTAACACCAAACTAACAAACCAGCAAATAACAAAACAAACAACAACCAACAAAAACTGTAATTTGCCCGAAGGGACAAAGAGCTGTGTGAACTCACACAAAGCTGTGGGCTCACACGTACAACCAGCGACATATACATATTGCATGAAAGCGCCATGCTTATGGAAACATTTGACACGATTTCTTTGGGCAACGAAAAACTCTATATTATCTGCTTTGTGTTACTCGCTGGTCGCTAGTGCCCTAGCTAGCCACTGCGAGCGCTGACTGTCGCTTCCATGCACGAAGCACGCCGCCCTACCCTCTCTCTGCACTGAGTCACTCGCTGTCACTCGCACACGCACGGTTTACGCATCATCCTCTCTCTCTTATTCCATTCTTTCATTCTCTTGTCCGGTGTTATAACGCGGCCGTGGGAATTATATTGCTTCGCATAAGAAATATTCACTTCAAAAACTTTTATAAGGAAAAAGACGGCTGAAGTCACAACAAACTTGCAAGTGATGACACGTGGTAATCGCCACGTCTCACTGATAGTCTTTGTAGAAAAGAAAATAAGGCGAATTATGTGCTGTGCAATGAAGGCTCCAAGAATATAATATCTATTTTGTAAGTAATTGTATTAGACCATCCATGAATTGAATCTCTTCAGAATTTCTTCTGTTTCTACATCAATTATTGAATATAATATTTTCGTTCAATCGCGGGAAAATTTTTATCCTACGATCGATATTTTCCGATTCAAGGGGAAAAATAGTGATAAAGTATATTTATTGAATTATCTCGTTTGTTATTAATTTGACGACATAAATGTACAAGAGTTAATCCAAACCCTACAAGAAAGAAATATTACAAAATACCATGTCTTACACCGTTAACGCTTGCAAGAAACTTTTATAAGAAAGAAGATGGCAGAAGTCGCAACAAACTTGCAAGTGTGACACGTGGATTAGGCCTACTGGGGATACCACGTAAAAAAAAACGCGCCTGAAACTCTACCCCGGTGGGGTGGTGTGGAAAAGAGTTTTCAAAATACAATTTTCATCAGATTGCTCTACGCCTTTACCGCAAGCGTACGACCTTAAATATTGGTAGTAGCAAAAAAAATCGACGAGAACAAAATAGTACAAAACATAATTCTTTCCAACTTTGGTTATGTACATTTATGTCGTAAAGTTAATAACAAACGAGATAATTTCCCCCTTAACACGGAAAAAATAACAATGGCACGATAGAATTTGCTAGAAAGCAGTTTTAGAAAATCGCATTTGCAACCACTTGAGTCACAACCATTGTTGTTGAAAAGTTAAAAACACCGAGATATTGAGCAAAAACCTCCCTTAAATTCAAGATGGCGGCTAGAACTATATTTTTTAACTAATTGAAGTCTAGTGTCTTTGTGTTTAAATGGTCATATCTGTTTTCTCTTACCATATTCTGAGAAGTTATGACTTTTGTTCTTCATGTATTGCAAATGGATTCTGAAACTTGACAATTTTGTCAACTGTTTAGTACACTTGGACGAATAGTACTTGTGCCACATATATATATCTATCTGGAGCTTCTCACGCCCATATTATTATTTCTCGACGAGACTACGGCACAGGGAATCAAACGACGAACCTTCCGATGCTCTGGTTTAGAGGCAAGTTCCCTAGCCACTACTCCAGTTTTCGTTCAATCACGGGATGAATTCGTTTCCGTGTTATTTATATTTCATACATGGTCTAAGCTAGGTGCCTGTAGACTGCAGCTGCCATTTACCTAGCGCGATGAGCTCTGCTACAGTGAGCGGGGGCGTACTGTTACGTTGAAAACCTACTGCACACCTGCGAGCCGCATCTGTTAGCTCTGCCACTTGCATCATCATAAATGTCTGACTACCTACCGTGTCAAACACTCGGCGCTTTTTAAATACTATTCCTCGCCAGAATGTCACTGTGCGTGGTGAGGGAATATGATCTGTCGTGAAATGGACCTCTGGTAAACAAGGCGGTTTCATAGGGTATATTACTTAACAGCTCCTAAAGATTGTTTAGTCTGCTTGTGGAGTGACAGCAGAGGGGAAGAAGAGTTACCTCGAGAACTCGCCTCACTTGATAAATAATGGAACGAAAAATTTGTGAAAGAAGCCCATGCGTGTTATTTACATAGCCCGAATAGTGTTCAATACTTTATATCCTGTGATGCCAGGGGGAGCTGAAAAATTAAGCACACCGAACCTCCCGATATTTTTAGACATACAACTTAATGTAGATACTCATTGTCCTATCATACCTAAATCACCACTCATTGTCTTGATATTACGATTCCCCAAAAATATCTGTGTTAATATACAAATTTTCAATGATAAATCTTTGCCGTATTGCGATATTACAATATTGCAAAATGTTACAAGCCGGCAAAATTTATTCTAGTAGATAATTAAATTTGCAGAGATTTAAGAAAAAAAAAAAATTCCAAAGAGATTCAATATTAAGTAGAATTGTTATGTGATTATGAATATTAAGCGAGCACGATTTCCTCACAGGGCAGTTTAAATTCGGTGGATATGTTTCAGCAACATGAATTCCGATAGAAATATATATGTGCTCACCTTCCAAGGTAATAAAAATTCTATTTGTAAGAATGCTTTTTTACTTTGATTATTCTATAAGTACCGAAATGATAGTTTCAACAAGTATGTTTCTGACGATAAAATAACCTACAAATTGAAAAATTTGTTTGAAATAGTATCACGCATTTTGAATCAATATTACGGACGAAATTCTTAATAGTATGTGAAATAACCAATTCCATATGTATTAGGGTGACCGTTATTTTGGCTTTATTTAAATTTTTTAACGTCTAGCAAAAAAAGTAATCAAGATATGAAAAAAAAAATCTGTGTAAAATTTGGACGCGCTGGGATAAGGAGAACACGTGCCACCGGGCAGTTTAATTTTCAAAAATACATGCAGTTGTTTAATGGCCGCACTAAGATATTTATTAGGCTTATAATATTAATTTAAAAATCTGGAATTGGGTACATTGATTATACATGGGGCATTCCACGCCAAATCGACCACTTTTGACCCCTACCCCTTTCGATTTGGCTGAAACTTTTTTATCTTTTTCTACTCTGATAAAAACATTTTTCAGAATTTTTTCAAATTTTTATAACGAACTGTCAAGAAGTTATGAATTTCCCAAAAAAATGGTTTTTTATTTTTCAAATGTCCATAACTTTTTTAAAAATTGACTTATCGGGACGATTTTTTTTCAAAATTTTTGTTTTTGAACGTACTTTTGAGAAAAATACTTGCAAAAATTATTCAGACCGATCTTCATTGTTTTTTTTTTTAATTTTCGGAAAAAAACGGAAATTTCTCGATGATTGGCATTTTTTCTTTTGTTTTCATTACAAACTTTGACATTTCCTGCGAATTCTCTGAAATTTTTAGAGTGGGATTTTTTTGTTTTCTATTTTTGGAGTGGGATTATTTTGTTTTCTAAAAAAAATAGAAAGCAATATAATCCTACTCTCAAAATTTGAGGAAATTTGCAGAAAATGTCAAAGTTTCTAATGAAGAAAAGAAAATAAAAATGTCAATCGTAGAGAAATTTTTTGTTTTTTTCCAAAAATTAAAAAAAAACGATGAAGATCGGTCTGAATTATTTCTCGAAATCATTTTCTAAAAAGTGAATTTAGAACAAAAATTTTGAAAAAAAAAATCGTCCCGATAAGACAATTTTTGAAAAAGTTATGGACATTTGAAAAATAAATAGCTATTTTTTTTGGAAATTCATAACTTTTTGACAGTTCGTTGAAAAAATTTGAAAAAATTTTGAAAAATGTTTTTATTAGGGTATAAAAAAATAAAAAAGTTTCAGCCAAATCGAAAGGGGTCGGGGTCAAAAGTGGTTGATTTGGCGTGCAATGCCCCATGTATAATCAATTTACCCAATTCCAGATTTTTTAATTAATATTATAAGCCTAAAAAATATTTTAGTGCGGCCATTAAACAAATGCATGGATTTTTGAAAATTAAACTGCCCGGTGGCACGTGTTCTCCTTATCCCAGCGCGTCCAAATTTTACACAGATTTTATTTTTATATCTTGATTACTTTTGTTGCTAGACGTTAAAAAAATTTAAATAAAGCCAAAATAACGGTCACCCTAATATGTATGGAAAATAGCAGGCGTGAATATGCCAACTTTTTCAATCGGACATCAGAAATGAGCTTAGCCGAACGGTTTTGCGATAGTATTGTCCTATTACATGACGTTAATTGTATAATCCAAAATCAGTCGAAAATGTGGCTAATATCAGTAATCTATCACCTGTCTTGAAGAAATCAGTAAAATGCTACCTGTTTTGAATAAATCTATTCGGCGGAAGGCACAGATTCAATTGTCCTCTCGACAGAAATTAACAATTAAAAAAAAGATAAGGATTAATATATTGCGAAATTGTAGAATACGATTGGGGGAATGTACGTCTATTCCCGGTAACAAAGAACAGAACGCAACAGTCGACGAGTTTACAGTTGACCCTGCGTTAACTGATAAATCCTCCGGAGACGCAGAAGTATTCCTTCGATCTCATCTTTCCACGCCAATGCTGTGGAGAAGGCTGCAAACGACACACTTGTAGGTATTGAAAACCATCTTGGAGACGACATTTCCGGTTCATCTTGTCTGGATACAGACAGAAGCGAAGAATCTGAGTTTACTGATACATCAGATGAGGCTCCAAACTTGAATTATCGTCAAGAGCTGACGAGGTGGTATGTTCAGGACGGTATTAGCCACAAAGCAGGAGATAAACTACTCGAAATTCTTTGGAGACATCCATGTCAATCCAATTTACCGAAATCAATGAAAACTCTTTTGGGGACCCCTCGGACTTCGGTTGAGTTGTTGAACGTGGCCCCAGGAAAATATCTTTATTTTGGTGTACAGGCTGCTGTAACAGCAGATCTTGATTCGATACCACCCAAAAAACTTCCACAGTGTCTGCAAATGGATTTCAGCACTGATGGAGCAAATATCAATGACTGGTATCAATCCCTTCTGGCCACTTCAATGTCGTATCGCGAATATCGTAAACAGTCGAGTAGAAGCTATAGGTATATACAGAGGAGCCAAAAAACCTGACAGTGCGATGGAGTTTCTGAGGCCTTTGATAAATGATGTCAATATAATAATGGTAGATGGCGGTGTCACCTATCACGGAAAGACATATAATCTTAATTTTCGAGCGTTCATTGCCGACGCACCAGCTCGTGCTCTTATATTGAATCATAAAGGTCACAATTCGTCAAACCCTTGTTAAAAGTGCAAAATCACCGGCGAGATTTCGCATAGACATATGTGTTATCTCCAAACCGATAATATTTTACGAACGGATGAAGAGTTCGTAAATCGTACCGATGGCAGTCATAACAATGCTCAGCAGAGCCTCCTTTCGTTCCTTCCCATCGATTCGGTGACTCAAGTTCCATTTGACGCTATGCAATTGGTATATATGTAAACTATCAGATGAATATTGAGTTGTCACTTCAAAGTTTTTGAAATTGATATGGCTATTTGTGCCGTTTTGTTGGCCCAGTAAATCGTGGAGAGAAATAATAAGGGATGAACCAATTGTCATGTCCGCAATACTTTTGATACAAATGATAATAATGACAAATAGTTAATCTGGGATAATTAGTTGATTGGTATTAATTTTTGCATTGTACCTTATTATCATAATATATGGCTAGTCGACACTGGCCCTCGCGGGTTATCCGTCCACCGACATATCTGTCATCTTACGTGTCTTCTGTAGACACTCCATCATCAGAGGAAAGCCCTTTAGATACAACGGGACAAAGTACCAACGATCGTACCGTTGAAAAAGCAATAAACGATATCCGGCGTAATATGGACGGGTCTTTAGGCTACGAAGATGATGAACTCCCAACATACATGAACCATATAAATAGTGATGGGAACGTTCGTATTTTAGAACCTCGTAGTTATTAAAAATTTGTACAACTTGAAGCATTTACCAAAACTCGATTTATTTCGCTGGGCTTTTACGCACTCGTGCAATAAAAATTTGTACAAAACTCGTGCGAGAAACTTTTTCTCATCTCGTGTGATTGCAACATTCGCCTTCGGTTCATGCTACAAACTCACACTCGTCAGAAAAAGTTTCATCGCACTCGTATTGTCACGTACTATTTTCTGTTACTCATAGTCATCACCAAAGACATACTCTAAACTCGTCAGTTCACAACTTCCTCAACAGGAATCACAAAATATTTTTATACAACCGAAGCGGACCTCAACAACAAACGATAATATCCGTGGTCCTAATAATTTAAATATATCGACAACGCACTGTAAAAAATGGTGGTGTAAAAATAACACCACCAGTGGTCTATATATAGGTCCATCCCGTTTTGTGTAAAGCACTGACTTATTCGGTGTTTTTAAATAACACCGAATAAAGTGAGGTCTTTTCCAGTGTTATTTAAAAGCACCGAATAAGTCAATGCTTTACACAAAACGGGATGGACCTATATAGACCACTGGTGCTTCTATTTTTACGCCACCATTTTTTACAGTGCAATAAACACAACAGCGGAAAACGGAATAACAGCATCAATCAATGAATGAAATTCTGAATTTGATAATAAAATTGAGTACGCTCAACAATGCGGGCAGTATGAAACGAGTATATCGCAGCTTCCGCAAGATTTCCGTCGAACGGAATCTCGTGACCATACGTCAATACCACACACTGAGACCGATCATTGGCGTTCACTGATGCAAGCTGATAAGTATGACGGAATAACACCAAATGAAGTAAACAAAACGGCCCCCACTGCCAATACGCTTTGAAGAAACGCTCCTTCATATGAACAAAATTCTTCAGTCGCTGCCTCATCCTTGCATGAAAAGCTAACCTTGTTATCGACAAAATGAATCGGTCTTTAAAAACAATGTGTTGGAGAATACGTAAAATTGTCAGTCCGCCATAGCTAAACGGGTGTATGGAATTTTTTTTTTCCCAAGTCCTTCTGAAACAATACCAATTGTGAAAGAGTTTGTCGGAGTTTCTCGAAATTTAATTACTAGAATGTCGCGTTCCGAGCTAAATTCAAGTTTTATTACTGGACTTGTTTATAATTTGATAATATTCTGTTGTAATAACACAGTTTTTGATGCATCTCTATTACGTGCAGGTCTGCACTGAATGATTATTTTGATCCGTGAATCTCCAGATATTCCTCGAAACTGAACGTATGTATTTTCAATTTTACAGTACGCTGGATGGTGTGTGGCATTAAGAACAGTAATACACACGTCTGTGTGTGAATTTCGTTAATTTGTTATTTCAAAAGTGTATAAGACGCACTTTTCTAATGGCTCCTGGCTCGCAGTTCAGCACAAACTGCAACTGGATAAGGATGTTTTAGTCGTTTGAGATTCGATTGCCTTTATTTATGCTCCTTGGAAATCATCAAAGCCTATGACGACGGTTTGGTCGAGGTAATGGTCCATGTGTATCAGCCATAAAGCAGGAGATGAACTACTCGAAATTCTTCAGGGACATCCATGTCACTCCAATTTACCAAAATCAATGAAAACTCTTTTGGAGACCCCTCGGACTTCGATTGAGTTGTTGATCATGGCCCCAGGAAAATACCTTCATTTTGGTGTACCGGTTGCTGTGACAGCAATTCTTGATTCAATACCACCACAAAAACTTCCACAGTGTCTGCAAATGGATTTCAGCACTGATGAAGCAAATCTCAATAACTCTGGTATCAATCCCATCTGGCCAGATGAATGTCGTATCGCGAATATCGTATACAGTCGAGTGGAAGCTATAGGTATATACAGACGAGCCAAAAAACCTGACAGTGCGATGGAGTTTCTGAGGCCTTTGATAAATGATGTCAATATAATAATGGCAAATGGCGGTGTCACCTACCGCGGAAAAACATATCCTCTTACTCTTCGAGCGTTTATTGCCGACGCACCTGCTCGTGCTTTTATATTGAATCATAGGGTCACAATTCGTCCAACCCTTGTTCAAAGTGCAAAATTACCGGCGAGATTTCGCAGACATATGTGTTATCTCGAAACGGATAATATTTTACGAACGGATGAAGAGTTAGTCAATCAAATCGATTACCATCATAACAATGCTGAGCAGAGTCCCCTTTCGTTTCTTCCCATCGATTCGGTGACTCAAGTTCCATTTGACGCTATGCACTTGGTATATCTCGGTGTCATGAAACGAATGATGAAAGCGTGGATAAGTGGGAAATTTGCAAAGACCAGTAAATTGTGCGCGCAAGACATTGCTCTCATATCTGCAAGACTTGAATGCCTGTCGAAATGGTATCCCAGTGAGTTCGCTCGTCCGCCTCGTTCACTCAACCGATATGGATTATACAAGGCTACTGAGTTGCGTCAATTTCTGTTGTAAACGGGTCCCGTAGTGCTATACAATGTTTTAAAGAAGGACCTGTACGATCATTTTCTTCTTCTTAGCAGTGCCATGCGTATCTTGGTTTCTGTCAGCTCTTTGAGCCAACAATTGGCCTACCCCAGAATGGCATTAATAGGATTCGTTGAGAGTTGCCCGAGCTTATATGGGTCCAGTTTCGTCAGCTACAACGTTCATGAATTGCTGAACCTTGTTGACGATGTCAAGTTTCTTGGACCCGCAGACGAGTATTCCGCTTTTCCGTACGAAAATGCCATGCCAATGTATCGTCGATCCATCAGGAAACCCGATCTGTCGATGCAGCCAATTGCAAACCGGAGGGAGGAACATTGTCGCATAATCGAATCCCTTCACCAAAAGCATGAGAACGAAGCTGCATCTATGAAGGACCGACATTTTAATGGGCCAATTCCAGAAGGCATCGCTGCTAACGACGTTGTTCAATATCGGCGTGTGAAGACACAAAAATTTGTTTCCGATAGTAAACGTCGAAAATGCTGCTGTGTGCTCAATGTTTGTACAATCTGCGTTGTTGAAAACATTGTTATCTACGAGAACATGGAATACTTGATTGTCTAAAAATTTGCTTCCGCACTACCTTTTTTCGACACCAGTTATACATCAAATAAAGTAGGATTCTTCAAGTGCACAGACTTGGATCGGGAGACATCTTTAGTGAGGTTGATCGATGTCTTGGGAAAGGATTATGCCATGCCATTATGGATTCCACGACATTTCGATGAAAATAACGATGAAGTTGTCGCTGATAGTACATTTGTTGTAGCTACTATGTACAATACCGGCAATTATTGAAACACCAAAGCGTTATCCCAAATATAAGTAAGTATTATCGATCTAAATGTAGCATAGCATATTTAACATAAAAGCGTATTGTTTGATGATGAAAAGCAAAATTTGTTATTGACAAAATAAATCGATGTTTAAAAACAATGTGTTGGAGGATTCGTAAAATTGTCAGCCCGTTATAGCTAAACGGGTGTATGGAAATTTTCTTTTTCAAAGTCCTTCTTCTGAAACAATACTAATTGACACACACTCACAAAATTTTGAATAGTTGGCGTGGAAGAGTTTGTCGAATTTGAATTATTAAAAAGTCGCGTTCCGAGCGAAAATAAATTTTTATTACTGGACTTGTTCATAATTTGATGTTATTTTGTTGTAATACAGTCAACTCTCATCTATTTTACCGCCAGCTATTTTACATCGCCGGCTATTTTACGAAACGACCGCCAGCTATTTTACCGAGGTATCCTTCCCCTATCCCTTACTCTATTCTTTTCTCCGTGTTAACTATCGTGATTTCGCGCTTTGCCGTAAGATGTCGCCACCATTTCTATCAGTAGTGGGAAACCCCTTACGTCGTTAAATAAGTGGCGATCGTCGGTCTCGACCATGTAAAATAGGTGAGAGTTCACTGTAACACAGTTTTTAATGCATCTCTATTACGTGCAGGTCTGCACTGAATGATTATTTTGATCCGTGAATCTCCAGATATTCATCGAAACTAAACGTATGTAGTTTTCAATTTTACAGTACGCTGGATAGTGTGTGGTACTAAGACCAGTTATAGACATATCTGTTTGTAACGGCTCCTGGCTCGCAATTCAGTACAAACTGCAATTGGATAAGGATGTTTTAATCGTTTGAGATTCAATTGCCATTATTCATGCTCCTAGGAAATCATCAAAGCCTATAACGACTGTTTGGTCGAGACAAATACGAGGATAGCGGTGGAAGATAATAGGTAACCTCGAATGTCATCTATTCATTCAGGTGTTCGAACAGATGTCTCTCCATGGTGTCTAGAGCTACCACTCTTGTAGTTAACGCCCATTAGATATATTTTTATAAAATATGAGAACCATGAGAAGTGACCCGTTAGTATTGATATATTTTTTAACTAATTGGAGTCTAGTATCTTTGTGTTTAAATAGTGAATAGTCATGTCTGTTTTCTCTTACCGTATTCTGAGAAGTTATGACTTTTGTTCGTCGAGTATTGACAATGGATTCTCAGACTTGTCAAGTTTGTCAACTGTTTAGTAGACTTGGACAATACGATCATCCTGCAAATAGTCTCACTGATAGTCTTTGTAGAAAAGAAAATAAGGCGAATTATGTGCTGTGCATTGAAGGCTCCAAGAATATAATATCTATTTTGTAAATAATTGTATTAGACCATCCATATATTTAATCTCTTCAGAATTTCTTCCGTTTCTACATCAATTATTGAATATAATATTAGTCAGTCATGTTGAAACATTTAAAAACTAAAATTCACAAATTGATCCAACTCTGCTGCAAAATAAAGCGCATATTCCTATGTATCATGATTTATCGTGACAATTTTCGTTCAATCGCGGGAAAATTTTTATCCTACGATCGATATTTTCCGATTCAAGGGGAAAAATAGTGATAAAGTATATTTATTGAATTATCTCGTTTGTTATTAATTTGACGACATAAATTTACAAGAGTTAATCCAAACCCTACAAGAAAGAAAAATTACAAAATACCGTGTTATACACCGTTAACGCTTGCAAGAAACTTTTATAAGAAAGAAGACGGCAGAAGTCGCAACAAACTTGTAAGTGTGACACGTGGATTAGGCCTACTGGGGATACCACGTAAAAAAAACGCGCCTGAAACTCTACCCCGGTGGTGTGGTGTGGAAAAGAGTTTTCAAAATACAATTTTCATCAGATTGCTCTGCGCCTTTACCGCAAGCGTACGACCTTAAATATTGGTAGTAGCAAAAAAATCAACGAAAATAAAATTGTAGAAAATATAATTCTTTCCAACTTTGGTTATGTACATTTATGTCGTAAAGTTAATATCAAACCTGATAATTTCCCTCTTAACTCGAACTAAACCAATCGCAGGATAGAATTTGCAAGAAAGAAGTTGTAGGAAATCGCATTTGCAACAACTTGAGTTTCAACCATTGTCGTTGAAATGTTAAAAACGACCGAGATATTGAGCAAAAACGATTCTCCCTTAAATTCAAGATGGCGACTGACGCTATATTTTTTAACTACTTGAAGTCTAGTGTCTTTGTGTTTAAATGGTCATATGTGTTTTCTCTTACCATATTCTGGGAAGTTATGACTTTTGTTCTTCGTGTATTGAAAATGGATTCCGAGACTTGACAATTTTGTCAAATGTTTAGTACACTTGGACAAATAGTACTTGTGCCACATATATATATATATATCTATTTTCAGCTTGTCACGCCCATATTTTTATTTCTCGACGAGACTACGGCACAGGGAATCGAACGACGAACCTTCCGATGCTCTGGTTTAGAGGCAAGTACCCTAGCCACTACTCCAGTTTTCGTTCAATCACGGGATAAATTCGTTTGCGCGTTATTTATATTTCATACATGGTCTAAGCTAGGTGCCTGCAGACTGCAGCTGCCATTTGCCTAGCGCGATGAGCCCTGCTACAGTGAGCGGGGGCGTACTGTTACGCTGAAAACCTACTGCACACCAGCGGGCCGCATCTGATAGCTATGCCAGTTGCAGCATCATAAATGTCGGACTACCTACCGTGTCAGCCACTCAGTGCTTTGTAAATGCTATTCCTCGCCAGAGTGTCAGTGCGTAGCGAGGGAATATGATCTGTCGTAAAAAGGACCTCTGGTAAACGAGGCGGTTTCATAGGATATATTACTTAACAGCTCCTCAAGATTGTTTAGTCTGTTCGTGGAGTGACAGCGGAGGGGAAGGAGAGTTACCTCGAGAACTCGCTGCACTTGATAAATAATGAAACGAAAAATTTGTTACAAAAACCCATGCGTGTTATTGACACATAGCCCGAATAGAGTTTAATACTTTATATCATGTGATGCCAGGAGGAGCTGAAAAGTAAAGCACACCGAACCTCCCGATGATTGATGCTTTATTCGGCTGTTCATAATTACAGTATGTAATTTTATATCACTCAGTACAATAATGGACGTTTTTACATCCGCATGCGGATGTAAAAACGTCCATATTGCACCTCGTGATATAAAATTTTGTACATCACTCGGCGTAAAAACATTTTCTGACTCGTGATTGCAGGATTCGCCTTTGGCTCGTCCTGCAAACTCACACTCGTCAGAAAATGTTTTTACATCCTCGTGATGTAATGTACTATTATAGGCATATATTTTTGTACATACAACTTTATGTAGATACTCATTGTCTTGATATTAGGATTCCCCAAAAATATCTCTGCCAATATACAAATTTTCAATGATGAATCTTTGCCGTATTGCGATCTTACAATAATGTAAAATGTTAAAAGCCGACGAAATGTATTCCAGTAGATATTTAAATTTGCAGATATTAACAACAACAAAATTGGGGTGTGTGCAATCACACGCCGCGGAAGTGAATACTTGTATGCATTTCGCTGACGCGACAAATTATTTTTGCCGATAAATTAAGATGATATGAAAGTTGATCAGCTGATATATGATTGCACTGAAAGAAATTTTATTGCAATATTTGGTTTTTCGCGTAATAAAAAGTACAATAAAATATAGCAATTCAGGGACAAACAAGATACAATCATAAACATTCCTGTAATAATAGGAGATTATGCTATCTATTTATATATATTAATATTATCATGAAAAACAAGAATTACTATATGACTAGTAATTCTTGCTTTTCAAGACAATATGAATATACATAAAGATAGCATAATATCCTATTATTATAGGAATGTTTATGATTTACTTGTTTGCCCCTGAATTGCTATATTTTATTGTACTTTTTGTAATAAAATTTCTTTCAGTGTGCGAGAGAGATATAACTGAAATTTTTGAACGATCTTTCGCAGAGATTGGCAACATTTGGTGCAAAATAAAAGTTTTAGGCTCTGCATCAGTATATTATGCAGGGCCTAAAATTTCTTTTTTTTTTTTATTCTTCAACGTTTACGAAAGAGAGTTGTTCGAAAAATTGTCGGCAAAGCAAATCTTTCACATCTTCTTGGAAGGGAAAGAGAGAGAGAGAGTAGCCTAACACCAAACTAACAAGCAAGAAATAACAAAACAATAAACAACCAACAAAAACTGTAATTTGCCACAAGGGACGAAGAGCTGTGTGAACTCACACAAAGCTGTGGGCTCACACGTACAACCAGCGACACTGACTCGCTCGCTCTCACTCGCAAACACACGGCTTGCGTATCATTCTCTCTCTTCTTCGATTCTTTCATTCTCTAGTCCGCTGAGCTGCGGGCTCACACGTACAACCAGCGCACTGACTCGCTCGCTCTCACTCGTAAACACACGGCTTCGTATCATTCTCTCTCTTCTTTGATTCTTTCATTCTCTTGTCCGCTGTTATAACGCGGCGGCCGCAGCTTCGCATAAGAAGTATTCACTTCAAAAAGAAATCTCAAAGAGATTCAATATTAGGTAGAATTGTTATGTGATTATGAATATTAAGCGAGCCCGATTTCCTCACAGCGCAGTTTAAATTCGGTGGATATGTTTCAGCAACATGAATTCCGATATAAATATATATATGCTCACCTTCCTAGGTAATAAAAATTATATTTGTAAGCATGCTTTTTTACTTTGATCATTCTATAAATATCGAAATGATAGTTTCAGCAAGTATGTTTCTGACGATAAAATGGCCTAGAAATTAAAAAATTTGTTTGAAATAGTATCACGCCTTTTGAATCAATATTACAGACGAATTTCCTAATAGTATGTAAAATAACTAATTTCAGATGTATGGAAAATAGCAAGCGTGGATATGCCAACTTTTTCAATCGGACATCAGAAATAAGCTCCACCGAACGGTTTTGCAATAGTATTGTCCTATTACATGACGTTCATTGTATATTCCAAAATCAGTCAAAAGTGTGGCTAATATCAATAATCTATCACCTGTCTCGAATAAATCGGTAACATGCCACCTGTTTGGAAGAAATCTATTCGGCGCAAGGCACTGATGACATTGTCCTCTCGACAGAAATTGACAATTAAAAGGGAGATAAGGATTAATATATTGCGAAATTGTGGAAAACGATTGGGGGAATGTACGTCTATTCCCGGTGACAAAGAACAGAACGCAATAGTTGACGAGTTTACAGTTGACCCTGCGTTAACTGATGAATCCTCCGGAGACGCAGAAGGTAGTATTCCTTCGAACTCATCTTTCCACGCCAATGCTGTGGAGAACGCTGCAAACGACAAACTTGTAGGCATCCAAAACCATCTTGGAGATGACATTTCCGGTTCATCTTGTCTGGATACAGATAGAAGCGAAGAATCTGAGTTTACTGACACGTCCGATGAGGCTCCAAACTTGAATTTTCGTCAAGAGCTGGCGAGGTGGTGTGTTCAGGACGGTATCAGCCACAAAGCAGGAGACGAACTACTCGAAATACTTCGAAAACATCCATGTCACTCCAATTTACCAAAATCAATGAAAACTCTTTTGGGGACTCCTCGGACTTCGGTTGAGTTGTTGAACATAGCCCCAGGAAAATATATTCATTTTGGGGTACAGGCTGCTGTGCCAGCAATTCTTGATTCAATACCACCACAAAAACTTCCACAGTGTCTGCAAATGGATTTCAGCACTGATGGAGCAAATCTCAATAACTCTGGTACCAATCCCATCTGGCCACTGCAGTGTCGTATCGCGAATATCGTAAACAGTCGAGTAGAAGCTATAGGTATATACAGAGGAGCCAAAAAACCGGAAAGTGCGATGGAGTTTCTGAGACCTTTCATAAATGATGTCAATATAATAATGGAAAATGGCGGTATCACCTATCACGGAAAAACATATCCTCTTACTCTTCGAGCGTTTATTGCCGACGCACCTGCTCGTGCTTTTATATTGAATCATAAGGGTCACAATTCGTCCAACCCTTGTTCAAAGTGCAAAATCACCGGCGAGATTTCGCATAGACATATGTGTTATCTCGAAACCGATAATATTTCACGAACGAATGAAGAGTTCGTAAATCGAACCGATGGCAATCATTACAATGCTGAGCAGAGTCCCCTTTCGTTTCTTCCCATCGATTCGGTGACTCAAGTTCCATTTGACGCTATGCACTTGGTATATCTCGGTGTCATGAAACGAATGATAAAAGCGTGGATAAGTGGGAAATTTGCAAAGACCAGTAAATTGTGCGCGCAAGACATTGCTCTCATATCTGCAAGACTTGAATGCCTGTCGAAATGGTATCCCAGTGAGTTCGCTCGTCCGCCTCGTTCACTCAACCGATATGGATTATACAAGGCTACTGAGTTGCGTCAATTTCTGTTGTATACGGGTCCTGTAGTGCTATACGGTATTTTAAAGAAGGACCTGTACGATCATTTTCTTCTTCTTAGCAGTGCCATGCGTATCTTGGTTTCTGTAAGCCCTTCGAGACAACAATTGGCCTATGCCAGAATGGCATTAATAGCATTCGTTGAGAATTGTCCGAGCTTATATGGGTCCAATTTCGTCAGCTACAACGTTCATGGTTTGTTGCACCTTGTTGACGATGTCAAGTTCCTTGGACCCGCAGACGAGTATTCCGCTTTTCCGTACGAAAATGCCATGCCAATTTATCGTCGATCCGTCAGGAAACCCCATCTGTCACTGCAGCAAATTGCGAACCGGAGGGAGGAACATTCTCACATAATCGATTCCCGTCGCCAAAAGCATCAGAACGAAGCTGCATCTATGAAGGACCGACATTTTGCTGGGCCAATTCCAGAAGGCATCACTGCTAACGACGTTGTTCAATATCGGTGTGTGAAGACACCGAAATTTGTTTTCGATACTAAACGTCGAAACCGCTGCTGTGTGCTCAATGATTGTACAATCTGCTTTGTTGAAAACATCGTTATTTACGAGAACATGGAATACTTGGTTGTCAAAAAATTTGCTTCCACACTACCCTTCTTCGACACCGGATATCCATCAAACAAAGTAGGATTCTTCAAGTGCACAGACTTGGATCGGAAGACATCTTTAGTGAGATTAATCGATGTCTTGGCAAAGGGTTATGCCATGCCTTTATGGATTCCACGACATTTCGATGAAAATAATGATGAAGTTGTCGCTGATGGTACATTTGTTGTAGCTACTATGCACAATACCAGCAATTATTGAAACACCAACGCGTTATTCAAATATGTGTAAGTATTATCGGTCTAAATATAGCATAGCATATTTAACATAAAAACCGTATTGTTCGATAATGAAAAGCAAAAATTGATATTGACAAAATAAATCGATGTTTAAAAACAATGTGTTGGAGGATTCGTAAATTTGTCAGTCCGCCATAGCTAAACGGGTGTATGGAATTTTTTTTTCCCGAGTCCTTCTTCTGAAACAATACCAATTGTGAAAGAGCATAGTCAACGACATACTCATAAAATTTCGAATAGTTGGATTGGAAGACTTTGTCGAAATTAAATTATTAAAAAGTCGCGTTCCGAGCAAAATTCAATTCTCATCACTGGAGTTGTTCATACTTTGATTTTATTCTGTTGTAATAACACAGTTTTTTTTTGCATCTCTATTTAGTGCAAACTATCAGATGAATATCGAGTTGTCATTTCAATATTTTTGCAATTGATATGGCTATTTGCGCCGTTTTGTTGGCCAAGTGAATCGTAGAGGGAAATAAGAAGGGATGAACCTATTGTCATGTCCGCAATACTTTTGATACAAATTGTAATAACGACAAACAGCTAATCTGGGATAAAAAGTTGATTGGTATTAATTTTTGCTTTGTACCTTATCAGAATGGCTAGTCACGACCGGCCCTCACGGACTACCCGTCCACCGCCATATCTGGCATCTTACGTGCCTTCTGTGGACACTCCATCATCAGAGGAAAGCCCTCTAGATACAACGGGACAAAGTACCAACAATCGTACCGTTGGAGAAGCAATAAACGATATCCGGCGTAATATGGACGGGTCTTTAGGCTACGAAGATGATCAACTCTCAGCATACATGAACCATATAATTAGTGATGAGAACGTTCGCATTTTATAACCTCGTAGTTATTTAAAATTTCTACAACTTGATGCATTTGCCAAAACTTTATTTATTTCACTGGGCCGTTACGCACTCTTGCAATAAAAATTTGTACAAAACTCGTCCGAGAAACTTTTTCTCAACTCGTGTGATTACAACATTCGCCTTCGGCTCATGCTACAAACTTACACTCGTCAGAAACAGTTTCATCGCACTCGTATCGTCATGTACTCTTTTCTGTTACTCATAGGCATTACCAAAAACATACACTGAACTCGTCAGTTCACAACTTCCTCATCAGGAATCACAAAATATTTTGATACAATCGAAGCAGACATCAACAACAAACGATAATATCCGTTGTCATAACGATTTAAATATATCGACAACAACAAACACAACAGCGGAAAACGGAATACCAGCATCAATCAATGGAAGAAATTCCGAATTTGATAATCAAATTAAGCACGCTCAACCATGCGGGCAGTATGAAACGAGTCTATTGCAGCTTCCGCAATATTCCCGACGAACGGAATCTCGTGACCATACGTCAATACCACACACTGTGACCAATCATTTGCGTTCACCGACGCAAGCTGACAAGTCTGACGGAACGACACCAAATGGCGTAAACAAAACGGTCCCCACTGCCAGCACGCTTCCAAGAAACGCTCGTTCATATGAGCAAAATTTTTCAGTCGCTGCCTCATCCTTGCCACGTAACAGCGGTTTTCAACCGTTACCAGACCCACAATTCTACGTGCCGAGACCATACGGGCAATGTCAATCAGGCCGCAGTGACAACCAGGCCAATGGCATTCTTCCGTACCAAAATGAACAAAGCCTATGGCAAAACGTACCGCAACTGCCGTACCAGCCGCAATCACCGTTGAACTATGCAACAAAAGATTCCATTAAAATGTTACGGAAAGAAATAAGGTATGTTTATGTATATACTGTATATACTGTTTATGTATGTACTGTAAAATAAGTCTTAATTGTTGTCTGCGGTTACATAATTAAAACTGTTTTGGAATCTTCTATAATTTAGATCGAATTCCGAATCCCTGAGAAAGGAAGTACCGTGCGTATGGCAAATCACTAATATATTGTGACCACGATCTATATCGATAACAGTGTTAGTGCACGTGTATATGTGGAATAGGTCGTCCGTGATTTGCCAATTTGGTTTCTTTTGCATGCGCTCCCTGAAGTTTCAGTTTTTGCTATTAAAAAAAAATATATTTAACCGAAATAAGCGCTTAATTTTTATATTAACGCCCCAACATGATACATTTCCCATTTAAATAACATAGGATTTTTGCAGTCTTGACATTCAATTTGTTTGCTCTGAAACAAATGCAGCTAGAACAATGAACGATGCATATTTTGATAGGAAATTGAACGCTCTACAAAAAAGTTTTGTTGTTTCTGTTAGTAAATTCACCCTTTCAAAATTTATTACAGGTTGCTCATGGTCAAAATCTTCGTTTTTTGAATATTTTCTATAGTTATCATTTCTTTATGGGGCATTCCACGCTATACAGACCACTTTATAACCCGACCCCTTTTGATTTGGCTGAAATTTTTAAATCTCTTTCTACCCTATCAAGAACATAAAAAGTAACAAAATAAAAAGTTGGGAATTTTTCAAAAAGAAATTGGCTTTTTATTTTCAAATAGCTATAACTTTTTTTAAATTTGTCTTATCAAAACGTTTTCTGTTTAAAAATTATTATTTTTGAATGTACTTTTGAAAAAAAAAAATACAAAGAAAATGATGAAACCCATCTTTATCTGTTTTTATTAAAGATTTTTGGAAAAAATCGAAAATTTCTTGATTATAACCATTTTTAATTGTTTTTTTATTTTTTATTTATCAAACTTTGACATTTTTTGCAAATCCTAAAATTTTTTCAGAGTGGATGTTTTATGTTTTCCATTTCTTTTTTTCACTTTCAACAAAAAACAATTGTAGCAAGCATTATTTCTCATAACATCATTATGAAAAACTTGTAGGGTGTTAAGAAAACTTCGAAATTAATAAGAAATCAATAAAAACGAAAATCGAAAGTGGTTATCATCGAGAACTTTTCGAATTTTTCCAAAAATGAACCCATGTTCATTTTTTTTTTTAGATTTTTGGAAAAAATCGATTTAATAAAGAAAAAATTGATATAATTAAAAGACCAAGAAAATCAATAAAAGTAATTATCGATGAATTCTGAATTTTTTCAAAAAAACTTATAAAATAAACAATGAATATGGATTTTAATAATTTTTTGTATTTTACCGAATACACAGAATACAGAACCATAAATACACAGAAAAACTACCAGAAAAGCCGAAAAAATTTAGTCACTTACCTTCGAAAATACTGACGCCGTGTGTATACTGACTCTTTTAGGGAACGGCCGTGATTTGCACTTGCTGGCGTTTGCAGGTAAATTGCCACGCTCGGGCATTTCTCGGACCTTGAGTCTCCACTACTACTTCGAATTTTACGGGCGAGTAGCCGAAGCCCGCTCCTCTATTCATAAGGAAGAAATTTGAGTTTCAAATTTCGACTGGTTCCTTAAGGATCCAGTGGAAACATGGAGGGCTAATCAATTGTCCTGTATTGATAAAGAGCTTTCGAGGATTGTAAATCTTGATTTGGAGCTAATGCTGACCATGGTCAAAACCGGAAATTCGAAAAATATGACTATTAATTAAAGTTCTAATCGATGACTGATAGATGGCGTTGGGGTACAAATCGGAAAAATACATTTAAAATATGATTTTGTTAAACTTTTTCCGTTTATTCGCATTACATGTACCAAGTGAATGGGAAAAAAACAATTTGAGTACTAAAAAGTATACAGAAATATGTTAATTTTTAGTCAATCGTTTTTGATCAATAGATATATAGCGGAAAAAAAAGAAAAATAACAAACGATGAGGTCAGCTAATAACCCAACATTAACCTTGAATGACTTTTGAAGGCATCAATTTATTTTAAAAACATGAAAGATCTTCTTTGTAGAGCATTGAATTTGATTTTGTATCGTAAAAACGTAAAATTCACGAGACGCATGCAAAAGCAAACCCCACTTGGAAAAGGACGGACGCCCTAATGTGCCTGTACGCCAATGTTTTAATATGTTGATCTATCCCAAACCTTAATGTACAGATTATTGCGAAAACAAGTGATAAAAATGGTAGACGTCTTCGAACGCGAACGATCGACGGAGTTCCCTACCAAACCCGACTTGCTGCCAATATCAAATAACCAGCAAGTACATGATTTCGAAGAGATTTCATTCGATGAATATCAAAATGTCGTAAGTACGCGAAAAAACTGCCTGGATTGTGATCCAAAAACTTGTTATTTAGCTCTTTTGTAATGGGTACTTTTGGCTTTTCTATGTCTCAGGTCAGATACTTGGGATCGTTCGGTGGCCAAAATATCGGGGAGACAGTGAACGATATCGTGAAGAATAGCCTAGAGGACTCGATGGCTCCATTTGTGACGTGGCTTGGCCGCGACGGAAATACGTTGGGCCTCTCAAAAACGAGACTTGCCAAAGCACTCTATGGTACATCGAAATAACATTTTCCATTATTTGAAAATGCACGATCAAATTTTTATATATTGATGAATTTTGTTATTGCAAACAGCTGCAGTTGCAAACAATCGTCATTTCCCAAGACCGCTATGGGCAGAGTTTTCAGATGCAATGACGAATGCACTGAGAACTGCCAAGCAGCGTCATCGTAACGCCATGTATAAGATAGAAGCCGAAATGGAACAAACGCAACTTTCTCGAGCTCGTCGAAGAGATTATATCGAATCTGATTATGATAATAGCGATACTTTGCAACCCATTGCTAGAAACCGCAGTCGCAACCGCTCCCGGCAGAGTGAACGCAGTCAAGCGGATTCCGAAACCTTGACGAATCGAATCAGCAAAGACTTGACGAATCTGCAACCCATTGCTAGAAACCGCAGTCGCAACCGCTCCCGGCAGAGTGAACGCAGTCAACCGGATTCCGGAACCTTGACGAATCGAATCAGCAAAGACTTGATGAATCGAAGCGGCAAACACTTGACGAATCGAAGCAGCACAGACTTGGCGAATCGAAGCAGCAAAGACTTGACAAATCGAAGCAGCAAAGACTTGACGAATCGGAGCAGCAAAGACTTGACGAATCGAAGCAACAAAGACTTGACGAATCGAAGCAACAAAGACTTGACGAATCGAAGCAACAAAGACTTGACGAATCGAAGCAACAAAGACTTGACGAGTCGAAGCAGCAGAGACTTGACGAATCGAAGCAGCAAAGACTTGACGAATCGAAGCAGCAAAGACTTGACGACTCGAAGCAGCAAAGACTTGACGAATCGAAGCAGCAAAGACTTGACGAATCTAAGCAGCAAAGACTTGCCGAATCGAAGCAGCAAAGACTTGAATCGAAGCCGCAAAAACTTGACGAATCGAAGCAGCAAAAACTTGACGAATCGAAACAGTAAAGACATCAACGATGTAAACAGCAAAGACATCGACGATGTAAGCAGCGAAGACATCGGCGATGTAAGCAGCATAGACAGCGGCGATCTGATGAGCGAAGCCGACGTCAGCCGGTCACCGAGCATCGATACCGACATAGATGAAGACACGCGTAAGGAGTGAAAAAATGTTTAACATTTTTTGTCGAGTTTTTCAAACTTCTCTAAGTTGATAAACTCATCTTTTGACTTAAGTTCTGATACATATAATTTGAGAGACTTTTGTTTGTAACATTTTCTGTCACTTGGGTCTCCTTTGGAGAAAAAAGTTCATTCGGCAGCCCCCCGTTTGCTTCACATAACGATTCTCCACAATCTCTATCCTTCACATTCGATTGCTTATAGGGTTACATTTAAAAATTCGAAAAGTCTTGACAAGAAGCCGGACTTTTCAAAGAAAGTTCAGCCATTTTAATGAATTCAAAAAGTTAATTGATTGATAAACAAAAATTATTATTTTATGTTTGGACTAATCAAGTTGGTTGATAAAAAAAAAGATTATTATTTTATGTTTAGTCTAGTAAAGTTGATTGATAGAAAAAAATAATTATTGTTTGTTTGTTGACAAATGAAGTTGATTGATGAAAAAAAATATGATTTTTTGTTTGAACGAGTGAAGTTGATTAATCAAAAAAGATTATTATTTAATGTTTGCACTAGAAGTCGATTGATAAAAAAAAAGGTTATCATTTTATATTTAAAGTAGTCATGTTGACTGATTAAAAAAAAATATTATTTTATGTTTGAACAAGTCAAGTTCATTGATAAATGATTAATATTTTAAGTTTGGACTCGTCAAGTTAATTGATAAAAAAAATATCATTATGTTCTGTTTGAACAAGTCAAGTTGATTAATGAAAAAAATTAGTTTTGTTGAACTAGTCAAGTTGATTGATAAAAAATATTATTATTTTATATTTGAACTAGTTAATTGCTAAAAGAAAGGTATTTTATGTTTGAAGTAGACAAGTCGGTCGATAAAACAAAAGTATTATTTCATGTTTTCACTGGTACAGTTGATTGATAAAAAAGATTATTAATCGATGTTTGAACTAGTAAAGTTGATTGATTAAAAAAAATTTTAATTTTATGTTTGAACGGTAAAGTTGATTAACAGAAAATATTATTTCATGTTTAAACTAGTCAAGTTGATTGGCAAAAAAAAGATTATTATTTTATGTTTGAACTAGTAAAGTTGATTGATAAAACAGATTATTATTTTTTTTGAACTATAGTTACATGTAATTGAATGAAGATTGAAGCCTGATTTAATACGTTTATTTTACGTTTAAGTAATTGAATGTAAAAATGAAACATTCATTACAAATTTTTCATCCTAAAGTAAAAAAAGCCGGACAAATCCGAACGGATGATAACCCTAATAGCGCACAAAGTCAGTTGCACACATTCTCTTTAATGCACGATTCTTTCCTTTACAATCCCTTTTCCACACATTTCGATCCTCCACAAATGGACTCTCCATTTTTGATTATACACAAACTCAGTTGCACATATCGTCATTACTATACAGCTAGATTCTCCACCATGTCTCTTTTCCACACATCCCGATTCTCCTCAAATAGATTTTACAAAAGCTTAGTTGCATACATTTTTATTCCTACGGAGCTCAATTCTCAATAATGTTTTTCAACACATCGATATTTGCCACAAATTGTT